>NW_004624909.1:1931524-1944498 GCF_000247695.1 Heterocephalus glaber
TAAAGGTACAGTTCCCAATGAGAAATGTAATTGTGTTGTATACCTACAATGTACCAATAAAAGAATTTAATAAAAAAAATAAATAAATCCCCAGCCCTGTTGCTTAAGATTTTATAAAATTCAGGTATGGTCCTTCTATACCTGTTTTCTCCAAGGTTCTTATCATGAAGGGGTAGTAGATTTTGTTGAAAGCTTTCTATCCATCTCTTGATATGAACATATGTTTTTTGTCCTTGCTTCTATTTATGAGATGATGTACTTTAATTGATTTATCTATGGGATGAAACCTACTTGATCATAATGTGTTGCATTCTATTTGCTAGTATCTTATTGAGGAGTTTTGGATCTATGTTCATTATGGAAACTGGCCAATAGTTTGCTTTTTAAGTTAGGTCTTTGGATTTGGAATCAGGGTAATGCTGGCTTGTGTAAATGAATTTGGAAGCACTTTTTCCCTTTTAATTTCTTTGAAAATCATGTGGAATGCTGGTTATATAACATCCTTAAAGGTATCTTAGAATTCAGCAGTGAATCCATCAAATCTTGGACATTTTTTTAGTTGGTAGATTTTTTTTTTATTACTGTCTCTATTTCACTGCTTGTTATTTGGGTTGTTCATCATTTTTATGTCTTCTTGTGTTTGCTTTGGTAATTTGTATGTGCCTAGGAATCTGTCTATTTCTTCAAACTTTGCTAATTTGTTGTAGTACAATTTTTCAAAGTAGTTACTATCTTCTAGATTTTGACAGTGTCTTTTGTGATTTTGCCTTTTTCATTTCTAATTACATTGATGTGACTCTTTGGACTCTTCACAAGTCTGGCTGAGGGGTTATCTATTTTGTTTATTTTTTCAAAGAACCAGCTCTTCAATTTTTAAATTTTTTTAGTTTCAATTTCATTGATTTCTGCTCTAATACTTATAATTTCCCTCTGTGATTCTGGTTTGGGCCTGGCTTTTTGTTGTTTCTCCAATATCTTAAGATTCCTCATAAGGTTATTTATTTGAGCTTGTTCTGTTTTCCTAATGTGAACATTGATTGTGATAAGCTTTACTCTTAGGACTGCTTTCATAGTGTCTCAGAGGTTTCGATGAGTTGTAGAGACATTGTCATTAACTTCCAGAAAATTTTTAATTTCTTCTTTGATTTCTTCCATGACCCATTGGTTGTTTAGGTATGCATTGTTAATTTTCCAGATGCATCTACCCTTTTTCTGTGATTTCTTCTGTTGTTGATTTCTATTTCATTGCACAGTGGTCTGATAGTATATATGTGATCATTTCAATTCTTTTTTTATTTTTGGTACCGGGGATTGAACTCAGGACCCTGTGCTTGCGAGGCAGGCACCGGAACCACTGAGCTAAATCCCCGGTCCTTCAATTCTTTTATATTTGTTTAAATAGGCTTTGTGGACTAATATGTGATCTATTTTGGCAAACGTACTATGTACTGCAGAAAAGAATGTATCCTCTGTTTTAGTGGGGTGGAATACTCTGCAGATACCTATTAAGTCCATATGTTCAAGGGTATGGCTCAGCGCTGATATTTCTTTATTGATTTTTTGTTTAGCTGATCTCTTTGTGCAATGGGGTGTTAAGATCCCCTACTATGATTGTGTTAGTGTTTATTTGATCTTTTATGTTCATCAGTATTTGTTTTACGAAGATAGTTGCTCCTGTATTCAGAGCATAAATATTTATAAATGTTATCTGTTCTTGTTGGATTGTTCCTTCAAGTAGTATGTAGTGACCTTCTTTGTCTCTTCTATTTAGTTTTTGCTTGAAGTTCATCATGTCTGATGTTAGAATTGCAATCTCTGCTTGTTTTTTCAGGGTCCTCATACATGAAATATTGTTTTCCACCCTTTAATTTTTTTAGTCTATGAATATATTTTTGTATTATGTTTCTTGAATGCAACATACTATTGGATTCTGTTTTTTGATGCAGTCTGCCAATCTATGTCATTTAATTGGAGAGGTGAGGCCATTAACTTTGAGAGATATTACTGAGATATGTTGATTATTTACTATTGTTGCATTCTTTGTTGGTGACTCCTTTGTTTTTCTTTTCTTGTCATTTTATGTTGCTGTTCATCCATTAACCTTAGTGTTTTGTCTCATCTGTGTTTTTAGTTGTATCAGTTTCATTGTTTCTGTCTAGGATATTCTTGAAAATTTTATGAAGTGCTGGTTTAGGATTCATATATCTTTTGAACTGGTTGTTTTCATGAAATGTCCTAATTTCTTTATCTACTTTAAAGGATAGCTTTGCTGGATAATTTAATCTTGGCTGAAAGTTATTTGCTCTGAGTGCTTGAAATACTTCACTCCAAGCTGTTCTGGCCTTTAAGGTTTGTGTTGAGAAGTGTGCTGTAATTCTAATTGGTTTATCTTATATATGATTTTTTATTTCTCTGCTTTTAAAATTCTGGGGTTTTTGATTGGGTATCTGGCAATTTAATAAGGATAAGCCTTGGTGAGCTTAATTTTTCATCATACTTGGTGTTCTATAAGCATCAGTTGTATTTTAAATTCAATTATATTAGAGAAATTTTCCTCTATGATTTCTATAAATATATTGGTAAATCCATTTGTGTTATCATCTAGCTTTTCTCTAACTCCAATTAGCCTTAGATTGGTCTCCTTAGTGTTGTCTAGTAGCTGCTGGATAGTCTTCTCTTGTTCTCTGTAAGTTTTTTTTTAATGAATTTTTTTCCTTCCTTCCTCCCTTCCTCCCTCCCTCCCTCTCTACCTTCCTTTTTTTTTTTTTTAGTACAGGGAATCAAACTTGGGACCTAGCACTTGTGAGGCAGGCTGTGGAACCACTGGGCTAAATATCGGCCCCTCTTTATGTTTTTTTGTGGCTTCGAGTACTTTGTCATAATTTACCATTTTGCCCGCAATTTTTTTTCTCTTTTTGGTCTTTTGAGATAAGGTCTCGCTATATTGCTATATAGTTCAGGCTGTAATTTTTTTTTTTTAGTTCAGGCTGTCCTTGAACTCACTATGTAGCCTAGTCTGGCCTCAAAATTGAGGTGATCCTCCTTCCTCAGCCTCTCAAGTGCTAGGATTACAGGCATGTGCCACCATGTGGCATATATGCTTGTCCTCAATTTTAAACACTGTCTTCACACTGATCATTTCTGCAGTTTATGAGTTCTACAGTGTTTTATTTTAGGTATTTCTGCCTGACATCTTATTGAGGATTCTATATCCTTGTTGAATCTGTCATTCATGTTTTGAATATGTGGTCAACTCTTTCAGTTTTTCACTTATTTTCCCCGAATTTACCTTGAGTATATTGAGTGATAATACGGTGAATGTTTGGTTCATTTCCTCTTTGAACTCATCTAATTTCTTTATCCCTTTTATAAACTTTTTGTAGAGTTCTCCTACCTGGTATTTATTTTCCTGTCTGTTTGTGCCCTTTACTCTCTTAAGAAGGTCGGGACACATTGAGGGTTTTCTTTTGCCTTGATTCCTCATGCTCCCAGTCTCTGTGGTAACACTTCAGTCCTGAAGTGAACCTCCCCATCTAGGTGTTGGTCTCTTCAATCAGGTGAGTCTATTTGTTGGTTGTCACCTATGTTACCCTGTGCTGAGGAGACCCCAGGAAAGGTCTACTCCCAAGAGGGGCCTAATTCCTAATTCTTTACCCCCACTTGCCTAAGGATAAAAGGAACATTTTTCCTTGCCTCAACAACTTTTACTTGAATTCAGTGGGTCCATTTGTTTTGTTTTGTTTTGTTGATAGTGTCTCACTATGTAGTTCAGGCTTGCCTTGAACTCTCGGTGATCCTCCTGCCTCAGCCACCCAAGTGCTGATCTTACAGGTGTGTGCCACCACTCAGCTATATCTAGTTTTTCTTGATGACTGGAATACACATACCCCAAAAAATCTGAATTGGATTAAATCAGTCATTTCATAATAAGTCATTTCCTCAATATTCCATTTTTTTCATTTGTTTTTATTAAGAATGGAATGGAGGGCTGGGGATTCAGCTCAGTGGTTCTAGCACCTGCCTTCCAAGCACAAGGTCCCGAGTTTGATCCCTGGTAAAAGAGAATGCAGTCTAGTTTTACTTTATTTTCTAGAGTTTTGGAAATTTTAAGTCCAAATAGATGAATCTCTTTTATAGAAAGGATTTTGTCTTTTAACATTTTCAGTGTATTACAGCCAAAAATGAAATTAATAATTATTAACCAAAATTTTTTTCTGTTTTAATTCTGTACTTTCAATTAGTTTTCTATCAACTTTATAGCAGAAAGGGATGAATCTATTTTTACTGAGAAAACAGTTAAAAATTGCTAGCTGTTTTAGAATTCTGGTTATGAGTCTTACCAATTATAAACAATTAAGGGAATTTAACTCTAACTCTGAAGAAAAGATGTTAAGAATAACAGGCATTTCTGAGACCTGCAAGCTGTCACACTAGTGTTACACTTGAATTGGAAATCACCAAAATTTTCTTGATTCCCTAGTCACCAAACAAAACACAAATTTTTTCATATCTTATGTTTTTTGAAGAGAAGAGCTATTATAAGTTGAATTATACTAGGTCCTTTAATAGCCTTTGATTGGATTTCGGATAGTTCTCTGTATCCTATTTTGTAAAACAAATTCCATACATTGAAAAAAATGAAAGAAATATGAAAATATTTTATTTTAATAATTTCCTCAAAATTAATTGATAGTTGACCTGCATTATAAGAAGTACTAAAGGGTTTTTGGTACTGGACATTGAACTCAGGTCCTTACGCTTGTGAGGCAGGCGGTGGAACCACTGAGCTAAATCCCCGGCCCTCTCTTTGACTTTTAAGACCCTTGTTATTATACTGGATCCAGATATCTCTCTCCTAACTTAAAGACAGTTGATTAGCAGTTTAATTCCATCTGTAATCTTAATTCTCCTTTGCAATATAATCTAATGTAGTCAAAGTTTCCAGAGATTTTCATATAGACATCTTGTGGGAGGCATTGTTCAGACCACCACAAGTTCGGTTGAGATTTCATATATGGCCTTATCTCAACCCCTACCTCTTTTTGTTTGTTTTCTTTTTTTGGGTGCCAGGGATTGAACTCTGGACCTTGCTCTTGTGAGGCAGGTGGCGTAACCACTGAGCTAAATGCCCGGCTCTCCCCTTTGGTTTTTTGAGACAGGGTCTTACTATGTAGCTAGGCCAGGCTGGCTTCAAACTCACAATCCTTATCCCTCAGCCACCCAAATGCTGGGTTACTAACAGTCTTATGAATAAATAAAAATCTCTTACCTCAGATAGACCACGCAAACATTTTAAAGGCTTGTTTTTTTAAATCAATACTTCCTCAACAAACTCTAAATACTAGACAAAAGGTTCCCAATGACTAGTAATATTTCAAAAACTATTCTAGGGAATAATAGTGAACTTTCAGGTATTTGTTCTTTAAGTGAAAACATAAAACAAACTCAGCCCTTCTCCAGTATCTATCAATTCTCCTCATCATTTCACAAGAGAACATTTAACACTAAAAAAGATAAAGAATTCTAGAATAATGTGTACTTCTTTAGCTTAATAAAAACCAAATTATATTACCATTGTTTTTCTAATTTTGCTGACCTTTAACCAGTTTTTTTTTTAATGGTAGCAAAGTTTTACTAAATGTAGGAAAAGAAATAGGCTCTGCAGAGTGAGTTTGAGCCAAATAAAAGTAGAAAAAGAAGTACACCCTACAGAGTGAGGGCAGGCCAACCATGTAATAACTAGGCCTTTAAAGAATTACCTTTATGAATTATTTACCTGTTGCAACTATGCCGTTGTCCGCATGTGTCAAGGACTGGGGGCGGCTACGAAGTTTACTTTTGAAAGATCTTGGTCGACGTGGTGATGCAGGTGGCAAAGGAATCTCTGAAGATTGGGCCTTGCTATCTTTAATTGACCAAAGGCGTTCATAGAGCTCCTGCAGCTCTTTATTCTGCTGGGTTTGAAGATTTACCACCTCCTGAATGTGCCTGAATGAAAATTGTGCAGAAAACATTTTAATGGCTCTGGCATGATAAAAATGAGCCAAGAAACACTGCACCAGTACAAATAAAGTTTAATAAGGAATTCATATTAAGCATGATCAGATAGAGTATTTTCACAATTTTAGGATGGGAAATGCCTTCCTAAACATATATTAATCAATCATAAAGAAAAAAATGAACAAATTGTCAATAAATCTCTAAAGTGTTGACACAGTGGGAGATGATGAAACAAAATTAACATCAAATAGTTTAGCAATATTAACTTTTTCTTAGCTCGGCATAGTAGCACATACCTGTAATCCCAGCACTAAGGGAGGTTGACATAGGAGAATCACAAGTTCAAGTCCCATCTAGACAAATTAGCAAGATCCTGTTTCTTTTATGGGGGTGGGGGTGGTTTGAGACAGGGTCTCCCTATGTAGTTCAGGCTGGCCTGGAACTCACTATGTAGCCTAGGCTGGCCTAGAACTCATGGTGATCCTCCTGCCTCAGCCTCCCTAGTGCTTGTGTGACAGATGTGTGCCACCACACCCAGCCGAGATCCTATTTCAAAATAAAAAGGGCCGGGGATGTAGCTTAGTGTGAAGACCCCAGGCTGAATCTACAGTAAGACACACACACACACACACACACACACACACACAGGCTAACAAATTTAAAAAATACAACAATTTATTATAAATTACAAGTTAAAAAAGGAACAAAATATTTGCAATATATACCAATGGCTTAATATTCAGAATATAGACATAGCTCCTGATAATTAAAAAAATAAGGAACTACGTCATAGAAAAAAGGACAAAGAAAATGAAAAGGTGATTCCAAAGAAGAGAAATATAAATAGCAACAAAAATAGCAATAAATATGTGATGATATACAGCCTCACTATTAATCAAAAGAACAAAATATAATAATTTTTTCAGATCAAATCATTATTTTGCCCAGGCTGATCATGAACTTGTGTACCTCCTGCCTCAGCTTCTTCAGTGTCTGGGATTACAGGCACATGTCATTGTGCCCAGCTAATGAAGTATTTCTAATTCACCTTTTTGGCATAAAGTTAAAATATTGGTAATATCCTGTCTCTACTGTTGTTACAATATGAGGAAATAGGCACCTTTCATATATTTTCGTTTGAAATATAAAACGATACAGCTACTTTGGAACACAATTTTAGCAGTATCAGTTTAAAATGTATATACCTATTAACTCAGCAATTCTACTTTCAAGTATTTACCCTACAAAAATACTCATATGAGTATATAAAGATGAATGGATAAAGAACATATGGTATTTGTACATTATGGAATACTACTATGCTATGAAATTGAATAAATCTGAGTCATTAGTAGGAAAATAAATGCATGTTGAATCCATAATGTTAAGTGAAATAAATCAGACACACAAGATTAAATACTGGATGGTTTCTCTTATAACCCAAAGTATAAAAAAATGAAAAAGCAAAATAAAAGACAAGAGGAAACAGGGAGATAGATCCTTTGCAAATGGGAAGGAGACCAAGAGATGGAGGGAGGAATGCAAAAAGAACTAAGATATGTCATGTGTATGTAGCAACTACCTACAATGAATGTATTCACTATGTTCTGCAGACAGGTACTAATAAAAAAAGAAAAAATATAGAAAGATGTTTACTTTAGTATAGTTTATATAAACAAAATATTGGTAAAAACTAAAGTATCTATTAAGGAGGGATTAAAGAAACTTGAGTACCCCCATTCATTTAACAGCATGCAGTCATTTTTTTCCAAAAAGGGAGATCTACACAGATAAGAGTATAGGCCACAATATTAAGTCAAAAAATTGTAGAATAGCATGTATAATTCCAGTTCTGTAAAAGACAGAAACTTTATATTTGTAAATGCATTGAAAAAGGACCAGCAAGTTATATACCAAATAGCTGCCAGTGCTTGCCCCTGAGAAGTGAGACTGTGATAGAAAAAAAGGGGAGATTCTTTGGTTTGATTTTCATTTTATTTTTAAATATTTTCCCATATGTCACTTAAACACATACATACACAAATCCTCAACAGTATTTTATTCTCTTGGGTTCTATGAGATACAAAGAATTCATGTTTCATATTCAAAATAAAGTACTTATAACCATTATAGCCAGGTACAAAACCAATAGTCTTTGGCAACAGTTTAAAAGAATCATTAAAAACAGCAATACTGAGGATGTAGTTCAGAGAGACAGAACTTGTATAGCATGTGTGAGGCCCTGAGTTCAATCCCCAGGCACCAAAAAGAAAAAACAAAACAAAAAAACAAAAAAACAAAAGTAAAAAAAACCAGCACTGGAATACTCATATCACAAATACTAAACAACTTTAATAACTAAGTATCAATGTGTATATAATGCTTACTATGAATAAATATATAGTAAGGTGTATGTAATGTATAGTATACATAATATATAATGTAGTCAAACCTGTATATATACAAGGGGTGACTGAAATATACAGTGAATGTTTAAATAAAATAATCATTACAGTAAAAGTCACATTGCCAAGAAGGATGGCATAAGTGTATTTGACGCAAGGAGGAGTATTTTGAAGATTTGGAGGAAGATTAATGGCAATGTGTCTTTTACTAAAATGAAATTTTAAACTTAAGCATTCATTGTATTTTTTAATCACACCATATATTTAAAGTAAAACATTGACCTTTCAGTGATGAATGTTTAAAGCATACATTCACAAGTGTCTCCCAGACTCCAGTCAAAACACAAAAACAAAAAATCCCCAAAGAAATAAGTTGAAGAGAAAATGGTATTATAATTATCTCTTATTGATATTAGTTTTGGGTTTGGATTTTGTTTTTTTCCTCTGGACAAAGGCTTTAAAACTGGGAAATTTCCATGGATTTTAATCTGCTTTAGTTCTAGAAATATTAAAAAAGAACATCTAAATGGAGCTTTAGCTAAACATGTAAGAATATCTGGCTAAAATCCAGCCTTTTCCATATATTTTTATCTCCTCTGTGACTCTCCCTGCTTTCAAGTTGTTCAAATCCCAGAACAGGAAAGAAATTCTCTAAAGCATAAGGTACATTCAAAAATTGCCAGAGTTGTTTTCAACTTTTCAAAGTAATGGCATAGGGTCATCAATAGGGGGCCAGTAATTAATGTATGAGTATGTATGTATAATGTTATATTACAGAACCATAAAAATAGAAAATATAGATATAGATTAAGATATAGTGAAATTATAAAAGAAAAAGCAAGATAAACGAACAGTGTGTAGAGTAAGTTACTATTTTGGGGAGAACAAACAATAAAATATGCGTTTATTTATTTGTACATATATAGACTAACTCTAGATATACTAGAAACAGGTAGTATTTGTAGCCTCTAAGGAGAAAGACTGGGTGGCTTAGGTGCATTGGTAGACTCAACTGATTACCCATCTGTACAGTACCTTCTGAATTTTGAACCATCGAATGGACTTAGAAAGAATTCAGCAATTTAACACTAATTTATTAAAAAATACAACCTAGTTTATAAAACTAAATACAAAACACCTTCTACATGACAAAACATTACAGTACCACAAAATAATTAGTGAAGGTTGATGACCTCATTCACCAAATAATAAGCTTGATCCTGGAACAATCTAACTTTTCCTAAAGAAGATGAACTATCTCTGACTACATAAATTAGCCATTTAAAAAATCAGACATGTAATAATGTAATAATAATAGTTATAAAGTCTTAATCCAAAAGCCCTGAAGGATGACTGAAAAATTCAGCAAGAAGAATAATTAAATCATATTGGCAAATAATCAATTGTAATTAATCTTCAAACTATGAAAATATTTCATATAAAAGGACTTTAATATTCATAACTGTCTCATATTAGCATGTTTTTTAGATTTCAATCATAAAAAAGTTTTAATCATTAAAAAGTCACCAATCCTAAATTGGCTACCAATCAAATATTAAGTTCTATAAAACCCAAGACAACCAGATTTATAACAGAAGAGAAAGAATTCTTACTTTTCTCTTAATCTTTGAAGCTCCACTTTTAAGTCTTCATCCTCTATTTCTGACTCATCATCACTGCTCATTGGTGAAGATGGAGAATAGAAGAGTGAACTCTGTGTTTGAGCATATGCTTGTTCATGGAGTGGTAAGCACTGATTACTCTCTGGACCAGTTTTTGCCACTGCATTTTCATTTCCAGCAAGGTTGGCTAAAAATTCACTATTAGAACTAAGCTTTTTCCCACTAGTCAATATTTCTCTTTCTTTAAGCAACAGTTTGGATCCAGACTGCATGCTACTTCTCATGGCTGAAATTTCTTCCAATTCTTTTTCTGGGGTCACTGAAGATACATCAGACTCACAAACTGTGCTTAAAGCTAAGAAGCTGTTAATTTGTTTGGGAATTACTTTATCTTCTTTAAAGGTTTTGTGAAGAGTTTGAAACTTTTGAGAAGAAATGGAAGTCTGAAGACTGTGCGTGGTAGAGTCCACTTCTACCAACTGAGACTTTGCAGTTGTAGTAAAGGCTAGTGCTTCTTCACTAGACTGCTTTTCCTTGAATACTGGTCTGTGTTCTATTCCAAAAGATGTTGCTTTCACTGACTGCTGCTGAGGAACTGTAATCACCTGAGATATAAAAAGGTAAAAGTGTCTGGCTCCACCTAATCAAAAGATAAATCTCAAGAAATTTAACATCAATATACAGCATAGACAAGTGGATGATCTGCTATGATGCACATGTATTGGTAGTACTAAAACTGAAAAAGACTATCTTCCCAATAGTCAGTCTGGTATTTGGGCCCCTTGGATAAACAGAGTTGGTTTTATCTTTATCAAAAAGCTCCACAAAGTTGCCAAGATTGCAAAGGACATGAAATTAAGTTTATAAAACAGATCTCCCACCCATCAAAAAATGATGACCATTTCTGTACTGTCTTCTAGCTACTAAAATCCCCATTTCTGTACTTTCCCTTACAGATGACTTCAAAAGGTGAGATGTATGCAAAGTGAACAACTTAAAAATAAAAAGATCTACATTTAAAGTAAATTATCATCTACAGATCAATATTCAAATACTTTTTTTTGTGTGGTAACAGGGATCAAACTCAGGTTCTTGTGCTTGCGAGGCAGGCAATGGAACCACTGAGCTAAATCCCTGGCCCTATTCAAATACTTTTAATTTTTTTTTCTTCAGTGCTGGGCATGGAACCTAGTTTCATATACATAGCTAGGCAAGTGCTCTACCACTGAGATACAGCCCCAGCCCTGCTGTTACCTTTTATAAGGCCTTTGTTAAGTAAGGATTCAACCAAAGACACAAACCTGGAACCGACCCCGCTGAAATGATCCACTCATTGCTTTACATCTATTCAAAGCCCTAGTATCAGCTGTGGACTCCCGTGTCAGAGGAATGGGATCAGGAGCAATTGCTGATCTTATATCTTCTGTTTCCACTGTAAGTTTTGTCAAATTGTAAGCAGAAAAGAAAAAATTGCTTGTTAAGACTAAATTTGTTTACATTACCAAGAATGAAGAAAAGTAGAAAAAGTTTAACTCCTGCTAAACAATTAAAAAGTGTTAATGTAATAAGCAACATTGTATAAGTCCCTAACTAAATTAGACATTGTAAGATTTATCCCGAGACTTAGTATCTATATGAAATGAGTAACTGCAAAATCAAATTAGTTACAAAAGGAAAAAAATAAAATGGCAATGACATTAATGGGAGGATGTCACATACATGGGCTATGTGGAAAAAGTGGCAAGATTTGTATATGAATAAAAAAATAAGTAAATGAAAAGTGATGTTACCTAGTCTATGTTCCTGACTGTAAGCACACTACCTTGACGGACTTTTGATCTCTTGAAAAAGCTGGTTGACTGCCGTAGCCTGTATGCCCAGCTTTTTAATTTGCGAGTCCAGGATTTCTTGCTAATAGGATTTTTGAGACTAGGACAAGTAAAGCTTAGGCCAAAATATCCACCTCCTGTCTGCAGATGAATGGCTCCACCACTTGACACAGCAGCAGGATAGGCCTCTGGATCCCCTGGAAGTGAAGCATCTGGAGACATCTCCTAATGGAGACCAAAAACAAAAGAGAGGGAGGGAGCGGGGGGGGGAGAAAACAAAGTAGTAATAATTTAGGTAACATGGAGAATTTTTTTGGTATACTGGAGTTTCTTATGTGGACTAATCATTAATCAAAAATAGGACACTATGTACATCTGCATTAATGGTACTGTATCAGACTGAGGTGTTCAATTTGTAGTAAAGCTCATTTCTTAAAAAATTAATTTTGAGGACCGGGGATTTAGCTCAGTGGTTTCGCCGCCTACCTCGCAAGTGCAAGGATCTGAGTTTGATCCCTGGTACCAAAAAAAAAATTAATTTTGTGAGACAGGGTCTCACTATGTAGTTCAGCTTGGCCTTGAACTCACAGCAATCCTCCTGCCTCAGCCTCTTGAGTGCTGGGAATACAGGCGTGTGCCACCACGCCTGGCTAAAAATATTATTCAGATACCAGATGAATAAAAGAGCAGAATATTAATCTTCCATGCCAGAATATTTGTCATCATTATGCCAACTCTGAAAACTGAAAATTAAAAATTATTTCCTTCATATGTGCCATTTACTAAAAAGGTTACTGAAATCCCATGCTATTAAAATGAAATGTTTATTTATTCTCATATTATTTAAGAGTTAAAGATGCCTGTTACACACAACAGAAAAACAAAATATCTAAGGCACTTAGAGTGACAGAGAAATAACAGCAAATTAAGTTTCTTACTTTTTGTAAGCACAGAGAAAATTTCAAACGAACTCAAAATTGTTTTAAATTCATTCTCTAAAAACTGGCATCATGAGGTAATGCTGGCTATAAAATCAATCTCTTTTCTTATGTCCTTATACCCAACACCCTTCAAAAAATCCTAGAATTAACATATTTTATTTACTACTTCATAACAAT
>NW_004624909.1:1944598-1959648 GCF_000247695.1 Heterocephalus glaber
TAATATACACAACCATAAATACTTTGGGAAACATGAGAGTGGTTACTACTAATCTACAAGATTAAAAGTGAATACAAAAACACTAAGAATAGGATTTAGCATTTGTCTGAAGGAAGACAGCCTACATGACAATAAGCATAACTGTCTTGGGTAAGCATTATTAACACTAAGGGCAGACAAGGAGTTATTGAAAGTAAAATTCTGAGCAATCAGCTTTTATTTTCCAAAGACCCATTTTGGATTGGTAATAATATCACTTCGATGAGGATAAAAAAACCCTCTGGGTAATATTACAGTTTAAAAACTGTTGCACTGGTCCACTGAAATTATAGGTATGATTTTTATGATGTCATAACTGGATCAAGATGGCATATTTAATATATGTTCCAGTCTCACTTATCAATTCAAATCACCAGACATAACAATTAAAACAGATATAAACATAAGCACGTATGACTGAAAGAAGAAAAAACAAACCATAACATATGCAGGAACTGTTTCAAAATGCTACGAATAAAAAAGAAAAAGAAGGAAAAACAAAAAATGCTACAAACTAAGATGAGAAAGATGAGCAACAAGAAAGAGCCCTGGCCCACCCAAAGAATGAGTTGTTGATTAGAATGCTTATAAAATTCTACACACTATCTACTGTTTCTTCAGTGTTACCTCTTAATACTCTTCTACTTACTGGCTTTCTTTTGATTACTTGAACAAAATCTGCACCTGTGAATGTCACTGCCATAAATCTTCCCCTGACCATTCTATGCAGAGTAATCTCCTAATCTATCATAGCTCTTTACTTCTATTACTTTATTTGTTTAGGGGCTGTTTCCCCCCACTAGAATGTGAGCTCCACAAAAACAGAGGTCTTATTAAATGCTCAACAGATTCTCAGTGTATTGAAGAGTATACTGAATGGCATACATAGAAGGAAAAGCCATGAAGTTCTTTCCCTTCTATCCCCACTTTCACACAAGCAAAAGACCACAGAATATCTGCCCCCAAGTAAGAGTAGAAAGAGGAAATGTTTTGTGATCAAGAGAAAGGTTGGCATAGGGAGGAAATAACATCCAGGAGGAAGACGAAGCCCTCCTGACTTTAAAGACAAGCTACTAGGCCACACTACAGGCAGCATTAGATAAGTTACAATATACAATGTCAGAGAGTGTGTCCTATGCCTTTCCTACGATTACTGAAGGAAGCCTATAGTAATTATATATAGCATTTATAGACAGATAAGCAAGGAATCTTTTTTGTCTTTTGAGACAAGTCTTGCTATGTGGTTCAGGCTGGCCTTGGACTATGTAGCCCAGCCTGGCCTCAATCTCATGATGCTCCTCCTTCTTCAGCCTCCCAAGTGCTTACAGGTATGCACCACCACACCTGGCTAAGCAAAGAATCTTATGGGGATAAAGAAAAGATGAATACATAACTAAGCCAAACTAAACACTTATGGAAAGTCAGTACATTAAGAAAACATTGGGCTGGGGATTTAGCTCAGTGGTTCTGCCGCCTGCTTCGCAAGTGTAAGGACCCAAGTTCAATCCCCGGTACCAAAAAGAAAACATTAAACTCAGAGAAATAGCCACAGAAATAGCATTAATAACACAAAATAAGACCTTAATATCTTCAGAAGGATGGATGAATATACAGTCATGCATTGTATAACAACATTTTGGTCAACAACAGATTCCATATATAACAGTAACCCTATAAGTTTATAATAGAATTGGAAAATTCCTAATGCTTAGTATTTTACTGTACCTTTTCTATGTTTAGATACACAGGTATTTATCATTGTGCTACAGTTGCCTATAGTATTCAACACACTACTATGACATACAGGTTTGCAGCATAAGAGTAATGGGATATACAATATAGCCTACATATATAATAGGCTATATATTTAGATTTAAGTATATTCTGTGATTTGTATGCAACTAAACAGCCTAACAATACATTTATCAGAATATGTTTCTGTTAATTGACATGTGGTTGTACTAGATCCATAAGAAAAGTAATGAACCACAGTTACTAGAAATGAAAAGATATAATCTTTGATTGAAAAATAGCTTAATAGGAGATTGCAAACAGCTTAAAATTGAGAAACTCACCCAGTACAAAAGGTAAAAGGACAAAGTGTTGAAAAGCAAGAAGTTAATAGGTTAAAAGAAAAACAGGAAATAAAGAAATGAATCTCTACCCACAGATGACAAAATCTTATACTGTATACAGAAAATTCAAAAGAGTCCACCAAAAACTTTTTATTAAAAAAAATTTTTTTTGAGACAGGGTCTGCTGTGTAGTGCAGGCGGGCCTTGAATTCACTATGTAGCCTAGGCTGTCCTTAAACTTGTGCCAATCCTCCTGCCTCTGCCACCTGAGTGCTGGGATTACAAGTGGGCATCTCCACACCCAGCTCTACCCCCAAAAACAACACCAATGATAAAATCAGTTCTATTTCTATGCATTAGCAATAAGGAATCCAAAAGGGAATTTGCTATGGTCTGAATGCCCCCATCAAAACTCATATTGAAGCTGGACTCAGTAGCACAGGTTTGTAATCCCAGGTACTTAAGAGGCAGACATAGAATGATCAAGACTTTGAACTTGAGTAACTAAGCAAGATTCAAGAGAGACAGAGAGACAGAGACAGAGATAGAGACAGAGACATAGACAGACTGATCTGTAAAATTTTGTAAAAAGTCATGGGATTATGGATTATTTTTACTTTTTTTTCAAATAATTTAACCTTCCAGCATGATTAACTTAATACTATAAAATTTTTGAAAAGGACAATGATAAGACTCCTGTTAAACAGAAATAACGGGCCAGGGATTTAGCTCAAAAAAAAAAAAAAGAAATTGAAGATAGGGGCTGAGAATTTAGCTCAGTGGTATCACTGCCTGCCTCACAAGCAGGTCCTGAGTTCAATCCCTGGTACCAAAGAAAAAAAAGAAATAGAAAAGTTTTTCCTATCCACTATCAGTTTCTGTTCTGCCATTAATACACAGATATTGCTTCAAATTCTTAGCTAATTTACCAAAGGGCTCTCTTACTCATGATAAATCTGTCATCTGTACTGAGAAATTCTGAATTCCTATAGCCTAAATTATGGCCTTTTAGGTACCTGTGATCTCAGAATTTTATAACATAGATAATTTCATTTCAGAGCACCAAATTTTAAGAGAGAAGTTCCTTTAAAATAAAAAGCAAATAAGAAATTAGGATGAATGATACTTACATGTAAACATAATTCGCTGGGTACAGAAGTTATCACACTCAGGTCCCTTTTGAACACTGATATGTTAGCAGGCTGACTTGCAGCCACATTGGACAGAATGTTAGAGCCTGCCTGTTGGAAATTAGGAGATTGTACAGGGCTATCTTGGATTCCACAGTGACTGGTGGCTAGGACTTCTGGCATTGTACCGGAAAGTGTGTCTTCAGCAGAAGAAGAAAATGGAGAGTCTATGCTTTGGGTATCCTTCTGACTCTCAGAATAGATGCTAGAGGTGTTGTGCTCCTGATAGAGCAAGTTTCTTAATTTTTCATCCAGAGTTTTAATTCGGTTGTCTGCAAACTCTATCTTTGGAGGTCTTTCCCCATCTGATTCCAAGACAGTAATGGGAAGAAGGGTAGTTGCTTCAAGGCCAGAAGTCTGAGTGAGAATGACTGCCTTGGGAGAACTTGCTTCAGTATTCGCTGTTGTTTCTCCTTCTTGGGAAATAAACTCTGCATCAGTAGTTGGCTGCTGTACTGATAAGGACTGAGGTGGTTGATCAGACACAAATGCTGAAGTCATAACAGGGTTACCAGTAATCCGGATTGATTCACCAGGATGGGCCATGAGCACATTAGCCTGACTGGCAGCTTGATGACATGGATTCACAGGTATGAACATACCTGTTTGGCTGGTAAATCCCTCACATTTGACTGGAACTGAACAATCTGACGGAGAAGAATAAGTAGAACTACTAGTACCTGGTGCCATTATCTGCCTGTCATCTTCCACTGGATAAAGTATAGGTGGCTGCTCAGTTTCTACACTAGCACATTCAGAAATCTTACCATCAACTAAATCCTTATGTTCTGATTTGGAGGTGAAAAGTGCACGCTGGCATGGATTATTTTCTATAGTAAGCAGTGTGTCCTGTGATATTTCCTTATTACTTGTGTTTCTTGAGCCTGGAACAATAACAAAGGAATAGCTAAGTATGTACTAATGAGTAAAAAGCAAGGAGTAGTACCAAACTCAAAAGGAACATGAAAAGTAAGAGACAAATGAGAATGTGTGTGAGAGTACTCTTCTAAATAAGACTCAAAATATCACAGAATTCAACTGGTCGAGGAAAAATATATTTTTCTTTTTTCATAAATACTAAAAATAGCTTAAGTTACATACTAACATAAATGCTTTCAAAACTGCTTATGAAAATTATCATAAGTACAATATACCCATGAAAACAAGATAAAGATATGGTATATATCTTCTGAGTCTGGACAAAGCTAGCAGAGAACTAAAGCTTACAAGGAAATGTATGTAGCCCAGGAACTGTAGCCATCGAAGGCTGAAGAGGAGACTGAGTCTCACGGTTTCTTATGGTTTGATTGATACAAAATCGCCATCGACCAACTGGGGATGACTGAGGAGCAGATTCATCTGTAGAAAGAATTAGCAAAATAATCAATATGCTATGCAACTGTCAATTTGTTTACCTTGCTGATTAAGGAAACCAGGTTAGAAAACCAATTTGTTTGGTATCTCTGTTTCCAACAGTACTAGGATAATTATAAGACCAGATCTCCCAACGCTGACAAATAATCTAAAGAACTAAGCACAGAGTATCTATCAATAGTAATTAGAAGCAAGTCACTCTTTAGTTTTGGGGGTTTTGGGAAAAAAAATGGCAGGCATTTTTCCATCAAAATCTAGGCAAGAGGACCATGAGTTTGAGCCCAGCTGGAACAACTTAGCAACTTAGTGAGACTGTCTCCAAATAAAAAAAGACTGAGGATGGGTTAAGTCCCCAGTGCAACAAAACAAAAACACCCTATATCTCTTGTTCTGTATCCTATTTATAGTGGTTCTTAAACAAATCTATACAAGTATTGAAATTTACAAAACTATACATTAGAAGTCAATTTTACTGTATGACAATATAAAAAACAAAGTAAAACAAATCCCTACATTTTAATTCGTGCTCTGTAAACTTAATCAAGTAAGTTTCTTTTAAACTTTACCCTACTTTGTCAGTTAGAAACCTGCTCAGATCTCTGCTAACCAGAAAAATAAGACACAGAAGGACCCTGGCACCCTAACACAATCAAACTGAATTTTGGACAATATCTGGTTCCATTACTCTCACACAACCTTTTGCTTCCTCATGCTGTTAAAAGTCCTTCAGAGGTTTTCATATGTCTATGGCTCTTCTCCCCCTCCCAGCCACCCTAACACAATCAAACTGAATTTTGGACAATATCTGGTTCTATTACTCTCACACAACCTTTTGCTTCCTCATGCTGTTAAAAGTCCTTCAGAGGTTTTCATATGTCTATGGCTCTTCTCCCCCTCCCAGCCACTCTTTCTACCCATGAGCAGAGCTGAGAATAGAGAAATTAAGTTGCCCAAAAAGAAAACACAAGAACCCCAGTTTTAGTATCTAGATGTATATCTGGTAACTGATTTATGAAAAAGTTATCAGTGATCACAGCCAGTAGAAACATTATCATTGGTGAAAATCAAGATATGAATGACTAAAACACAAAGAAAACTTAGAACATAATAATTTTAGTTAAGAAACTTTCTATCTATCTTATATCCGAAAAAAACAACTTACCAGTTGTTTCAAACAGGCCATTAAAGGTCATCAGTACTGTGACTGCTTTTCTGGTAACATGCCATGCAACAACCCACAAATAAGTTAATCAGATAAAGAACCAACACTTGGAGGAAATTTGGAGAACTGATTCTTATCTCTGAGCTATACAGTCCTTTCAAAGTGTGGAAAACTAACTTATCAAATTACTTTATTGGCTAACATGTTTTTTAATGAAGGTATGTAAATTAAGCTTCCAAATGTCTTGCTTCAAAAGGCAAATTGTAAATTTTATTAAACATACTTACTGCTGGTTTGAGTGGATGCAGAATTTATCTGTACTTGTTCAGATGATCCTGTCTGAATTAAAAATGAATAGATAAATAATGAAGTTCCTAATACATATCAAAAAAGACCTACTTGCTAAACAATTGCTCTTACTTGGTTACTGTTGGATTCCAAGGTAACAGAGTCAACTCCCACAGATTTTTCTGCAGCAGAATGGACATGGAGAATCTCCTGGGCTTGACCTACAATAGCTTTCAATTCTTCTACAAATTTTTCCTTCTCATTTTCTAGCACAAAGTTATCTTCAACCTGGCTCAAAATAAAAGTCAGTCTATTCATGAGAATGAATTTAGTTTCTTCAAAATTATAATACTGTATTGCTGATTACTATAAAGAAAAAATTATCTAAATCCAAGTGCCATAAGACCAGCAATGAAATGCCACTTAATATGCTGAATTAGTCTGAAACCATTGATACTTGTCAGACTGGCACAACCTACAAGAAGCCAGTTATTTTTCAAAATATGGAGTTCTATAAATTAGTTGTTATTTAAACAATGTAACTGGGGCACTGTTTAAAACTAGGCTGTCCAAACCTAAAAAATTTTCAAATGTTAATTTTTTCCCCTCAGTACTGGGGATCGAACTCAGGACCTTGTGCTTGTAAGGCAGGTGTGGTGCCACTGAGCTAAATCCTTGGCCCTCAAACCTAAAAAATTTTAATCCACAAATTACAAAATGAAGCATCTTCAAAGATGAAAAATAAGCCGGGCTTGGTGGCACTGCCTGTCATTCCAGCACTGTGGGAGGCTGAGGCAGGAGGATCTCAAGTTTAAGTTCAGCCTAGGTAACTTAGCAATTTAGTAAGACCCTGTCTCAAAAAATTTAAGAATAGTAGTGAGGGGGCATGTAGCTCAGTGTGAAGGCCCTGGGTTCAATCCCTAGTACAGCAAAAAACAAAGATGATAAATAATGGTACAAAGACCTTTAGTAAGGCTTAATATGCATGGGATATATAAAAGAAGAGACATTTTAGAAAATATTATGTTAGAGATAGAACTGATAAAATTATTATTTATTTCTACTTAGCCAGCAATGCAGAAACAAAAAGTCTGCACTCTTCATGCGACCCTAGACACATCCCTATTAAAAAAGAAAAATACTAACTTAAGTCTAACCATTCCAAGAAAATTTAAAAAACTAAATGAAGTGAGAACATAACTTGAGCACTTACATGAATGATATTAAATCACTGGCTAACACAGCAGAATTACCTGGGTAACCTGACAAACTATTGATGATTAGGCTTCACCCCAAAAAATCCTGATTTAGTCATGGATTTGTGCAATAAAATTATGGTTAAAAAGCTCATCAATGATTTTAACAGATAGTCAGAGATTTAAAAAAGAAAACGCTCTCATATTTTCTGGATAAATACACCAAAGCCAGAGGAAACACAGTGGCTTATTCCTAATCATAACCAATTTGACTCTGTAGAGATTTAAAAAACTAACCATGCCCTTTAAAAAGAAATGGCTCTGAATAAATGAATGGGAAATTGGAGAGAATAAAACAGATAGAGAATGCTAAAGGGAAAATAATTTGATTTTACTATACTTACCATATAGTCTGAAATATCCTCTGGTGCATCGCCATCAACATCAAACTTGAAGGTAACCATCTTGTTGTTGTGAGTCTCCAGCTGACACTCTACCATATTGTCTCCAGAGGTTGAAACCTAAGCACACATTTCATCAGTTTAAGAATCACTGTGGGGCTGGGGATTTAGCTCAGTGGTGCCACCCCTGCCTTGCAAGCTCAAGGTCCCGAGT
The DNA here is from genome assembly GCF_000247695.1 of Heterocephalus glaber. The sequence continues at coordinate 1,952,538 of NW_004624909.1, forward strand.
TCAATCTCTGCTACCCCGCCCCTAAAAAAGAATCACTCTGTTCTCTTTATAAATTATGTAGAGACTATCTAAATGATTTCACACAAAATACATGTAAAAAATGGTTTAATTCCGGTGCCTGCCTTGCCAAGTACAAGGTCCTGAGTTTGATCCCCAGTACCAAAAAAACCCCCCGAAAAAACAAAAAAAAAACAAAGAAAGAAAATGGTTTAATTATTTCAGAATCATTTTTTCCTTGTTTTATTTTTTTTTTAAGACAGGGTCTTGCTATGTAGTTCAGGCTGGCCTTTGAACTCATGGTGATCCTCCTAACTCAGCTTACCAATGTGCTAGGATTATGGTTATAAACTACCACACCCAGCAATACTTCAGATTCTAGCAAGATTATGTATTCCCTTGGTGAAATATCACCTAAACAGCCACTTTGTAGTAAATATAATAGGGAAAAATTACTCAGTAAAAACATGTCAGAAATGTGACTTCATGGGAAAATAGAAACCTTGTATAAAAAAGAAAAAACTTACAATAATCATATAGCAATATGCAACACAGTAACTAAATTCAGTGATTCATTTATAAAAGTTTCTTCTAGCAATAAGTATTTAGAAACTTATGAAAGCTTCACACTTTTTGTTGCTGGAGAAGGAACCCAGGGTCTTACATATGCTAAGCACATGCTCTACCATTGAGCTACACCTCCAGCCTTCAAATTTTCATATATATATATATATATATATATTTTTTTTTTTTTTTTTTTTTTTTGGTACCGGGGATTGAACTCAGGACCTTGTGCTTGCCAGGCAGGCATGGCGCCACTGAGCTAAATCCCCAGCCCTTTTATACTCTTTAATCCACTAATTTTACTTCTAGGGATGTATCAAAGGAAATAATAAGGGAGAGATACAAAGAAGTTATGTTCTAGGATGTTTGGTGCAGAAAGAAAAAGAGGCAGAAAGACATAAAGATGGGGAATGGAAGATGACAGAAAGTTAGGAAATTAGACTGGCAGAAAGAGACAGACAAAAAGGATGTACAATAGAAGGAATGAGGGCCAGGGATTTAGCTCAATGGTGCTGCATCTGCCTGGCAAGCGCAAGGCCCTGAGTTCACTTCTTAGTATGGGCAAAAAAAATACAATAGAAGGAATGACTAAATTATATCTTCATACAAATGACTAATGCAGTCATTTAAAATATAATGCTATTTAAAAATAACTTGATGATATGGGAAAATATACATGATATATTAAGTTTTTTAAAAGGCAGGATATAAAAATTTTTTTTGGTACCAGGGATCGAACTCGGGACCTTGCACTTGCAAGGCAGGCGGCGGAACCACTGAGCTATCCCTGGCCCAGGATATAAAATTATATTAAGGTTTAAACAGCTACTTGAAATGTATATCATACTGACTAGAGATACAGGCTTTAACACCTGATCTAGGTTCAGATCTCACTCGATCACTTGCTAGTTGAATGATCTTAAGCAAATTACTTTATTTCTTTGATATGCAGCATCCTCATTTGTAAAGATGAGTATAGTACTACCTATCATACAGAGCTCTGGAAGGATTACATAATAAATTGGATGTGTGATAAAATGTCATTTAAGGTGCCTACCACAGAAGAATTCAACACATTTTTGCTACTAGACTATTACACACACATAAAGGAAAAAATGAAAACAAACTAAAATGGTAGCAGGAGCTAGCTCTGAGTGGTGATTATAAGTGATTTTTATTTGCTTTCTCATATTTATCATATACTCTCCAAGTTAAACAATTAATATATAATACTCTTATCAGAAATATTTTAATGGAAGAAAAGTTAATTTACAGAGAGTTCCACAATATTCTACATCTGCTTCCACGGTATTGATTTTCTCTGGCCCTTCAAGACCTCTACATGCACTCATAACCAATCCATACCTACACACTGACCTGAAGAACAGTAAGCTGAAATTTAGTCCCCTTCTCTGGTCGGGGACAGGAAGCTTTTCTCTGTTTGATCCGATCCTGTTTGCCATTTCCACTTGGATTATCAGGGTTATAGGTGTTTTCTTTCATAACTGCCACATCTTGATTCAAGCTAATAATTAAAAAAAAGTAACATCCCAATCCTGATAGCAAAGATTTAAGAAAAACTTCTAATTATAAAATTATAAATAATGAGTTTGTGGAAAAAATTAATAAATACTACAATATATTTTTAAAGTTTTGATTACACAACTCTGTGAATATACTAAATGTCATTGAATCAAATACTTTAAATGAGTAAATTATATAGTATAAAAATTATATTTCAATAAAGCTATCTTTTTTTTCAGTACTGGGGATCAAATTCTAGATCTTTGCACTGAGCTATATCCAAAATGCCCATGATATAAATGAAAATAAATTCTTCTGATAAAAAAATCAGGAAAATCATAACTTGAATGCAAAATACGAATTGATAGGTGTTAACACCAAGATGAATCAGATATTGTAATTATCTGGAAGGATATTAAAGCAGCCATCATCAAAATGATTTATTGAAGGCCTGAGGGTGTGGCTCAGTGGTAGCGTCCTTGCCTTGTAGGCATGAGGCCTTGGGTTCAATCCTCAATATCACACATGCACACACACACACACACACACACACACACACACACGCACACACAAAAGCTTCAATGAACAATTATATATATTCCTGAAGCAAATGAGGAAAACAAAATTTTATCAAATAAACGATATTAAGAAAAAAAACCAAATGGAAATTATAGAACTAAATATATAATCAGAAATTTAAAAAAAAATTACTGAATGAGCACAATGGAAATGAACAGGACAAAGGAAAGAATCAGTGAATTTAAAGACAGAATAACAGAAGTTAATCAATCAGAACATACAGAAAAATACGAGTTTACATCTACCAAGTAATTATACAATTATGCATTTGGTTGTAATTTATTCCCTTTGGATTAGCTAGACTTTTACTTTAAATTGCACTATTTCTTATTTCCGGGCTGGGGATTTAGCTCAGTGGTCCTGCCGCCTGCCTCACAAGTCCTGAGTTCGATCCCGGTACCAAAAAAAAAAAATCTTATGTCCTTATGTTTTCTTTGTGGCACTGGGGATTGACCCAGGGCCTTCACATTGAGCTACATTCCCAGTCCTTTTTAAATTTTGAGACAGAATCTAACTTGCTAAGTCACTAGTAATTGCCACTGAATTGGGCTTGGATTCTTCTGCCTCAGCCTATCAGATTATTGGGATTATAGGTATGTGCTACCATACCTGGCTCTTATTTCTTTATTTAAAAATAAATTTTATTTTATTTTATCCCATTCCCCCCTCAAACCCCCTCCCCTCCCTATGTACAAAAGCTTTGTTTCCATTTTTTCCTTCTATTTTCACTATTTTTCTTATCCCTTCCTCCCTTTCTCCCTCCATCTTCCCTTGTTCCCCTTCCCATTTGGATACTTTCTTCCCATTTCCGAACATCCATTATACATCTCAGTCCTTATTTCCACTTTCAGTTTCTCACACCAGAGAAACAATACGATATTGAAACGTGTGTCTGATTTATTTCACTTAAGAGTATGCTCTCAAGGTCCATCCATCTTGCTATAAATGTCTGAAGCTCATCCTTCTTTATGGCAGAGTAGTACTTCATGATATACAAAAAACCTACATCTTCTTTATCCAGTCTCCAGCTGATGGGCATTTGGGCTGTTTCCAAGATTTAGCTATTACAAACTGTGCTGCTATAAACATGGATGTGCATATATCGCTGTGGTATGATGCTTTTAATTCTTTCAGGAAGATATCAAGAAGAGGTATAGCTGGGTCAAATGGGACCTCTAGTTTTAGTTTTTTGAGAAATCTCCACACTGATTTCCACAGTGGTTGTACCAGTCTACACTCCCACAAGCAGTGGAGAAGGGTTCCTTTTTCTCACAGCCTCTCCAGCATTTGTTATAGGTTGATTTCTTGATAGCCCTGCTCTTAGTTCTTTTTAAGTCCTCTAAGCTTTCTTACACTTGAATACTATAGAGTAAAAAAGTCAACAACTTTACTATCTATACTATCTCTATTTATATTTTAAAAGTAAACAATAATGCCTACAATTTTTATTAAACCTGCACACAAATATAAGAACACAGAAACTTCCCTAGTTGAGATATATTAAGCATCTAATTATTGCATACACTTCAGTACATACTCAATGTTTTCATTTGTTGATACTTACCTGCCAACTAAATCTGGTTTTTGAAGAGCTGCTTGTTGTTCAACTCCAGCCAATTGGGATACAGCCTGTAAGTAGTACAGAAATAAAAGCTGTTATAATAAGAGCAAAACTCAAGCTAGGGATGTAATTTTGCTGCTATTTAAAAAAACAGGATTATTATATTTCATATTTTGGTCACCTTGCAAGGTAGAATGTCTTTATTACTCACTGTATCAGTCTTACTATTTATAACAGTATTAAAGATAAAAATAGCAATATATCAAAATACATCTTATATTCTTCATGAGTTTTCACTTAAAACTTAGCACTGTTTTATGCACTTTTGTTTATTATTTTTAACAGAGAACACTATTATTGAGCTTCCAGTCCTGGCTGTAAAACTGCTACTTAAAAGGCGGTATACTGCTATTCCACAGGAAGATGATTCAATGACTCAAGCTTCCATTAAGAATGTAAATAACAACCGTTTCTCGGCCTTTTGGCTAAGATGAAGTGTAAGAATGTAAATAACAGGGGCCAGGGATTTAGCTCAGTGGTTCCGCCACCTGCCTGGCAAGCACAAGGTCCCAAGTTTGATCCCCAGTACCAAAAAAAAAAAAAGAATGTAAATAACAATATTGTTGGAAAGTAATTTTAAACATTTGCTTAATTTATCCTCTATGCACTGCCACTGGTGACAGCACAGAGGGATCACAGAATGAAAACTTAACAAAAGAGATCATTTCCCTAACCAGTTAAACCTTCTACCATGGTTCCTCATCTTCTAAAAGGTTAAATTCTTTTAGATGGAAAACAGTCCTTGATGAACTGGTTTCTATCTCCTTGCTTGATTTTCTATTTTCATCTCTCTTCTTGAAACTACATTAAAATGTAGTACCTCTTATATGAGTTGGGATCTTTCATATACTATGACTCTATGTTCCTAGACTATTTTAACCTCTCCTGAGTCCTGTCCACTTAGCAAATATCTAGGCAGAATTTCTATATAAAAGAAGCCTTTATGACAGTGGGTTCCTGAAACAGCAAAATTGTCTTGGGGATTCTGAAAAACCTTACACATTACCTCGTATCTTGGCTTCTAAACTAAATGGTTGGTTGCTAAAGTGATGAGGGTTCCTTGGAGAAATGGGTGACTCTAGCAATGGGACAAGGAAAGTATAAGATGAGCATTACTATGCCAAAAAGAAAAAACTGCTCAAAAAGCTGCGGGACATACCAAAAACACACAGAAGCCAACGTGAAGGAATTCCCACTACTGCCCAAATCTGGGACAACTTCAGTATCAAAATAAATAATAATAGCAAAATAATACAACCCATTTGGTAAAATAAGAATCCATAAATGTATACTGATACAAACAAATAAATAAGCAGGAAAGAGAAAGCTTTTACAGTAAAAACAGAATTAATAAATATAAGGACTGATGATGGAGTCAGAAAATCATAAAGGGTTGCTAAAACTAGTAGGCGAAAGTTTAATGAAATATAAGTAGTTTGAAACTGTCTCCCTACAGAACACTTTTCAATTACAAAAGGCAAAAAAAATGATTAACTTTTCTGTGGAAGAACTTGGAAGACCCCATCTTAACCACACAATCACATTTAACCTCTCCATTATTGGGATAAACCAACATCACATGCGTCATGGTATTCCAACAAAAAATGTATATTTAAAAAAGAGGAAATCAGACAAACTCAAATTGAAGGACAGTCTACAAAATAACTGGCCTGGAACTTTAAAAATATCAATGTTATGAAAGATGAAGAATGGCTGAGGAACTATTCCAGACTAAAGGAAACAAAAGAGACAAGTCAAAAAAGACAAAAAACCCCAGGGATTTAGCTCAGTGGTCCCGCCGGCTGCCTTGCAAGCACAAGGACCCGAGTTCAATCCCCGGTACCAAAAAAAAAAAAAGATAATGTATAATTTATAATTAGATCATGGGTCATGAGGGAGAAGCTGCTTTAAAGGACATTCTTTGAACAATAGTAACAATGTGGACAAAAGATTAAATAGTATTATATCTGTGCCTAATTCTCTGAATTTGGTCACAGTACTGTGGTTATTTAAGAAAATGCTCTGTGTGTGTGTGTGTATGTGTGTGTGTGTGTGTGTGTGTGTGTGTGTGTGTCTGTGCACATATGCACTGGAGATTAAACCCAGGCCTGGCCTATGATAGGTAAGTGCTCTACTGCTGAGTTAGATCCCTAGCTGGTCTTCTTATATGGAAATATTTAAGGGAAAATGGCATCTTGTCTGCAACTACCTCTCTCTCATGCTTCAGAGGGAAAAATAATAGGTCGATGAATGTATACATAGGTGAACAAATGAACAGACAGAACCATCGCCAATCATGCTTTTTATCATATCTCTTTATCATGTACATTTAATGTCTAACCCTAAAGACTCTATCTGATAATTTTTTTATTCTTGGTGCCTCTTAGCATAGTCCCTGGCACAAATTAGCCTTCCAATAAATGTATGAAGGTAGGAAAATAAGAAAGAATAACATGAGAAGAAAGGCTGCGCTACAAAAAATGTTTGTGACCTGATATTACCATTGAGGATTACCATCCTGAACATCAATCTTCAAAAAAGTATCAAGTAAAAAATACATGTAGTGTGAATCTTGTTTCATAGTAAATGTTCAATAAATGGTAGTCATCTTTCTTTTTATTGAAATATTACATTAACACAAACTGGCAACAAGTCACTTGGCTAGGAATAGGGAAATAAATAAATGTGAATATTTATTGTGCTATCATGTAGCTTTTAAAATTTGTAATCATGAAGGCCAAGTAAAAAATAGGGAATAGTTAATGAATTTAAAAAGCAGAAAATAAAAACATCATGTGTGCCCATGTTCATAGCAGCACAGTTTGT
>NW_004624909.1:1976207-1991490 GCF_000247695.1 Heterocephalus glaber
TACATTTTAGGTATACAATATAATGACATTCACCATTGGAAATTTGCACCTTTACATAATCTCTCTTGGTTCTTATTTTTTCTCCATTCCCCTGCTCTCCCTTCAACCCCTCCATCCCTCCCTATTTACTATTAAAGTAATTATAAGAGGGAATTTTATACTTGTGAACACTCATATCAAAACAGTAGTCATCCCAAATAAATAACCAAATGATGCATCTCAAGGTCTTAGAAAAATAGAAACAATCCAAATTTGAAACTAATGGAAGAAATTATGATAAAGTGGAAATTGACAAATTTGAGACTTAGAAAAGTAAAAAATAAATGAACAATGAATCAAACAGTTTCTTCTTCAAACAAAAATATAATATTGATAAACCCTAAACCAAACTTATAAAAAAGGATAGAAAAGACCCACATCAATGCAATTAGAAATGAAAAAGGCAAAATCACAACAACACTGCTGAAATCCAGAGTATAAGAAACTATTTTGAAAACATATTCTAATAAATGGGAGAACTTAGAAGAAACGCATAAATCCATAGATACATATGAATTACCAAATTTGAACCAAGAAGATATAAAAACCCTGAACAGACTAGTAATAAACAATCAATCACAGGTGATTAAAGAAAAAAAAAAAGCAACCCTGCAAACCAAGAAAAGCCCAGGACCCAATGGATTCGCTGAAGTATTTTATCAGAATTTCAGGGAAGATTTAATGCCAAAACAGTACTCCTCAAACTCTTCCATGAAATTAGGAAGGGAAAGAACACTGCTGATCTTATTCCTAAAAGCATTACTGTGATAGCAAAACCAGAGAAGGACTCAACAAAAAACCCTCAACAAAATACTTGCAAACAATGCAACAAATCATTTTTTCAATATTTAATCTTCACAAGACAGTAGAGCATACAAGAAATTATTTTGACAAATTTAAAACCTCTTTTTACAGTTTTCTTATAAATTTTACTGAAACAGATCAATATCCTAAGCTTTATTGTTTTAAATAGATTCTGACATTATCTCTGTATTATAATTTTAAAAAATATTTTCTTAGAACAAACTGTCTCTAATTAGAAATGTTTTACTCAAAGTTTATACTGTTAACAAATAATCAATTTATTTCAAAAGCATTACTTTTATATTACAAAATTATGCCACCCCACATATATGTTACCAGTTGTTTTAAACTCATATTATGTCATATTTGTGTCCCAAACTGTGTCATACATACAGGTAAGCACTGTATATCTAGAAAAGAACACATAACAAATTTGGGCAGGGAAAAGCCCAAAAATCTTTTTTTCCTTGCAAGGCTTTTCTGTCAAAACTAAGTAATGTAAAGAAACTCATTTTAAGTACTTAATTTAAGCAAAGAACAGACAGTAAAATAATAGCAGTTTATCTATGACACAGTAGTAAGTAAGCCTTTTAGCATCTTTAAAAACTATTAGCATTAAGGGCTGGGGATTTAGTTCAGTGGTTCTGCTGCCTGCCTCACACGCGCAAGGTCCCGAGTTTGATCCATGGTACCACAAGAAAAAAAAAACAACTATTAGCATTAAGCCATATGAAAAATTCATTAACAGGCCAAGTAAGTCATAGCTATTAACACTTTACAACAAAATATTTCTTTTTCTTAAAACCAGCTGTTATTAGAGCCGGGTGTGGTGGCTCATGCCTGCAATTCCAGCACTTGGGAGACAGAGACAGGAGGATCACTGTGAGTTGGAGGCCAGCCTGGGCTACATAGTGAGTTCAAGGCCAACCTGAACTACACAGCGAGACCCTGTCTCAAAAAAACCCCAAAACAATACAAAAGAAAAACCAACTGTTATTAGAAAATTAAATAAGTTGTGCTTATGCAAATTATTATTTTGGGGAGAGGTACACATCTTTTTTTTTACTTTTATTAGTACATATTTGTAGTACATAATGATTACATTCACTGCAGGGAATTGGAACATGTTCATAACACATTTCAATTATTGTCCCCCTTCCCTTCATACCCTTCTATTTTTCCAGCATGAGGATCATTAATTTATCTTATAAGGCCTTGTAAAGTTAATTATCATATACAGTGGTACCTTGGTTTATGAACTTAATTTGTTCCATGATTCTGGAAAAGATGCCCATGCTCGTGTTCATGCAGGAAAGATGGCTGCAGTCGTGTTCATCATCTAATGCAGAGTTCGCAAACAAAAACAAAATTTTGCCAAACATTTCTGTTTGCGAAGCAAACTGTTGGCAAACAAAAGTGTTTGTGAACTGAGGTACCACTGTACACAGATTAAAAACTGGACTTGTTGGCCAAAGAACATATAAAATGTGTAAGACAACTGTATTAAGCCAGGGTACACTTTTAGATACACTGTCTTTGTGGATTACAATACTTTTTTTCTCTCTTTTTTTCCTATTATCTGTCTTTAATTTTGTTTTGTATATATATTAAGTTTTTATATAAGAGAAACTATGCTATATTTAAACTTATGTGTCTGAATTACTTCACTTAACATTATGGCCTCAAGGAAAATGCAACAAATCATTAAAAACATCTAGACCAAGTAGGCTTTATCCCAAGGATCCAAGGATAGGTCAATATATGTGAATCAATAAACATATTACATAAACAGAAGAAGGATACAAGTCATACGATCATCTCAGTAGATACAGAAGTCTGACAAAAACTAATATGCATTCATGATAAAAATTGTGACAAAATACATTTAGAAGGACCTTAAATTAATAAAACCATTTATAACAAACCCACCGCTAACAGCATACTAAATGCGGAAAAACTGAAAGTGTTCCCTCTAAAACCAGGAAAAAGATAAGGGTATTTATTCTCACCACTTCTCTTCAATGTAGTACTCAGAACTTTAGCAAGAGCAATCAAGGCAAGAGAAAACAATAAAAGGGATATGAAAAGGCAAGAAAGAAAGAAGTCAGACTATCCTTATTCACAGATGACATGATCCTTTACAAAGAAGACCCAAAAAACTCTACAGAAGACATTTTTGTTTTTGCTTTTTGAGGCAGTGTCTCCCTTTGTAGACTGAGGCTGGCCCTGAACTCATTATGTAGCCCAGGCTGGCCTTGAACTCCCAGCAATCCTCCTGCCTTAGCCTCCCGAGTGCTAGGATTGCAGGTGTGCACCACCACACCTGGCTCTAAGACTTTTAGAACAAATAGATTTAGCAAAGTGCCAGGATACAAAATCAATACACAAAAATCAACAGTTTTCCAGTACACTAACAAAGACACTGAGAAAAAAAAAATCAAGAAAACAATTTCCCAATCCTTCCAATGTGGAAGATAGCATGTAAAACAAATTAAGTATCTGGGAATTAACCTAATTAAGGAAGTGAAAGATATCTACAACAAAAATTACAGTACTCTGAAAAAAGAGACTGAGCAAGACATTAGAAAATGGAAACACGTCCCATGTCCATGGATAGGTAGAACCAACACTATCAAAATGGCCACACTGCCAAAAAATGATATATAAATTTAATTCAATTCCAGTCAAAATACTATCAGCACTGTTCACAGAACTAGGAAAAAAACAAAATTCATATGGAATCAGAAGAGACCCAGAATAGTCAAAACAATCCTGACGAACAAGAACAAAGTAGGAGGCACAACAATCTTGGGTTTCAAGTTATACTACAAAGCTATAGTGATAAAAAATAAGCACAGTACTGGCACAAAAATAGACATGTTAATCAGTGTAACAGAATTGAGGATGCAGAAACAACCCTGTACATCTTCAGCTATGTAATTTCTGACAAAGGGGATAAAACCATATGCTAAAGAAAAGATAGCCTCTTTTAAAAAATGATGGCTAAGCATTGGTGGTGCCTGTGATCCCAGTACTAGGGAGGCTGAAGCAGGAGAATGGCCGCAAGGTCGAGGCCAACCTGGGATACATAATGAGTTCAAGACCAGCATAAACTACATATCAAGACTCTGTCTCAAAAAAATGGTACTGAGAAAACTGGTTACCCACATGTGGAAGAATGAATCTAGACCCATATCTCTCACTCTTTACTAAAATAAAATAAAAATGAATCAAAGACCTAGAATTAGAACAGAAACACTAAATCTGCTGGAAGATAAAATGGGTAAAACTCTTGAAGACACAGGCATAGGCAAGTTTCTGAACAGAACCCCAGTTGCACAAGAAATAATACCCCAAATCAACAAGTGGTATAATATTAAATTAAAAAGCTCTTACACAGCAAAAGAAGTAACCAACAGAGTGGAGAGACAGCCTAAACAATGGGAGAAAATCTTTGCCAACTACTCCTTGAACAGAAGACTAATATCTAGAACATAACAGAACTAAAAAAAAAAAAATGAGACCACCAAAATAAAAGACCCAAACAAAACTGGGCAATTGAATTAAACAGACACTTCTCAAAAGAAGAAATATAAATGGCCAGTAAATACATGAAACAATGTTCATCTTTAGCCATTAGAGAAATGCAAATCAAAACAACACTGAGATTCCATCTTATTCCAGAAAGAATGGCTATCATGAAGAACTCAAAAAACAATAAATGCTGGTGAGGTTGTAGGGAAAAAGGAACCCTTCCATACTGCTGGTGGGAATGTAATCTAGTATGACCATTATGAAAATCAGTATAGAGATTCTTTAAAAAACTAAAAACAGAATTTCCATTTGACCCAGATATACCTTTTCTGTGTATCTTCCTGAAAGAATTAAAGGCATCATATTATAGCAATGCATGCAGATCCATGTTTATGGCAGCATAATTTGCAATAGTTAAATTTTGGAAGTGGTCTATATGCCCATCAACAAACGAATGGACAAAGAAAATGTGGTATATATACATAATGGAGTACAACTCAGCCATAAAGATGGATAAACCTGAGTCATTTGTAGGAAAGTGGATGCACCTTGTGACTATAATGCTAAGTAAAATACATCAGACACAGAAGGCTAAGCATTGCATAGTTTCTCTTAAATGAGAAACACAAAATATAAATAAAGAGCACCACGCATGGTGGCACATGCCTGTAATCCCAACATTTGGGAAGCTAAGGCAGGAGGATCGCTATGAGTTTTAGGCCAGCCTGGGCTACATAGTGAGTTCAAGGCCACCCTGAATTAGACAGCAGGACCCTGTCTCAAAAAAAAAAAGATGATAGAAAACCGGAAGGGAGATTTTGTGGAGATTTGAGGATTGGAGGGAAAGGGGAAATAAAAATGATTAAGATATAATGTGTATATGTACCAATGCCTTAAGATGATTGTAGATATTATGAATAGCAAACGTATGGCAATTAAAATATAATTTTTTAAAAATAGATGCTTTAGGTACACATTAGAAAACACTAGATAATGAGCAAGATATAGGATAGGTTTCTTTTTAGTGCCCCATCACCTTTCCTGTTTGATTACAGTCACTAATGGATTATTTTTCAGTTTCATCCTGCTGGTGTACGATCTCTAATGATGGGAGTTCTGTTTAATCTTGGTCAAGTTGCCAGAAAAAAGGAGTTTCATTAAAAAAGAAAGCAAATTGGACTAGCTGTATAAATATGAATAAATACACATGCAAACATGTACACATATTTCATATCTAGTCTTCTAAGAACCCTAAAATCAAGAATTCTCAAGTAGAACTAATATACCCAATACCCAGTTTGTTGTTGTTGTTTTTCTAAATCACATTACCCACTAAGAACAGTGGCGTGAATCCAGGGTTGGGGCAGGAAAAGTAAAGGGAAAAAATGTTAAGAATAATGACAACTTTTAGTGCCATCTTGAATAGACCCCCAAGTCCAAGGCATTTTAACTATTATAATAAATTATGATAACATAACCTAGTAACAAGATGTTTATGAGTCTATTCTGATAGAAATAAATACAGAAGAGAAAAAAGCCAGCAAATTAATACAAGGAAGAATGATGAAGTTGGAAAATCATAGCTGGATATTACATACTCTCAAACTATATCCCTTAAATAACTCATAAACTATAAATATACTATAAAGACAAAAATAGCACTTAAAATGAAGAAGCCTTCCTGAAAGACCCTATTAGAATCACATAATAAAAGTAAATGTAAAAAAAAACCAAAACGTAAATGTCACCAATATTGGGATAAACTGGCATTCCTCCTAATATGATACACTAAACACAATATCACTTAAGCATTACTCATGCCAAAAATGGATGATACAAATTCAATTATGAGAAAACTCCAGACAAATTCAAACAAGAGACATTTTATAAAAAACTGAGGCCATGTATGGTAGCATAAACCTGTAATCCCAGCTCTCTGGGAGGTTGATGCAAGAGGATCCAGGTTGAGCATGGGCAACTTAGCGAGACCATGTATCAAAAACAGAGCTGGGAATGTAGCTCAGTACAAAGGCCCTGGGTTCAATACCCAATAACACACACACACACACACACACACACACACACACACACGCATGCAAACTGGTTTCTGCTTTTTTAACATCATTAAGAAAGAAAAAGTGTAGCTAGGGGAGTAGCTGAGTGGTTGGTAAGTGCCTAGTGTGCACCAAGCCCTGGACTCAAACCCCAACATCCCCCCCAAATAAAACAAACCAAAGCAAAAAAGACAAAGATAGGCTGAACAACTGTTCAAGATTAAAACACACTTTTAAAAAAGACAACCTAACAAAGAATATGAATAGGCATTTCACAAAAGAAAGTACATGACTCTCTAATAATATATATCACATCATATCTAATACAATGAATAAAATTAAACGAATGACAGTATTAAGTGTTAAAAGATGTGAATGGAAATTTCATATATTGGTGGAAATGTATTTTTGTACAACTGCTTTAAAAAACTGTGACATTGTGTAGTATAGCTAAAAATACCCTTATGCTGTGACACAGCAATCCCATTCCTAGTAACAAACATAAAATAAATGTGTGCATATGTCTACTAGAAAATATACAGGAAACCTGACTGCAGCTTTATCCACAAGAATGAAAAATTACAACCAATTATAATGTACAATAATGGGAGAATGAACAACTAAATTGTGGTATATTGTACAATGGAATAACTGACGCAAATGAAACAAACTACTGATACATACAACCATACAGATGAATTTCAGTGACTCTTCCAAGGGCCTGGAAGTATTCTACATCTTCATGTACATTTCATGAAGCTATACATATGTGAAAATTCATGAAGCAGCACATTTACAATTAGGATGCATTAAAGTATACATTTCCCATATACCTCAACTTAAGAGGATTTTTTAAAAAGCTGGTATGATCCAAGTCTGACAAAATACTAAAAACTGTGCTTGCATACATGTTTACATAGAAAAAATGTCTAGAAAACTCTGAAGGTTTTTAGAAGTGAGATAAAAACTATTTTAAATTTTCTTTCTAATTTTCTGTATTTTTATAAGTATTAATAAGGAGAAATGTTATTTATTTATTGGAGGGGCGGTTTGAGACAAGGTATCACTATGCAGTTCAGGCTGGCCTTGAACTCAGTGATCCTTTTTCCTCAGCCTCCTGAGTGCTGGGATTACAGGTGTGTGTCACCACACTCGGCCAGAAGAAAGGTTATTTTTAAAGAACTGTTTTCATATGAGGAAATAAAAGATCTAGAAAAAGACATATAAAAGATGTACCCCAAGTATTTCACTTGAAGGACAAAGAATGCTACCTATGAGCACTTAGGATGAAAAAGGAGTAAAAAATAAATTAGACCAGCCTGAGACTTCTCTTTTGAAGTATTAACTCGAAGAAGACAAAAGAAAAAATATATAGAAGGGAAGAAATGGTTAACCTTTTCCCAGCCATGTTATTTTTCATTTATGAATGTAAATGAAAGGTCAAATAACCAAAGAATAAAAAATTACATACCCAAATAACCTTGAGAAATTACAATGCCATTCTCCAAACTACAGAGATACTTGGCAAAATACAAGAATCATGAATAAGGATGATGTGACAGAAAAGCTGGTGGTGTAAATTAAAAGTAGTAATGAATATTAGGACCAAACTGTTAGAAGAGAAATAATGGTGGATCAGTGAGTGCCAACAACTGAGCTTCTCCAGGACAAGGTGTCTAGAGTCTGGAAAACAGTAACTTGGAGAGAAATCAAAGTGAGAAGAGGTTACCCAGGAACCACAACGGAACTGACAAAAGAGAAGAGAAAAAAAGGATTAAATGACACAGAAGAAATAGAATACATGGAGGAGGAGAGAGGGGAACCTCTGGTTGTTGCATGCAGCTGAGAGTGGCTAACCAGCCATCAACTGGGAGACAAAATGAAACTAAAAACTTCCACTCACAGAGAACCACAAAGGTACTGAGACAATCAGCAGCAGTTGGAAAGTGCAAAGGAAATGTGCGATACTGCTTCCAGAGTGGCCTTCCACATTCAACAGTTGGTGAGTGACCTTGGTCCAGTGCCTGCCACCACAACTGCAGAACAACAGCTGGTGTGTACACAACTGTAGAGAAAGGCTCAGTGTTCAAACCTGGGAATCAGAGCAGCTCTTTGGCTCCAAGCCACACTTCACACTGTCAAGTTCCCAGAATGGATAAGGGAAGGAGAGCCATGAGAGATAGCCAGCAGTTGGAGAAGAGGCTAGGGGTAGTCTTGCTGAGGGGCTTGAGTTGGTGAACACAGATCCAGCTCCTACAGTTGGAGGCCAGGTTCAGCCTAAATTATGAAGTACTAGAAGGTCACAATGGTGCCTTGTCCCCAATGTATGCAGATGTCTGCATGCAGCACCATTTTGGAGGTAGACTGCCACCTGAGATTTCTAGTGTGAGAAGAGACACATCTTGGCTTGAGCTCTGCTTTTTAATCTTAGGCTGTGGAAAAGAACCACATGTCCAAAACAATAGAAAACTTTTTTTTGCTGTTTTCCTCGTTTGTTTTTTGCATTTCTTTCCATTATTTCCCCCTTTTTCCTTTTATGAATGTGTGTGTGTATGTGTTTCTCTTTCTCCTGCCTTCTTCTTCCAATATAGTTTATAAAGCACAAGGGAATTCTTCCTTTCCCTTTTTATTACTTCTATTTTTATCCATATTGTTTCATGTGCCTTCTTTCTCCAGTTTCTTATACTTTCTTTATTCTCCCCCCTCTCATTTGTTTTCCTTTAACTTTTTCTCTAGTATTTATATTAGTCATAGAATTTTTTCTCATTACCATTTCTCACTACCAATTCTGTACCCAGTTTTCCCTGTATCCCCATCTAAACATATAACATATCTCTACCACCATTAAGATCCTTTGCTGCACTTCTATTTCTTCCCTCGCATACCACATAACAGAAGACTTTAAAAAAAGAATCCCCCCTCCCCGGCATTATCCCATCCTCAGTCCTCTGGGCTTTAGACAACTGATTCTATAAAATTGCTGTTGAATGCTTTTTTTTTTTTAACCATTAGAGGAGACATAGCTATCACATTTAGTGGATAATGACTGTGGGTCAATACTTGAGCTATTATGATGCTTGCTCTATGACTGTGGATTTTTTTCTGTAGGCTAAAGAGAGATCCAAAATGGGGTTTCATGGTTTGTTGTTTCTCAACTTGCCCTCATAGATACTACTGTAACTGATGATCTTGTTACTACGGTAGCTGATGTGATTGCATAGAATACTCCTGAATCAATGGGCAATTTCGTTCCAGTGACTCTGTCTACCACTTCCACCATTACACCCAGAAAGAGAGCAACAGTTCCTAACCCAAGAACTCAGACTGGATCAGACTCTGTAAGAATGCCTGTAACCTGGCAGAAATAAGTCCTGAGCCTGAGTTTCAGTACTGCAATGGAAGGATTGGAGGAGTTATTGGGGGTATGAAAATTCAGATTCTTTGGTAAAGAAGCTATATGTGAATCACATATACAATGTCTCCTTGGAATATTTAATCAGTGTTCCCACTGGATAGCTTATTGGTTCAGTGTTTGTTCCTTGATTTATTTAGTCATGCAGGGTTATGTTATGTTCTTTTATAGGATTTTTGGTGTGCTTATTAGGTTTTCATGTTTGTGTATTGTTTTTCTTCCATTGGCTCTGATTTAATTAGTGTCTAGGTTTCACTCATCATCTCAGCTCCTGTTATGTACGGCTTGTGTGTAGATGTCCTCCCAAAGCCTCATGCAGACATAGGTGGGGCTTTTTCAGAGGTGGGTGAATCTAGAGTATGTGACTGATTCATAGTACAATGCTAGGATTAAGAGGTGCTAGCATTAAGGGTGAGCGATTACTAAATCAGTTCACTGATTGGCTTGACACCACCCTAATCCCAGTAGACTGGATACTATATAAGGGACAGAAGGAGGCTTGTCTTGTCTCTTTCTTGCTTTGCTATCTTCTGCCCACAGTGAACTGTTTCTCCTCTGCAATGCCTGTCTACCATGCCACCCTGCCTTGGAGCCAGCCGATTATGGACTGAAACCTCTACAGAATGTGAGATAAATAAACCTTTCCCCCTTTAACTTTGGGTGTTGGGTATTTTGTCTCAGCAACTAGAGAAAAGTAACTAAGTCAGCTCCCTATCTAGTTTCTTCACCGCAAACCCCCAAAGCAATACTATTACCGTAATTCTTTATTCTTCTTCCAAATACATCAACTCCTCCCTCCAAGTTTTTAATTCCCCATACTTACCTCCCCCATAGTCACTCTTATCTTCTCTACTATCATCCCTATTCTAAGCCTTTGGCTCTTCCATATCTTACCTAGATATTGTCCTCCCTTATCAGCAGGTTCTGACAACCATATAACTTTCCTCAATGAAAATAAACCTCATTCTTCTCATATCTCACCCTTGCCTTCACAAATATCCTCTGAAATCTCTCAATATAACCCCTTTAACTCAAGTAAAAGTACTCCAATAGAATCAGACCCTCACATCAAACTTTTGTCATCTATCACTGCCCCCCAACCTCCCTGTTAATGCCTTACACTCCTCATCCAACGACCTCCATTCTCCTCCCTCTACTTCACCTACCTCATGGCAGAACAACTACAAATAATAAAAAATCACAGTGTACATAGAGGACAGAGAAAAGTGAGAAGTGTAACTGCAAAAACTATCATATAGAAATGTTGTATGACAGAATCTATTGATGCTGTTATAATCACAAATAATTCTTTCAACAAAACATAGAGACAAAGTCCTACTTAAAGTAAATAACAGAAGGAGTAAATACTAGCACTGGACATACAAAGTTGAAAACTATTCACGGGGAGGCAACATGCTACTAAAAATCTCCATATGAGCTACAAACTTACCTCACTGTTCTAGTCCTCAATGCTCAGTAAAACTTGTCCTCAAAAAAGAGGGGGAAAAGACACACACACACACACACACACACACACACACACACACACACACAGGTACACATAGGAGAACGGAGAAGCAAGGCAACAGAAAACAGCTAAGGTCTCCCAACTAGTCAAAGGCAGAGAAAGGGGTCATGAAGGGAGAGGAAATCAAATAGTAGGCAGTGGAACTCTACAAAATGTCTATAGAATGGATGAAGAAAATAGAGGAAAAAAGAGGAAATGAACCAAAAGTTGAAAGCAATTACACTCAAGATGCTTACAGTGAATTTCAGGGAAATAAGTAAAAAACTGGAGGAGCTAATCAAAACAATTCAAAACTAGAATGACAGATTCAACAAGGATATGGACTCCTAGAAAGGATGTCAGAAATAAACACCTGAAATAAAAAACTGTATAGAACTCATAAATTGCAGAAATGTGAAGACAGTGTCTGAAATTAAGGGCAAAATAGTGAATTATGATCAAGTACTCAAAGAAGGCACAAAGGAAATGAGAACAACATCACCCAGCAGCTACTAGATGACAATAAGAAGACCAATCTAAGGCTATTTGGAGTTTCTCTAACATGTTTATAGAAATCATAGAAGAAAATTTCCCAAATATAACAAAAGTTTGAAATACAAGTGATGCTTATAGAACACTAAATATGAAAAAGAAGTTCACCAAGGCATATCCTTATGGAATTACCAGATCAACAACAACAACAACAACAACAAAACTCAAAACAAGCAAACAAAAAACCCTCAGAATTTTAAAAGTAGGCAGAGAAAAAAACGAAAAAATTACATATAAAGGCAAACCACTTAGAATCACAGCGGACTTGTCAACACAAACCCTAAAGGGCAGAAGAATTTGGAGTGAATTATTTCAAGCCCTAAGAGCAAATACCTTCCAACCCAGATTAACTTATCCAGCAAAGCTAGCCTTCAAAATAGATGGAGAAATAAGGTATTTCCATGAAAAACATCAGCTCAAAAGATACGAATGCTAAACCAGCACTTGAGAAAATACTTAAGTATATTCTGGACAAAAATAATGAAACTGACACAGCTAAAAACAGAGGACATGAAAACTCCAAGGTCAACTGATAAACAGCGACAAAAAGTCAGGAAAAGAAAAACAGGATTCACAAACAGATAAAGAAGGCAATGATTTTCTGGGGATTTAGCTCAGGGGTTCCGGCGCCTGCCTAGAAGGTGCAGGGTCCTGAGTTCGATCCCCAGTACCAAAAAGAAAAAGAAGGCAATGACAGTAAATAATCAACACATCTCAGCAATATCTCTAAATATTAATGGCCTCAACTTTCTAATTATAAAAGACAGATTGGCAGACTGGATCAAAAAAACAGAATCAACAGTCTGCTGCATTCAAGAAACTCATCTGATCCAAAAAGATGTTCATAGACTAAAAATTGAAGGACAGAAAACAACATTTCATGCACGAGCACCCTGAAAACAAGCAGGGATAGCAATTCTAATATCAGACATGCACCAAATACTGGAGCACATATCTTCATCAAGCTTCTGAAAAAACTACTGAACATAAAAGGTCAAATAAACACTAACAGAATCACAGTATGGGATTTTAACACCTTACTTTCATAAAGAGGTAAACAAAAAATCAATAAAGAAATATCAGGTGAAACACACCCTTGAATATGGACATAATAGTATTTCACCCCTCTACAACAGAGTACACATTCTTTTCAGGAGCACATGGTACTTTTGGTTTTTTTTTTGGTACCAGGGATCAAACTCTGGACCTTGCGCTTGCTAGGCAGGCGTTGGAACCACTGAGCTAAATCCCCAGCCCAGCACATGGTACTTTTGATATAGGAAAAATACAACTCCCAACCTGCTAGTGGTCAGATGTGCCAAGTTCAATATCTCCTGAAATTGAAGAATGAATTCCAAAGGACAAAGGAAGTTAGAAGAGTAGGAAAGGTTCATTGGGACATAGGAATTGTGACTAGGAATAGCTTCTGAGAGACAGAAGTCCTGAGAAGGTTGCTGGTGAGGTCATCTCTACAAAAATGTTTTATAGGGCAAAGTCAGGAGGTGTGTACAATGCGGGTCAAACTATAATCAACCAATAAGATTACCAGTATAGCCACTTAGCTAACAGGAAAGCAGGACACAGCAAGGGCATATGAATGACATCATTGACCTTCCTCAAAAATTATATTCCAGGGCTGGGGATTTAGCTCAGTGCTTCTGCTGCTTGCATCGCAAGCACAAGGTCCTGAGTTCAATCCCCAGTACCAAAAAAAAAGGAAAAAGAAAAATTATATTCCAACAAATCAGCAAATTTTGAAGAAATGGAAAGACTCCTAAACAAATACCAATCACCAAAACTAGCCAGGCATGTTTATACATGCGTGTAATCCCAGCAGTCAGGAGGCTGAAGCAGGAGAATCACTGGCAGTTTGAGGATAGCCTGGACTAAACAGTGAGTTCAAGCCAGCTTGAACTGCACAGTGAGATCTTTTCTCAAAAAAACAAAAGCCCCACCAAAAAATTACCAAAGCTAACCCAAGAAGACATAAATAAGCATAACCCAATAACAATGACACTGACATAGTAATAAAGCATCTACCAACTAAAAAATGCCCAGGACCTGACAGAGTCACTGTTAAATTCTACAAAACCTTTTAAGGATGTTATATCACCAGTACTCCTCAAGCTTTTCAAAAAAATTGAAAGGGATAAAGTGCTCCCAAATTCATTAGCATTTATGTACACCAATAATGAACATGATTTAGAAAGAAATTATGAAAACAGCACCATACATAGTAGCTTCAAGAAAATGAAATACTTAGGAATTAACCCAACCAAGGAAGCGAAACATCTCTACAAGAAAACTACAGTATTCTGAAAAAAAGAGAGATTGAAGAGGACATCAGATAATGGAAAGAAGTCCCCTGCTCCTGGGTAGGCAGAACCAGTATTGTCAAAATGACCATACTTCCAAAACTGTTATGCAGATTCAATGCAGTCCTAATTAAAATAACAACAGCATACTTTATAGAACTAGAGAAAAGAATCCTTAAATTTATATGGAACCAGAACAGAGCCAGAATAACAAAAGTAATTTTGGGCAACAAGAGCAAAGCTGGAGGCCTTGCAATACCTGACTTCAAGCTATACTACAAAGCAATAATGATAAAAACAGTATGGTACTGGAACAAAAACACATATGTAGATCGATGCAACACAATAGAGGATACAGAAACATCTCCAGACACATTCAGCTATTTCATCTTTGTGGGGTTTTTTTTTGTACCAAGGATCGAACTTAGGACCTTAGACTTTCGAGGCTCGGGGTGGCACCACTGAGCTAAATCACCAGCCCTCAGCTATTTGATCTTTGACAAAGAGGCTAAAAGTAGGTGGGAGGAAAGATAGCTATTCAGCAAGTGGTGCTGCAAAAACTGGTTATCTGTTTACAGAAGATTGAAATGGGACCCTTATTTCTCACCATACACAAAATTAAAATCAAAATGGATCAAAGATCTAAACATTAAAGAAGAAACATTAAATCTACTGGAAAATAAAATAAGACACTTGAAGTCACACGCACAGGAAAGGATTTTCTCAACAGAACCT
The DNA here is from genome assembly GCF_000247695.1 of Heterocephalus glaber. The sequence goes on from NW_004624909.1 coordinate 1,991,160, forward strand.
CACCTGCACAAGAGATAACAGCAAGAACCAACAAATGAGATTATATCCTATTAAAAAGCTTCTGTACAGCAAAAGAATCAATTAGAGTGAAAAGACAACCTACAGAATGGGAAACTTATTTTGCCAGCTATTCCTGACAAAGGACTAATAACTAGGATATACGAAGAACTAAAAAAATTAAACCACCTAAAATTGAAGACCCAGTCAAGAAATGGGCAAGAGGCCGAATCACCCCACTGCAGACAGGCAGCCACCTGGTTCCACACTACAAAGACACAGAGGACACCAGAACACCAGACCAAGGTACTGAGTCCCACTGCTCCCGGCCCAG
>NW_004624909.1:1996700-2021536 GCF_000247695.1 Heterocephalus glaber
CCAAGATGCATTATGTAAAGGTACAATTCCCAATGAGAAATGTAATTGTGTTGTATACCTACAATGTACCAATAAAAGAATTTAATAAAAAAAAAAAGAAATGGGCAAGAGAAATGAACAGACATTTCACAGAAGAAATACAAATAGTCAACAAATACATAAAAAAATATTCAATATCTGTAGCCATTAGAGAAATGGCAATTAAAACAATGAGGTTCCATCTTACACCAGAAAAAAATGGCAATCTTTTTTTTTTGGGGGGGGTACCGGGGATCGAACTGGGGACCTTGTGCTTGCGAGGCGGGCTGAGGAACCACTAAGCTAAATCCCTGGCGATCATTAAGAAATCAAACAATAACAAATGCTGGTGTGGCTGTGGTGGAAAAGAAACCCTCTTCCAATGTTGGAGGGAATGTGTTAATTAGTACCAACTATTATGGAAATCATTTTTTTTTGGACAGGGTCTCGCTAAGCAGTTCAGGCTGGCCTCAAACTCACTATGTAGCCCAGGCTGGCCTCGAACTCACAGCAATCCTCCTGCTTCAGCCTCCTGAGTGCTGGCATGCGCCAAGAGGCCCAGCAGTATGGAGATTTCTGAAAGAAATGAAATTTAAAATTCCATAAGACCCAGCTATCCCCTTTCTAGCTATCTTTCCCAAAGAGCTTAAGACATCATACTACAGCAATACATGCCTGTCAATGTTTATAGCAGCACAATGTGTAATAGTTAAATCCTGGAAGCAGCCTGTATACCCATCAACAGAGGACTGGATAAAAGAAATGTGGTATCTATATATAATGGAATACTACTTGGCTGTGAGGAATGACAAATTTGAGACTTTTGTAGGAAAACGGATGCACCTGGAAAATATAATATTGAGTGAAATAAACCAGATACACAAGCTTAAATACCATATGGTATCTCTCATTTCAGTGAGGCAAAGTTAAAACAAAGAGAATAATAAAGGATGGATAAAAGGGGACAAGGGGATGAATCTCTTGCAATAAGGAAGTGTTCCAAGGGAACAAGGGTAAGGGATGAGGAGGAGGGTAAGGGTAAATAAGTAGAATAAAGATATGTCATACATGGGATCCTATGGGGGACCTGGCCTAGAGTGAATGATTAAACTGAATGATTAAATTGTGGGACAAAAGTGCATAGGCTCTATGAGGAATGAATGGTTAAACTTTGGGGCAAAAGCACACAGGCTGTGTCAGAATCAAATGGTTAAACAGCAAGAAGTTTAGATTAGTAAAGTATGTTGTGTCTGGCCATGTCAGACCCCCCCAAAACTGCTTAGCCTTGAGACAGCACTTGGCCCAAACTGCTTTTTCTCCTGCTTTTTTCTCTTACACTGATATTCTAAATAAAAGCCAGAGTTCTTGGCTTGGTGGCTTATTTTTATTCTCTCAGTCTCCCAAATGGCTGGGTGCTCTTGGTTGAGAAATAGCTCCTCTGGGCCTCTTGGTAACTGAACTAAGTCTAGTCTCCAAGTAATCTTTTCATCTTCCATGCCACCCAAGGTTGTATAGTGCAACAGGAACCTACTAACCTCAATGAATGTAAATATTATATGCTATAACATGAGCTAAGATTAACAATACCCACAAGAATGAAAGTCAAGATAGGGGAATTAGAGGAGGAGGAAGGGAGGCAGGAGGGAAGAGGAAAAAGTAATAAGTTATATTATGTAGATGTACATACACACTGCCCAAGATCACTATAAACCTCATGTCCTGCAAACATATACAAATAAATTTAAAGGAAGACCAAATTGCTAGCATTATGGTTTCAAAATTGAATGTATATATAAAAATTAAGAATATAGAGCTGGGCATGGTGGCACACACCTATAAATCTCAGCACTCGGAAGGCTGAGGCAGGAGGATTGCTGTGAGCTCAAGGCCTGGATGAACTACATAGCAAGACCCTGTCTCACAAAATTGAAAAAAAATTAAGAATATGACATGTATAGTATGAAAAAATTAAAACTGCCTTCATAATTTCTATTCCCACAAAACAATACCTTAGTTCCCCTTTTGCTAAATAGGTTAGAGTTGAATCCATATATAATCCGTCTTTCAGCTCCTTCTACCAACCTCCCAGTCAAAGCTTTCAATTATGCTATTTAACAAGTTGGCTCCTTCCTGGAGAATTAGATCAAGCTGAAAAGTTCCCCTCACTTAAATATATTCAATCTTCTAACTGATCTACATTACAAAAGGGAGAAGGCTAAACATAGTTATTAGAAATTAATCCAAATAATGTCATCACCATTACCAGTTTGAACAATATGAGAGGCACTAGCAATATATACATCTTAGAAGCATTTTTGACAATGTTCAGTATACATATCCACTGTTTAGACCAATTTCTCAAGTGGAATAATATGATTAAATATAAATACAATAGTGTATAAAATAACATTTTTATATAAACAATATGATTCCCTGGAAACCAGAATCTCTCTCTAGAGAAATTAGATATAATTAGATATCTAATTAGATATAATTTTAATTTTCAACTTTTATACAAATATTTCCATTTGATGGAATTAACTATTTGTAGAGAAAGTTACAGAGAAGATAAAATGAGATGTTACAGCTTGATATATAGTAAGTTCTCAAAAAATGTCAGTTCCCTAACTATGAGATTTATTCCCTTATAATGATTTAGAAACTGGTTATACAATATATTAAAATGGTCTTTCCCAGAAAAACTTTGGGACTATTTTAATTATCTTCACTCACAGTAGGTCCTGGATGTTTCTGAACAAACTAAACATGAAGAATGTTTTGCCAACTAACAACATTATGCACATCAAAAGAATCCATTCTTAATATAGCTTCTGTACTTGTCATGAAAGCACTAGAATAGAAATGTAGCTGAAGAAAAAATAAATATATTAAAAGCATTAATATCTACAGTAGGCATTTTTTATGGCTCTAAAACATACTATGGCTAAAATTAAAGTTACAGTGGACCCTGGCGTTACGACCAGCCTGACATATGAACAACTTGGGCCACGACCAGAATTTTAGTTTTATCTTATGACCAAAGACTTGAGATATGCCCAAATGCTGGCTGTTTGTACTTCCAGATGGTCTCAGATACAGATTTAACCCTTAAAGAGTTCTGGAAGAAACATTACAACATCCTTTCCCATGTGGGGTTAACTGAAAAATCTTAGGCCAATGTCTCTCTAAGGACACCAAGATCTGCCAAGAAGAAAGTGTGGCCTAAAATTATACAGGAGTGAGATTGTGAAGGCAACTGACCAACTTAAGTTACAACCAGCCCTCAGGAACAAACTGAGTTCATAAGTCAAGGGTCTACTCTACCAAGACTAAAATGTAATGATATTACTTCACTGATTAAGAAACTGGGCTGGGAAATGGGGTATAGCTCAGAGGTAGCATATATAAGGCTGTGGAGTCAATGCCCAGCACCCAAAAGAAAAAAGAATTAGTGTTGAAAAAAATAAATGATTTCACTGACATCAGCTATGAAACAGTAGTAAAATAGAAACACTAATAAAAACCACAATTCTCTAGTGTGATCTTACAAATACATAATTAAGATATGATAATATGTAGAGTCCTTAGAGAAAATAATTAGTATTATCTTTTTAAGTACTAGTAAATAATAATTACTATGTAACATTTTATTAATTACTGATGTATTTAAAATATGAAATCTGGCCAATCCTACCAGTGTTTGTTTCTGTCAGTGCTTCTCAAAACAGTATTAATAATAACCTGAATTGAAGCCTCTGCTTTTAATTGTCAATGCTAAACATCTGTAACAAAAATTACTTAAATAATTTCTTATAATGTGAGTCCACAGTTAAAAAATTCTGAGACTAACATGGTAGTAATGAATATATATATCTGTCCTACCGGACACTAGTACTCCAAAAAGCAACAGAAGTGATGTTATAAAAACTAGAATAAAATTATAACATCCAAGAAATACATAAAAAAGGCCATTCACAAACCATAAATGGTGAGGAATATCTGAAAGAATGGAAAACAACAGATCACATCCATAAGAAAATAAAATCTATAAAAACCAAAGTTTCAAACACATTTTGTTATTGTCTAGATGTCCCCCGCAAAGCCTCACGCAGTCATAGGGCTTTTTCAGAGGTCGCTGAGTCTAGAGTGTGTGATGCTGAGATTAAGGGTGAGTGATTACTAAATCAATCCACTCATTGGTTTGACACCGACCTAATCCCTGGTAGTCTGGATAAGACAAAAGGGGCAGAAAGACATCATTAAGGTCCCTTACTGCTTTGCTACTTTTGGTCTGCCATGAACTGTTGCCCCTCTGCTATGTGCCATCCTGCCTTGGAGGAAGCCAATTACAGACTGAAAACTCTACAAACTGTGAGCTAAATAAACCTTTACAGGAGAAAACTCAGAATTTTTTTTTTTCTTTTTTGGTACCAGGGATCAGGAGCTTGTGCTTGCAGGGCAAGCGGCGGAACCACTGAGCTAAATCCCCAGCCCTAACTCAGAATTAAGAATGACTCCAGGGAACTTCAAACCTACTCAATGAATACCAGAAGATTGCACCTGGCCTTGGAGAATTCATCAGGGAAATTAAATGGGTAAATTAGGACCCATAAGCCAGGCAATCGTAGCTACCTTCAACCACTGTTAAGTAGTGAGCAGGAATGAAATTTGCCCTGAAACTGAAGCTACAGCCTAGAAATCAGGACAGATCTATAGATGAGTACTAAGAAAATATTTTCTCTAAAACAACCTGCCCCTTCTCCACAATGACTGGAGGTAGGCAGGCTGTTATAAACACATCATGCAAGTGAACAGAACCCTTAAATATAATGGAACAGAAAAAAACATCTGAGATACCTCGAAGTTCAGGAAAAGAGAAGCACCAAATTCAACAAAAACATTCAAGAGAGTTCTTAATGCTTCCTGGCAATCTTATTGTATTTTACTTGTCCATGTGTTCTTCTGCCATTCTTCTAGACAACTATTTGATACCTTCTTTTCTGCTATCAAACTTTTAATGCACAGTCCTTTCCCCAACATCATACTCACCTGATGACTTTGCTTCTATTTCACTGAGAAAATTTAAAAAGCACCAAGAAGGGAATTTTTATAACACTGAATCCTGTTTGTGTCCTCATACTCTATTTTTATTCGTATTATTATGGACAACCTATCTGGGCTCTTATAGTAAGGACAACCTCTCTGCCTGTCTGCCTATTTTACGTATCATTAGATCATTATAAAAGAAAGACATGGAAATTATTTACATGATGAAAAATCTCTTAATTTCATAGAATGGGCAATTTCACATGTTTACATTTCAATAGTAATTTTTCAAGAATGTCACCATCTCTAAATAGGAAATAATCCTTGTTGTCTAGAATTATTTTGGTGCCTCTCTATTCTGGGAGAACTTTATCTCCATATTTTATACTAACTGGTTGAATTCCTCCACTCTTAACTTTAGAGCCTGATCTAACAGCTACAATGTTGCTTGCACTACTTTTTCTTGACATTTTCTGGAGAGTATTCTGTCTCCTTTGGTTAGTTTTAGCTGCACTTCTTTCAGTCATTACATGGTCAAAGAATGAAAGAAACTTTAAATGCTTGTCCTGCCATGACTCTTGTCCACAGCTCAGAGTCCCAACTGGTATACTTAGAAACTAAATGTCATCTCTTGTCACCTTCTTAGGGACATTACTCCATTCTCCTTTCTCTCTCTCATCAAATTTTCCTTCATTCTTAAATCATTCTTTGCATAAATGAGATAACTTCTCCATTAAACAAACCATTTCAACTAGGGTTGGTTGGAGCTATGACTGACTAGGAAGCTGGGGTGGGGAACAATAGGATAGGTCTGAGAGATCTTGTATAAAGTTAACTTCAAAGAATGATGGGTACATGTTAAAAGGACATAGGAACTAACTTAATGGGATCTCACTACCCAAATCTCAGACAGATTGGATATCAAAATAAATAAGATAGCAATGGATTAGAAGCTATAGAATAAAATATAAATCCATAGTACTGTATTTAAATAAATGGGGTTGAATGGGAAGCTCTAATCCAAATACAGAATGTAAAAATCACCATTTGGCAACCACCATAGTTATTACTGTTATAAGCAAGAATCCTCAATGGCTTCCAACACTGTGGGCAAAAGTTTTATGAAAAACATATTCTAAAAGTAAAACAGAAACAGGCACAATGTCTATTAATAGAAGGAATATCTAAGTAAATGACAGTATAGTCTTACTAATGAATACCATGGGGCAATTAAAATCAATTATATCTCTGTATAATGAAGTAAAGGCTCAGAACCTAAAAATTACAAAGAGACACATATACTAGTATCCTCCTCCTCCTCCTTCTTCTTTATTGCAGTGCTAGGAATTGAACCAAGGGAGTGCTGAGGTACACATGCAGAACTTTCAAAATTTTATTTTATTTTAAAATGGTCTCATTAAGCTTCCCAGGCTGACCTTAACCTTGGAATCCTGCCGACTCAGGCTACTGAGAGCTGGGATTATGGGAATGTGCAAATATGTCCAAAACCAAGATCTATTTTATGTGCTTAAAGACATAAAACAAACCACAAAACAGTACTGTATATAATGTATAGTAACTACACTGAAAAAAATATCTGGAAGAATATACCCCAAAATGATAAGAAAAGGGACAGGGACAAGGACATGAGTCAAAGGAAATTTGCTTCTATTGTTTAAAATTATCAGAATACACTGACTATTTCAAACATAATTAAAATAACTAGAAAAAAAGATTTTTAAAAGAAAAAACAAGGTAAATATTATGGTAGTATACCAAAGTGATATTCAAATACTTTATGGTATAGAAACGATATTTCAGAAAGAATGTTAAGATTTAAGATTTCTCAGGCATAGTGGCACATGCCTATAATCCCAGTACTTGGGAGGGCTGAAGCAGGAGGATTTTGTCAAATTAGAGGCCAGCCTAGGATACACAGTGAGTTCAAGGCCAGCCTAAACTACATAGTGAGACCCTGTCTCAACCCTCTCCCCCCCAAAGATTTAAGATTTCTCTCCAATAAATGAAAATGAAGCCATCTAAATGGATATTTGATTAGACCACAATGTGAGCTGAAAAGGAACCAATCAGTGGAACAGAATAGAAGATGAAGAAACAACTCCAAGCATACTTAGCCACCTTATTTATTTATTTATTTGGTACTGGGGATCAAACTCAGGACCTTGTACTTTCGAGACAGGCGCAGTGCCACTGAGCTACATCCCTGCCCTGAAAAGGAACCAATCTCAGCCACCAGAGATGGAAAGGGCTGGGAATCTAGCTCAGTGGGAGAGCATTCCTGGGTCTAATCCTCTGTACTGGGAAAAAAATGACTAAAAAAAGCTCTGAAAAGAATAAGCAAACAATAGAAGGCTTGCAACTTCAGAAAGAACAATGCAATATATAAAATAAGGGTAAATGAATTATTCTTTTTCTCATAAGTATTTTAAATCATATTTAATGGATGAGAAATAATTTGTAACATCTATTATGGTGTGTTATAGTTTGCATTTAAATGTCCCCTCAAAGCCTCATGTGCTCATAGGTGCAGCTTTTGGGAGGTGGCTGGATCATGGATGTGTGATACTGGGATTAAGGGTGTGTGGTACTGGATTAGTCAACTAATTACTTTAGCACAGTTCTGGGTGTCTGAATGGATTTACTGAAGACAGAATCCCCACCCTGGGTATGAGTTGTACCAACCAATAGGCTTGTAGCCTGGATGGGTTGAAAGGTAAAGGGAAGGTTGTTGCTTCAATGCCCTGCCTGCCATGCCATGAACTGTTTCTCCTCTGCCATGCCGCCATGCCTTGGAACTAGCTGACAATGGATTGAAAACTCCACAAACTGAGCTAAAATAAACCTTTCCTTCTTTATTTTTATTTATTTATATATATTTTTTGGTACCAGGGATATAACTCAGGACCTTGCGCTTGCAAGGCAGGTGGGGGAACCACTGAGCTAAATCCCCGGCCTTAAACCTTTCCTTCTTTAAATTGTGGGTCTCAGGTATTTTGTCCCAGCAAGGAGAAAGTAAATAAGACATGCTGTACAACACATGTAGAGGAATTATTTGAAACAATTATATTGAAAAAGTGGAAGTGTAATGAGACCTAAATGGAAATCAAGTCTCAATGCTTCACTTCAAGTAATAAAACATCAATATAGGTAGAATGTAGTAAGATTTTACACATGTGGAACTTCTAGGAAAATGGCAGAGTGGCAAGCAATAACAACTTAGCCTCTCCAAGATTCAGAATCTACACACTGGAAAATAACAATTTGGGGAAGAAAAAAAAAAAGAGAGAGAAGTAGATCCCTGGTGTCTTAGTTACTTTTGTCATTGCTGAGACAAAATATCTAACAGTCAAAGCTAAAGGAAGAAAGGTTTACTTCAGCTCACAATTTGTAGAGGTTTCAGTCCATAAGCAGCTGGCTCCAAGGCAGGGTGGCATGGCAGAGGACTAATGAAGAGGAGAAAAAGCCCGTGGCAAAGCAGGCAGGAGACCATGAAGCAGTCTGCAGCAGCAGTAGCAGCAGGCCTGCCTTCTTTCTGTCCCTTTATATAAGCCTATTGATTGATGCCACCCATACCCAGGATGAGGCTTCCATTATTCATCCCCTTAATCCCAGTATCACACTCCTACTCCACAATCACACCCCCTAATCCAGCCACCTTCAGGACTCTCCACCTATGAGAACATGAGGTGTTGGGAGGACATCTAGATACAAGCCATAGCATCTGGGAACCAGGAAGGATCTGACAGGAAAATTTAAACCTACAGAGAAATCAAAGAGACAGAACACAATGTAGAGAAGGGAAGAGACAATCTGCACTTTCTCCCCAGTTCCAGGCTTGTGGCTTATGGGAAAGGGAGACCAAATCTACAGATACAAAATGAAAGCTGAGGACTCCAGTGGGCTTCATCGAGAAAGAAGGCAGAGGAATAGATTGGCAAGTGCTGTGAGCTGCACGCAGAGAATCTACTTCCATGTTAAGTCCAACAGGTGACAGCGCCTGCCATATCCCTAGAGAGTGCTTGGTCAGATGCCATTGTGGGGAAGGGTTGACTTCCCCTGCAGGATAGCTTCAATTTAAGGCTCCCACTGTTGTGCTCCTACAGTGACTGGATAAGAGACAGTCATGGTCAGGCTGAAAAGAAACAACTTGAGGGGTTTAAGCTAAAAGACATAGGCCCTAACCCTATGGTCAGAAGCCAGGCTCAGCTTGAATTACTCTGGATTTTAAATTTGCGACACTGGCACCCTTGCCCTAATCCTACTGCCTGCTGGTACCTGAATCCAGTGCAGATCTGGGGTTTCACTACCTTCTTTTTCTATCAGGAGGCTGGGGATGTAGCTCAGTGGCACCCCACCTACCTCAAAAGTGCAAGGTCCTGAGTTCAATCCCAGATACTGGAAAAAAAATTTCTACCAGGGTGAGCAGGGATATATCTTGATTTGGACGTTGCCCCCAAATTGTCGATGCCAGAAGAAAATCATATGTTCAAAAATCACAGAGAAATTTGTATTTTTAAAATTTTTACTTGTGTTTCTCTGTATGTGCATTGCTTTTAGTTTGGTTTTTCTCTTTTTTCTTCTTTCTTTTCCTTCTTCCTTCTTCACCAGTTTATTGGGGCTTCGGGAACTTTCTTTTCTCCCTTCTTCCTTATCTTTTTTCTTCTTCTCTCTTTTAATCTTTCTCCCTTTAATTTTCTCCCTTATTTTTACTCCCTAAATAACTTCTTTTTCTCCCTCTTTTTCTTTTATTTTCTATTTATCATCAGTTTTCTCTCTTTAGAAGACAATAATAAAAAGCTAGATGAACTGAACAAAATGATACAAAACACAAATGACCAGTTTAGCAAAGAATCAGAGTCCATAAAAAGGTTTCAATCAGAAATCCAATAGACTAAAAGTTATACTGAAAGCATGGGCAGCCGAAGTGACCAATGTGAGGACAGAATTTCAGGCTAGAGCACAATGATGCCACTTCTTCCAACCTAGCTGGGCCTAGAGAAATACCACTGCATGAGGGAATTCCCTGGGAAATTTCATCCCTGTAGAGCAGTGATGGCAAAACTTTTAGAGACAAGTGCCCAAACTGCAACCCAAAACCCACTTGTTTATCACAAAGTGCCAACACTGCAATTAAAACTGAATACTGAGGGATTAGTTTAGAAAAAACAACTCATATATTAACACCTTTTGTCTTAAAAGAAAAACAACACAGCCCGTGCCATAGGTTCGCCATCCCTGCCCTAGTGGCTCCCACCTTTTCCATTAGGGGGAGCTGTTGCCTTTCGCATAATTCACTTTAAAAAACAACCCTTTTAACCTGCACAAAATTTAAGTACCTTTCATAAATACTTTATTTACTTGCTAAAGATTCTGTGAGAACCTAAATTTAGAAACATCTAATCTACCTCAGTTAAATGTTGACTCAGATTGTTTGACTAAGATTTAAGAGATATTAGAACAAGTGTTTAATTCAGGTATTTCAAGCTTTAAAATTTGTTTACCTGCTAAAAATAAAATAGCTATAGTTACAGTATTTTCCATTAAAATGCCACCTTATTGTAAATTAGCTGTAGATAACCAAGTGCTTCTGATAAAGTAAAAATGTCTGACCTGTGTAGCGCATGAATGAGAGATTTTCCATTTTCCAGAGTAATATACTTGCTGATTCTTCAGTATAATTAAACATGATATGACTTACTTATGGAAAGTGCATTTAAAGATATTTTAAGTGTGTATTTATTTCTAAAAAGAAATTGGTTATACAGTATTATGCTTACTGTCCTAATCTGGTGCTAAAGGTATTTTTAAGAACTTGCAAGTACTCCACATTTTCAAAACTGAATGAGAAAAAAAAATTGAATAACCATCATGCTGTTCTAAGCATTCTTGTGCTTTATTAGGCAAGGTAATTAAAATTTACGGATGTGTCTGGGAAAGTCTTATTCTAAGAATGTCTTGGGTTAGTTCTTATTTTATTCTTTACTAGTAGAAGAGAGGCAAACTATTTCATAACAAAGAGCTTGAAAGACCTTGTAATTTATAGTGTAGAAAAGATCTAGGGAATTGATTCAGTTTGTGACTTAATGGGCACTTGCTAGGCATGAAGATTCATGCTTTGAATATACATAATCATTGAGTTCTAATACATCTAATGGTATCAGCAGCCCCACAAGGTTAACAGTGTTAAGGTGTATACTAGAAATGTAGACAAAAGGCAAATTATTATTCTGGTCCTTTAGGTTGGTTGGATTGATTGATTGGCTGATCTAGAGACAGGATCTTGCTATGTAGTTCAGACTAGCCTTGAACTCACTATGTAGCCCAGGCTGGCCTCCAACCTGCAGCGATTTTCCTGCCTCAGCCTCCCAAGTGCTGGGATTACAGGTGTGCACCAACATGCCCAGCTAGGTTGGTTTTAAAAAAAAAAAGTGAGATCAATCTGGACATCAAATGATATCTTTGTAGAGATGACAAATCTGTATTCAGAACTCATCTCTAACTTCCCCTCTTCTGAGGCCTTCATCCCCCTGCCCCCCATCTGTTTCCCTTTACTAGAGAGTAAATTTCTTGGGAGACTTTGTCCAGTTCTTTCCTTTGCTCCCAGCACCTAGAACAATATGGCAGAGTAAGTGTTTAGTCCACATTAGAATGCAGCAAAGTTCCAGCTAGAAAAATAAGCTATCATCCTTAGAACAGATCCAAAAGAATATTTGTCTGATAGTTTTGAGGTTCAAGAGTACATTAATCCAGTTTTACTAGACTTCCAAAAGATGATTTCAAGGAGATATTTTATTATGAATCAAGCTTTGTTAACCAAAGTTTAGATTTGCACGCAATAAGATCTGTGATTTGAGTTTCACTTGGCAAAACCATGTGCATATATCTGCCTCTGTGTGCACGTGTAAAAGTTCCTTTATGTATGTGTACACTTGTAGGCACCTATATTTGTGATATTTTTCCTCATCTCATGAAAGAGGGAAAACATCACCTTTCCCGGGGAACCCCATGGCAATAGAATTTCAGGAGCTCCTGAGCAGCTGTTTTGGGACCAACATTAATTACATAATAGGCCCCTTTGTTTTCAAATGGAAGCGAGGCTCAGAACAAATGTAGCTTGTTCATTCTCTCTGGAAATTGATACGTATGTTTGCATTTTAAACTGGAAATGTCTTTTAATGTTTTACGCAGGTTTCAAAACAGGGCAGCTTTTGGTTGTTTTGTGATTCTGACTTGGGGTTTTTCCTAACACAGAAAATACTTGTGTTAGAGCAAATTCCCATTTGTACATACTCTATATAACTAGCTTGTGTGGCTTGGACAAGACAGTTCAAGAGCTCACAATTACACATGGAAGCCATTACATGGTACAATTAAAAGTGAATAAATGAAATGGTCAGAAATGAAAAAGTCAGAAATGAAAAGGTCAGAAATATGAATGTGTGAAGAGATGAAACCTACACTGAGTGACCACATAGTGAGTTTTTGATAATGCTGAAAAGGTTTATGTCAAGATAAATCTATATACAGTACAAGATAGAACCTAAGCCAGAAGCAAAGCCAACTCACACTGTTCAAGTCAACAGTCATACTCTTTCAGATGATAGCCACATTTCTAACATAAATAGAGGTTGTATAAATGAATCAATATGCAGTCAATTCTTAATGGCAAATTGAAATCTACACTCAACACTTGATCTTAGCCAAAAGACTGAGAAGCAATAGATCTACAAACAAAAACCTAAAGAAGTCTAGTCATAAATCAACACATAGGCCTCATGTGGTAAAAGCAAAATAATTGCTAGAGTGTTTTACTGAAGGTTATATTCTCCCCGAAAAGTACATATACCCATGCTACCTATCAAAATTCTAGTTTCAGATCAGCCTGAGAATAAGACAGCTCTTTCCAAAAAAGAATACAAGCTGCTCAAGGAAAGACTTTACTCCTAATGAAAACATTAAAAAGCTGATGATTTTCTCTTTCAATATGTAAGTAATAACTCCACAGTAGTGAAAGCTAACAAGTCTAAAGCAACAGAGTTTGCAGTTGGGCTCTGTAATGGCTCTATTTGTGTTGAGCTCTTCAATGATTCTATTCACATTTCTCTGCAAGAAAATAAGTCTTCCATTAGTCATTATTTAGCCAAAAAGAGCTTCATAAAAATAATGGTAATATTGCATTATTATAAACTGTGCTGGAAAGTCTCACACTAGTTGTTGCTGATTATGCTGTGGTTCCCTTGCTAGGATGTGAAGTAGGGGCAACTGTCAAAAAATTGTTATAGACTACCAGATTTTTTTTTTTTTGGTACCAGGGATTGAACTTGCATCTTTGCATTTCTGAGGCAGGCAGCAGAACCACTGAGCTAAGTCCCCGGCCCTAGACTACCAGATTTTAATTGATCCAAACACAAACCCTTTCTTCACACCGGTCCCAGTAATGACAGGAACAATTTCTTTAGAGATTTCTATCTCTATTGCTTTAAACAAAGTACCAAGTCATAAGGAATCAGTGGGCCATGGTATGGAGAGTTCTAAGGTTAAGCAAAGAATAATAAATAAGAAGGCAGTGATGTTGCCAGAGACAGAGAAGTCTGTCTAGTGACTGAGTCTCACCAAGGACGCTTTGTGAACTCGAGTTAGCCTCATTCTGCAAGGGATGCCCTTTGAAGGCCCCAGGACTAGTTCTCTCTCTCTCTCTCTCCTTAGGCCCCAAGACGCACCATGGGATACATCTTGAAAAGCACCCTGCAGATCCCAGCAACCTGGCCATTAGGCTGCATCCTTCAAAACTGGGAAGCATTAGACACTGCCAGTCTGAAGAAAAAATAACTTATCTACTAATGCAATATAGTTTCAGTCCAGTATGAACTAGGGAATGGTGACAGATGGATATGGAAGAGCAGTCTAAATTATAATACTATTTTTTTCAGTTTGATCGCTTCTGCAAAAAACAAAGAAGGTGGTGTGATATCCCTTATGTGGAGGCTTTTATGGCTCTTTATCTCTGGAAAAGTCTAGAAACTATGGTACTTAGAGGTATCCCAAGAAAAAAAAGTAAGCTGATATTGCTGATGATCCTGTCCTCAGATAACCACCTGTCTCAGGGGTATGTGGATCTCTCCAACCAGGTTAATAAAAACCACCACACTGGGTGGAGTCTTTAATCTCCTCTTCATAATCCTCAGCCAGTAAATATTCAGGAACTCTACCAGAGACTAGTGATAGGTTTGCAGATAAGCCTGAAGATCCTTATGACCCAATTGTTGGACAAGGCCTTTTCTGTGTTCAACAATCAAGATCTAGAGGAAAATAAAAAGAGAAGAGCTGAAGAAAAGAGACAGGCCAAAATTATAGCTGTCACAATTGGCAGTACTTTTAACACTGGCATGTCATCTAAGAGAAAACGCAAAAACAACTGAAAAAAAGATTCCTGCTTTAAATGCAAGACATTGGGACACTGGACACATGACTATACTAAACCACTGCCTGGGTCCTGCTAAATGTCAGGTGGCTGATGTTCCTAACTTATGGCAGTAGAAGATTAAATATCCCTCCTCGCCGGGGATTTAGCTCAGTGGTTCCGACACCTGCCTCGCAAGCGCAAGGTCCAGCGTTTGATCCCCGGTGCCAAAAAAAAAAGGGACTAGGTCAGCCAAAACCCTCAACTCCCACTCTGATTAAGAGGACTAAAGGGGCCCAGGGCAACCTGCAATGCCCTGTCCACAAACATTTACAAACCCTAGGTGACCTTGGACATCATGGACAAACTCAATTATGCTGTTTTAACTTCCTTCTCTAGAACATTCTCCTCTAGATCTATAGCCATAATTGGAGTCACAGGGAACCCTAGTCAAAACTTCTTTACATCTTTTCTGACATATCAATGTGAAGGTCAAATGTTCCAAATATGGTTTTCTGGTGCTACTTGCCCACACAACAATCTGAAAAAAAGAGGGGCTTAATAAATACAACTCCTAGAGGTAATCTATCTTCCCAAGCAGGTCAATATCATTCATCGGAAGAAACACCAAAGAGACATGTCTAAAGTCTCTTTGGGAAATCAAAAGGCTGATAGGCAGGCAAGAAGGGCAGCTTTTCAGGCCCTCAATACCCTAATTTTATTCCCAGTTCCTGAAGAACCATTCTGGTCCTTCCTCAAGGGATACAGTGACAAGCTACAAAAATCCTATATGGAAATAATAACTCAAATACTCACGGGACTAAGACTCCATTCTGGTGGACCTATGGAAGATGTGAGGATCCTCTTCAAAGAGCAAAGCTGTGGGGCCGCGATTTAGCTCAGTGGCAGCGCACCTGGCTCACAAGCACAAGGTCCTGAGTTCAATCCCCAGTACCAAAAACAAAACAAAACAATACAAAAAAACAGCATGGTATTGGAAAAAAAAAATAAAAAATAAAAAAACAAAGAGCAAAGCTCCAGTTATGCTTCGAGGACAGATAAGTACAGTCACTATAAAGAGACACTGATTCCCTATGTAATAATCCCTTTTTGCTACCACAGGCTCCTAAAAGGTTCATCACGTTATCTTGCGTGAAACAGTCAGCTCAACAGTTCTACAAATATGGAAAATAACTCCTTTCTCCTTGTCTTCGGACAGGTTTTCCTTAGCCCAGGCAGTAAGCCATATTAAGGTAGTAAGACAGTATAAAATCCTCAACAGGTAGGGTCTACAGTCCCTTTCAACATGAAGTAGCTATATAAAGACAGAGACCTCCACTCCCTCACCAACCCATAAAGAATTATGGGGATTTATGCCTCTTTGGGGGAAATGAGGCAAGAGATTAGAGTATGGCAAGTTGGCTGGGGCATTTGGGTGTGACCTGTCAATTGTGGAGACTTGTTAATCATGGAGATACAAGCGAAGACAAGCAGCTCCAAAGCCCTGCACCCGATACAAATAAGAGAATGCGGTCTTCACTTCTTCTGGCATGGGATCTTCATGGGATCAAGCCAAGCTCTGCACCTTACACCAATCTTCTGGCAGGAGATCGAGCAGGTTTTTGATGGGACAGCCTGGATCTCACGTCAGAAAGAAGATATAAAAGAGAGTAACTAATGACTTCAGCTCTACTGTGCTCTTATTCTTGCAGCATCCCATCCTGTATGTAAAGCATATCTTCTCTTTTTCCTTCAGAGCACTTTTTCATCTTGAGCACTTCTTTTGCCTTTCTTTTTCTCCTTCTTTTGCCCCAAATAAACATAAACTTTCACATTCATGAATTGTTCTGTCCAATTCTTTGAACAGGACAGTAATAAACTGGAAAGGACCGAACAATGCCAATAAGTCAAAAAGAACAAATACACCTGCTGGGATGAACAGTTCAGCAAAATGGAAAAAAAATAAGGAAATCAACACCAGGAAAATAATGTAATGGCAGAAATAACTCAGTACTTCTCAGTAATAACTCTCAATGTGAATGGTCTTAATTACCCAATCAAAAGACCCAGATTGGCAAAAAGGGTAAAAAAACAAAACTCAAAAATATTCAGTGCTGGAAGAGGTGCCCCAGGCCTGTAATCCCAGCACTTGGGAGGCTGAGGCAGGAGGATCACCTGGAGTTTAAGGCTAGCCTGGGCTACTTAATGAATCAAGGGTAGCCTGGGCTAAGTAGTGAGACCTTGTCTCAAAACAAACAAACACACAAACAAACAAACATCAAGAAACACATTTCATTAAAAAAGAAACAGACTAAAAATCAAAGGATAGAAACCAATATTCCATACAATGAGAACCCAGAAAAAAGCAGAAGTAGCTATCCTAATTTCAGAAAAAGGGCACTTTAAGCCAAGACTGATCAAAAGAGAGAAAGAAGGTCATTACATATTGGTTAAGGGAACAATTCAACAGGAAGAGATAACAATTATAAACATATATGCACGAAGTACCTGCACACAAAACTTGATAAAACAAACACTAATAGACATGAAAACTCAGATAAACACCAATACAAATGTAATGGAGGACCTCAATACCCCACCGTCACAAACAGATCAACTAGTCAAAAAGGAAATCATAAAGAAATATAAGGAAACAGGCCTTTCGCGCCGCGTGGGTCCGAGTGGGCGCCTGGCACTTGCGGAGCCCGCGCTGGGTCAGGGGTTCTGCTGGCTGCCTGCCTGGCCGGCCGCACCCCTACGCCAAATCTCGGAGCTGGCCGCCAGGGTGTAGAATTGAGCTGCTCTGTTCCGAGCAGGCAGCATTTATTTTAGGATCTGCTGAGTTGCAAGTGCTGTGGGTACTGTGGGGACAGAGAAGCCTCCGCCCCGATCGAGTTTACTGTTGGAGTTGGGGGTCCAAAAAGTAAACAGTGATCTTCATAGAGTGCTCGGGATCCTAATGATGCAGCACAACAGGAAGCAAAGCACAGGGAAGCAGAAATGAGAAACAGTATCTTAGGCGCAAGTTCTGGATCAATCAGCCCGGGCCAGGTTAAGTAACTTAGCACTTGTAAAGCCTGAAAAAACGAAAGCAGTAGAGAATTACCTTATACAGATGGCAAAGTATGGACAGCTAAGGGGGAAGTTCTCAGAACAAGGTTTAATAGAAATCCTTGAAAAAGTAAGCCAACAAACAGAAAAGAAAATAACAGTTAAATTCAACAGAAGAAAAGTAATGGACTCTGATGATGATGATTACTGAACTAAAAATGTTTAGAGACTGACACTTAATGGAACAATTTTAGGGCATAAGTTAAAATCTGTTTAAATGTTTACTTTGTTTTGTCTATATGCCTTTAAAAAAATAAACTTGTTATGCAAAATAAAGTTGTTTTAGTATCACACACAAAAAAAGAAATATAAGGAAACAAAGAATTTAAATGATCATTATTTGCAGATGACATAATCCTCTAGACAGAAGACTGCAAAAAAACTACACCAAAAGACTGCTAGAATTTAGTAGTGTAACATGATACAAATTCAACCCCCAAAAATTCAAAAATCAATGGTGTTGCCAGGGACTTAGCTCAGTGGCGGCACACCTGCCTCGCAAGTAGAAGGTCCTGAGTTTGACCCTTGGTACTGCAATAACAACAACAAAAAAAATCGATAGTGTTCCTATAAACCAGTAACAAACTCAGAAGAAAGAAATCAGGATAACAATACCTTTCACAATAGCATCAGGAAAAATGAAATATTTTGGAACTAACCTAACAGAGAAAGTGAAAGCCCTCTACCATAAAAACTATAGTACTCTGAAAAAGGAAATTGAAGAGGTCATCAGAAAATGGAAAGATATCTCCTGGATAGGCACAACCAATATAGTCAAAATGGGCATACTTCCAAAACTGTTATACAGATTTAATACAATCCCAATCAAAATACCAAGAGCATTGTTCACAGAGAAAGCAATCTTAAAATTCATATGGAACCAGAAGAGACCTAGAATAGCAAAATCAATTCTGGGCAACAAGGGCAAGGCAGGGGGCATTACAATCCAGGACTTTAAGTTACAAGCTACACAGTATTGTTTTAGCAAAAAACAAACACACAAAAAAGACTTGTTGATCAATGGAAGAGAATAGAAGATGGAGAAATAACTACAGGCTTACACAGCTACCTTATCTTCAACAAAGGGGCCAAATATATTTGCTGCAGGAAAGATAGCTGGTACAACCACTACAAAAATCCGAATGGAGATATCTCATAATAGTAAAACTAGAAATTCCATTTGACCCAGCTGTTTCCCACCTAGGTATCTTCATGAGAAGTTAAAGACATCATATCACAATGATGTATGCACACTCATGTTTAGGGCAGCACAATTCATAATAGCTAAATCTTAGAAGCAGGCTATATGTTCATGAACAAATGACTGAATAAAGAAAATGTGCTATTTATACACAATGGAGTACTACTCTGCCATAAAAGATGAATCATTTGTAGAAAAATGTATGTACCTTGAGACCATAATGCTAAGCTTAAATACTGCATGGTTTCTCTTATATGAAAAACTCAATATACAAATAAAGTGAAAAACAAAATACAGAGTGTTATGGCTTGTATCTGAATGTCCCCACAAAGCCTCGTGTAGTCATAGGTGGGGCTTTTCAGAGGTGGCTGGAACTAGAGTGTGTGATGCTGAGATTAAGGTGTGTGGTTAATAAATTAGTTCACTAATTGGTTTGGCATAGTTCTGAGTATAGGGAATGGGAAAGCCCACCATGGGTTTGAGTGCTACCCACCCTAACCGTGGATAGAATAAAAGGGACAGAAAGAGGGCTGCTCTTATTTTCTTGGGGCTTGCTTCTTTACTACTTTGCTGCCTTCTGCCCACCATGAACTGTTTATCCTCTGCGATACCCCTCTGTCATGCCACCCTGCCTTAAAGCCAGCCAACTATGAAGTGAAACCTCTACAAACTGTGACCTACAATAAACATTTCCTCCTTTAACTTTGGGTGTTGGGTACTTTGTCTCAGCAATGAGAAAAGTCATTAAGACACAGGAAAAACGAAAGAGAAAAAAATTATTATAATTTAGCATGGCCAATGTATCTAAAAGTATGTCTTGATTTAGTATAACTGTCTTATGTGTTTTATATGTTTTTTGGCCTGTTGGTCTGGCTGTTAATCTATATTTATGATAATTAATTTGATAAAGACTTGCAAAATAAATAAATGAACTGATGCTGACAAAAAAGTTTTTAAAGGGGGGTAGAGGGGAAGGAGAAAAAAAAGGAATTTAAATGTTACGTAATTGTTCCAATTTCCCATTATGTACTATAAACATGTACTAATACAGACTTTAAAGATTTTATATATATTCACATATACATAATTAACATACATTTATGTAATCATCGTCTTAGGGCAACCACTGAGAGAACTATACAGCATAATTATACTCCTACAGTATAAATACTAAAAATTTCTGAAAAATTTTTTCAAGTAATGCACAGGCATTCAAGAAAACAAAGGCAAAACAGGAAAAAACAAAAACAAAACATTACAGTGGCAGACTGGAGGGTTAACATAACAATACCTCAAATGCAAATGGTCTAAATATAGAAATTTAGAGACACTGGCAGAATGGATAAAAACCAACTACTGGTATACATTTTCTGCAAGAAATCACTTCAAATACAATACAGACAGATTGAAAGTTAGATGGAAAGAGTTTCATCATGCTGACATTAATTTTAAAAAAGGTATGAGTGGGTACATAATATCAGATAAACTAGACACCAAAGAAACCAAAATTACTAAAGATAAAAAGAGAACATAATATAGTGATAAAAAGACCAATATAACGATTGTCAGTGTACTAAATAAGATAGCTTCAAAAATGTACTAAAAAGAGAAATACATAAATCTACAATTTCATAGCCATGTGTGGTGGCGCATACCTGAGATCCCAGCACTCAGCAGGCCAAGGCAGGGGGATTGCCATAAGTTCAAGGCCAGCCTGACTTACACAGTGAGACCCTGTCTCTAAAAGCCAAACCAAACCAAACCAAACCAAACCAAACAAAAAGCGTACAATTTCACAAAGAATTTCAACACCCTACTCTCAGCAATTAATAAAACTTCTAGATGAGAAATTATCAAATATATAGAACTCAAGTACAGACTAATATCTCTCATTGAACTTAAGATTCAAAAATCATCAACAAAATACTAGTAAATTAAATCCAACAATGTATATAAAGAATTACATACCAAGACCAAATGAAGTTATTCTAAGAATGCAAGGTTGTTTTATTTATTTTGTTTTTAGACAGGGCCATGCCATGTAGTTCAGGCTAGCCTTGAACTCACTATGTAGCCCAGCCTGGCTTTGAACTTGCTGCAATCCTCCTGCCCCAGCCTCCTGAGTGCTGGGATTACAGGCGCACACCACCATGCCCAGCTAGGTTGTTTTAATATGTGAAATTAATGTAACCCACAATATGTCAACAAGTTAAAAAAATCATATGGTCATATCAAGTAATGCAAAATAAAAGGCATTTGAAAAAGGCAACATCTATTCACAATAAAAGTTCTCACTGAGGATAGAGGGGTGTCACTTAGAAGTAGAGCACTCACCTAGTATACACAAGGCCCTGATTTCAATCCCTAGCACTGCAAAGTATAAAATAAAAGACAAAGAAAAGAAAAAAATTCTCAGTGAGTGAGGAATGGAATATTCCCTAAGACTGAGAATAAAGCAAGGATTCATTCTCACTACTCTTTTTCACTGCACAGTAGTAGATATTCTAATCAATACAATATGAGAAAAATAAGAAATAAAAGGCATACAAATTAGAAAAGTAGCAGTAAAGCCACATCTGCAATCCCAGCATCTCAGAAGCCTTAGTAAGGAGGATTGGAAGTTTGAGGCCAGCTTTGATAACTTAGCAAGATACGTCTCAAAATAAAATTTAAAAACATCTGGTGATGTAGTTCAGATGAGACTGGGTGCATTCAGGGTGGTATGGCCGTAGAGAGCTGGTGATGTAGTTCAATGGTAGAGCACTTCCCTATCATGTACAAGGTCCTGGATTCAATCTTCAGTAACAGAGAAAAATAAAAGGAACAGGAAAGGGAGAAAGGGAAATGAAGCCATAAAACTGTTTCTAGAGATTACATGATTGTCTACATTAAAAATGTCTTGCTGGATATGTAGCTCAGCGACGCCTCTCCTCCCTGGCAAGCACAAGGTCCTGAGTTCAATCCCTGGTACCGAAAAAAAAAAAGTCTCAAGATTTCTAGAAAGCAAAACAAAATAATTTTTTTTTTTTTGGTACCAGGGATTGAACTCAGGACCTTGCACTTGCAAGGCAGGCGCTGGAACCACTGAGCTAAATCCCCAGGCCCACAAAATAAATTTTTAAAAAATTTCTCAACTTCAGTAAGGTCACAGAATTCAACATCAGGATACACACACATACAAATCAATCACATTTTTATAGACTAATAAAACATAATATGAAAATTGACATTAAAATACCATTTATAGGCCAGGCTTCGTGACGCATGCCTACAATCCTAGCACTTGGGAGGCTGACGGGGGAGGATTACTGTGAGTATGAGGCCGGCTTGGGCCACACAGTGAGTTCAAGGCCAACCTGAACTGCATAACGAGATCCTGTGTCAAAATATATATGTAAATAAAATAAATTACAGTACCACTTATAATCCTTTCAAAGAAAATTGAATGCTTGGGTATAAAGCTAGTAGAAGATGTTAAATATCTATATGCTGAAAATTATAGAATGCTTATGAAAGAAATCAGACCATTTTACTGAATGGATATATAATATTCATAGACTTATTAAAAATGAAATATAGGAAACATGTCAATTCTCTCCAATTTTATATATAGGATTAGTAAAATTCCTATCAAAATGTCAGCAAGATTTTAGAAGTCTTAGAATACCTAGAATAATCTTTAAAAAGAATGAAGTGGTCCTTTTACTATGATGTTGGCTGTTGGTTTTTCATAGATAGCCTTTATTAGCTTGAGATAAAGACCATCTATTCCAATATTCTGGATGGGGTTTTTATCATGAATGGGTGCTGAATTTTACCAGATGCTTTTTCTGCATCTATTGAGATGATCATATGGTTTTTGTCCTGACTCTGTTAATGTAGTGTATTACATTTATTGATTTACATATGTTGAAACATCCTTGCATCCCTGGGATAAATCTGACTTGATCAGGGTGTATGATCTTCTTGATGACCCTCTGGATTCTGTTTCCCAGTATCTTATTGAGGATTTTTGCATCTGTTTTCATTAGGGAGATCAGTCTGTAGTTCTCTTTTTTGGTTGGGTCTTTCCCTGGTTTGGAATCAAAGTAACACTTGCTTCCAGGAATGAATTTGGAAGTATTGCTTCCCTTTCAATTTTGTTGAAAAGTTTAAAGAGTAGTGGCAATAGTTCTTCTCTAAATGTTTTGTAGAATTCAGCAGTGAAGCCATCAGGACCTGGGCTTTTCTTTGTTGGTAGATTTTTAATTATTTTTTCAATTTCATTGATTGTAATTGAGGTGTTTAAAATCTTATCTTCTTCATTCAACTTTGGTAATTCATACGTATCTAGGAATCTGTCCATTTCTTCTGTGTTTTCCATTTTATTAGAGTACAGGTTCTTAAAGTAGGTATTGCTATAACCACTCATGTTCAATAGTTTTGGAAACATTAGCCATAGCAATTAGACGAGAGAAAGAAATAAAAGGAATAAAGATAGAAAATGAAGAAGTTAAACTGTCATTATTTGCTCAAGATATGATACTCTACATAGAAGACGCAAAAAACTGCATCAAAAGACTTCTAGACTTAATTGACAGATTCAGTAGAGTAGCTGGATACAAGGTCAACACTCAAAAATCAATAGTATTCTTGTACACAAATAACAGACTCACTGAGAGAGAAATCAGGGAAACACTCCCTTTCATAATAGCATCCAAAAAAATGAAATATCTAGGAATCAATCTAATGAAGGAAGCAAAAGACCTCTACGCTGAAAACTACAACACTCTCAAAAAAGAGATCAAAGAGGATTTAAGAAAATGGAAAGACATCCCTTGCTCCTGGGTAGGAAGAATCAATATAGTGAAAATTGCCATACTTCCAAAACTGCTATACCGATTCAATGCAATCCCAACTGAAATGCCAACAGTATATTTCACAGAAAAAGAGAAAACAATCCAAAAGTTCACCTGGAAGCAGAAGAGACCTAGAATACCAAAAGCTATCCTAGGAAACAGAAAAATGGCAGGAGGTATTGCAATCCCCAACTTGAAACTAGACGACAAAGATACTGTGATGAAAACAGCATGGTACTGGCAAAGAAACAGAACCAAGGATCAGTGGAATAGATTAGAAGATGCAGAAACAACTCCAGACATACTCAGCTAACTCATTTTTGACAAAGGAACCAACCATCCTCACTGGAGGAAAGATAGCCTCTTTAAAAAATGGTGTTGGAAAATCTGGATTTCAACTTGCCAAAGATTAAAACTAGATCCCTATCTTTCACCATGCACTAAACTAAAATCAAAGAGGATTAAAGATCTAAATATTAAAACAGAAACACTAAACTTGCTGGAAGATAAGTTATGTAGAGCTGTCGAAGACTTTGGCATAGGAAAAAATTTTATGAACAAATCCTCAATAGCACAGGAACTAGCACAAAGAATCAACAACTGAGATCTCATCTTATTGAAAAGCTTCTGAGTCACGCGGAACACACGC
Organism: Heterocephalus glaber; assembly: GCF_000247695.1. Next base: position 2,020,985 of record NW_004624909.1, read on the forward strand.
CAAATCAGCCCGCTGCAGACAGGCACATCTGCCCATGCCCTACCGAGGTCCTGAGTCACACAGAACATGCCGAATCAGCCCACTGCAGACAGGCAGGTCTGTGCACGCCCTGACGAGGTCCTGAGTCACGGGGAGGATGCCGAATCACCCCGCTGCAGACAGGCAGGTCTGCCCACACCCTACCAAGGTCCCCAGTCGCTCCGAACACACGCTGAATCAGCCTACTGCAGACAGGCAGGTCTGTGCACGCCCTACCGAGGTCCTGAGTCGCTCAGAAGACACCGAATCACCCCCTGAACACCCCGCTGCAGACAGGCAGCCACCTGATTCCACACTACAAAGACGGAGAGGACACCAGACCACCAGACCAAGGTACTGAGTCTCACTGTTCCTGGCCCAGAGGGAGGGGCTTCTGAGCCGTTGTCCCACTGCTCCTGGTCTAGAGGAAGGGGCTTCCCAGTCACCATCCCTCCTGCTGCTCCCAGCCCAGAGGAAAGGGCTTTTGGGCCACCTTCTGTCCCACTGCTCCTGGCCCAGAGGAAGGGGCTTCTG
>NW_004624909.1:2026601-2041481 GCF_000247695.1 Heterocephalus glaber
TGGAGGGGTTGAAGGGAGGGCTGGGCAAGGGTGAAAAATAAGAACCAAGAGGGACTATGGAAAGGTGCAAATTTCCAATGATGAATGTCATTATATTGTATACTTTAGGTATACGTACCAATAAACTTAATGGGAAAAAAATGAAGTGGGAAAAATCACTCTATCTAGTATTCAAGCTGTCTATAGAGGTACAGTAATTCAGAGAATGTGTAATTAAGAGGGATACATAAATTTAAAAAAATACAGAAGACAGAAGAAAGACCTACACACATATGCCAACTGATACTTTTATAAAAGTATAAAAGCAATTGACTGGAAAGAAGATAGTTTCTCTAACAAATGTTAGAGCAAGTGGACATCTTATAGGCAAAAAAAATCTAAAAAGCTCTCACTCTAGACCTTAAAACTATATATAAAAATTAACAAAGATCACAGACTGAAACAAAAACTTTAAAATTACAAAACCTTTAGGAAAAATATAGGAGAAAATATCCAGGATCAAGGTAATGCATTCTTCAACCTCTCATCAAAAACATCATTATCAGCTAGGCATGCAGCACTCTGGGAGGTTGAGGCAGGAGGATCACAAGTTCAAGCCCAGTCTGGGCAACTTAAGAATTTAGTGAAACCCTGTCTCAAAATATAAAATTAAAAAGGGCTGGAGATAAATCTCAGTCCAAAGTCCTGGGTTCAAGCCTCAGTACTGCAAATAAATAAACTCAAGTACAATCAATAAAGAGAAAGAAAAACTGGCCCTTATCAAAGTTTGAAACAACTTAATTTCCTGAAAACTACATGTTTATATAAGGCAAAAATTATTACATTGTCTTAGGTGGTGTATAATGTATGTAGAAGCAATATATAATAATCATAGTTTAAAGCTATAACTGGTTGTATGGTTCTTACATTTTGTGACACAATGAATACAATATTAAATCATATAGAAAATGTAGAGAATTAAGAATGTAAATTAAAATTCATATTAAAATCCTCAGATATACTAAAAAGGTATTATAGAAATAGTGTATTCAGAATCTTGAATATGGCATATATCTGTCAATTATTTAATTGCATATGGTAAACATCTTATATATATTATATACGAATAAAGTAGAAAAGAACCAGGCATGGTAATGTATGCTTGTAATCCCAGCACTCTGAGAGGCTATGGCAGGAGGATTCCAAGTCCAAACCCAGCCTAGGAAATTAAGCAACTTGGCAACACCATATCTGAAAATAAAAAATAAGAAAATGCTTGGAATCTAGCTTAGTGTGAAGACCTCAGGTTCAATCCCTGGTATTGAAGGGAAAAAAGTGGAAAAGACCTACAGGTAATAACATGGTTCCTCACTCAGGGTAGCAGACACCCATACCATACTTTTCTAATGAAAATATGTACTTTAGCATAATGGGTAGCCAGCTTTGCGTTTACCCACTTGGTATGATGAACAGCAAGGTGAACGCACATGTGTCAAAGTGTACCCTGGTGAGTTTTACCCACCATATGAGCTGTGTTATATTTTTATGTATCTGAGCCAGGCCTGGTGGCACATACCTGTAATCCCAGCACTCAGGAGGATGAGGCAGGAGGACTGCCATTAAGTTTGAGACCACCTTGGGCTACATAGTGAGTTCAATACAAGCCTGGACTACATAGCAAGACCCTGTCTCAAAAAACTGAAAAAAAAAGAAAAAAGAAAAACTTCTGTGTATTTATAATTTGTTTTATTAAATGTTTTCTTTTGATTTTTCTTATAGAATTAGCCCAATTTAGTACAATATCACATGAAAATCTGCTTTTACAACTTTGAGAGGAAGTTGAAAGTGAATCATCAGGTGACTTGGCTACTGATGATGACTTGGATTATGTAAACCAAAGAATTTAACAAGATATGATAGACAGAGAAGTACAGAATGAAGACCTTGACTCAGATATAGAAAACAGTAATGTAAATAAATATCTGACTAGTCAAATGCTACAAAATGGTCCCATATAATACCTGAACGATCCAACTAGGTCAGAAAACATTATTAGGTTCTTGCCAATACTGGAATTAGATGGAATGCCAATATTGCGATTCAATGTTAAGAAATTATTTGTAACAGACAATATGCTAGAAGATCTTGTGAAATACATCAATAATGAAATACAAGTGAAACATTCTATATGCACTCAATATATTTATCATGATACCTCAGTATCAACTGAAAGCCTTCATAGCAAGACTTTATCATTTTAATCATCAGAATCTAAAGGATTTATGGAGAAGTGAGATTTTTAGAACAATAATGACACTCAAGAGATTTAGTTTCTTTCAAAATGGCCTATGTTTTGATGACAAAAAGACCCACCAAGAAAGAAAAAAGTCCAACAATTTGGCTATTTGGTCATTTGTTGAAAGCTTTGTTTCAAACTGTCAAGCAATTTATACAACATCCCAATATGATAAGCAACTTGCATCGTTTTGTGGTTGTTGAAGTTTTCAGCAATATATGCCAAGTAAACCTTCCAAATATGGTATAAAATATATGCCCTGGTAGATGTGAAGACATTTTACACCTTGAATTTAGAAATTTATCCTGGAACTCAGCCACCAGGTCTTTATTTGTGCACTAATAAACCATATGACATTGTGAATTGACTTGTTACATTTCTTCCAAAAAGTAATTCAAATGTCACATTCAACAACTGGTTTACTAGTTACCTACTGATGTTACATTTGCTAAAAGAACACCAGTTGACCAGCATAGGAACTATTCATAATAACAAATCTGTGACTCCTGAAAAAATGTTGTAAGTTCACAATAGAGAAAGGTATAGTATAATCTTTGGATTTCAAAAAGACATAACACTGGGCTGGGGATTTAGCTCAGTGGTTCCGCCGCCTGCCTCACAAGCGTAAGGACCCAAATTCGATCCCCGGTACCAAAAAAAAAAGACATAACATTGGCCTCATAGTGAGGCCAGGCCTGGCAGGGCATACTTGTAAGCCCAGCATTCTGGAGGCTGAGGCAGGAGGATTCTGTAAGTTCAAGGTCAGCCAGTGCTACACAGTTCAAGGCTAGCCTGGACTAAGTAGGGAGACCTTGTCTCAAAACAAACAAACAATAAAAGATTGATAGTGATTCTTCAATACAAATGAAGCGAGAAATGGTCACATTTTATAACAAAATGCAGAGTAGATGCTGTTGAAAAGTTATGAAGAAACTATGATGTCACTCCAAACTAAATGGTTGTGTTTTACTCGATCCTAAACATGTCAGGCATAAATAGTTTCACAGTTTAGAAAGAAAATATCAAGCACAAAATGTGACAGAGAAACTTTCTTACAGGATTGGGACTGGAACTGATAAATAAACAAGTACAACAGAGGGAGAACAGTATGTATCTGCTCAAAGAACTCTGCAAAAGAATTCTGGAGCAGACTGGTGAACAGACAGGTGAAATATCACAAGAACCTTCGAAGAAAACAGGAAAACTAGCAAGATGTCAAGCATGTCCTACCAAAGAAGACAGAAAAACAAAACACATGTGCTGTCAGTGTGAGAGTTGTGTATGGAACATGCTGTTGTCATGTATGAAGACTGCCTTCGGTGTGGTAATTGAAGCAAAGATTATTTCTGTGGTAGAGTTTTGTTTGTATTTTCATTGCAGTTCACACAGGAATTTATTTTTGCTGTTATTTTTTAGATCTTGTAATCAGGTAAATTGTTGATATTGAAAATGTTGTTTATTCTAAACACTCATTACATATTAAAGATTTCATATTTTATTTTCCTGTTAAGTACACATTGTTTAATATAAAACTCATAAAATTAAAATTAACAATTCATCAACAGAAATACTTCTAAAAAATAAATGTGGGTGTTATACATCCCTCAAATGTGCCTTCCAAAAAATTTACGGTGATCCCTCTGGCTACTGGTGAATGATTGAAACCTTTGCCAATAAGATCAGGAACAACACAAAGGATATTTGTTCATGCCCAACTACTCACAATTATACTAGAAATTTCATTAAGAGCAGTTAGAAAGATAAGAAACAGGGTCTGGAGATGTAGCTTGTGGCACTTGCCTGCCTCGCAAGTGCAAGGTCCTGAGTTCAATTTCCAGTACCAAAAAAAAAGGAAAAAAGAGAAAGAAAGATAAGAAACAAATGATTACCAAATTGGAAAGAAAAAATTAAAACTATGTCAATACCCAGATGATGTGATCTTATTATACAAAACCTTAATGATTCCACAAAAAACAAAAACTATTAGAGATAACACAAATTGAGCAAAACTTGAGGGTGCAAGAACAATATATAAAAGTCAGGTGTATTTGTATATTTAAGCAATAAGCAAGAAGACAGCAAACTAAGCCCAGCTTAGGCAATTTAGCAAGACCTTGTCTATTATGGCTTGTATCTAGATGTCCCCACCAAAGCCTCATAAGATGGGGCTTTTCAGAGGTGGCTGGATCTAGAGTGTCTGATGCTGGGATTAAGGATGTGATGCTGGGTTGATTCACAGATTAAGGGTACCCCACCCTGCATGTGAGTGTTACCCACCCCAAGGGTGGGTGGCCTGGATAGAATATAAGGGCCAGAAAGAAGGCTGGTATCACTTGCTGCTAGCTACTTCACTGCTTTGCTGCCTTCCTGCCTTCTGGCCACCATGAGAAATTTCTCCTCTATGATGCCCCTCTGCCATCCCACCCCTGCCTTAGAGCCAGCCAACTATAAACTGAAACCTCTACAAACTATGACCTACAATAAGCCATTCCTCCTTTAACTCTGGGTGTTGGGTATTTTGTCTCAGCAATGAGAAAAGTAACTAAGACACTATCTTAAAATAAAAAAGTTTTTTGCTGGGCATGGTGGTGATACCTAGACTCTCAGCACTCAGGTAGCTGAAGCAAGAGGATCACCATGAGTTCAAGGCCAGCCTAAACTATACAGTGAGTTCAAGGCCAAAAAAATAAAAATTTAAAAAATAAAAATTAAAAACAATTTTAAAAAATAGGGCTGGGGATGTGGCTCAGGGTAAATGCCCTGGACTCAATCCCTACTACCGAAGAAAAAAAAAAAAGATACACAAAGACTAATAAATACATGAAAAAGTACTCAATGTCACAGTCATCAGGGAAACACAAATTAAAGACACAATGAGATACCACTGCACACCCATCAGAATACCTAAAAAATGTCTCATACATTGCTGGTATTAGTATGAAACAATTTAGCCCATTTGGAAAAATAGCAACTTCTTAAAAGGCTAAAAATCACATATGCTATAATCCAGCAATTCTACTCTTAGCTATTATCCAAAAGAAATGAAAATATGTCCACAAAGACTTATATAGGAATATTCAGACCAGTTTTATTCATAACAGCCTAAAACTAGAAACCACTTAGGCATTTATTAGTAGTAGAGTAGATAAACATATATCATACATTCATAAAATGAAACATCAAGCTGGGGGTGGTGGCACATGCCCATAATCCTACTCTGGGAGGCTGAGGCAGGAGGACCACAAGTTCTAGCTCACCCCAGGCAATTTAAGGGCTTAGTGAGATCCTGTCTCAAAATAAAAAGTAAAAAAGTAAAAAGATCTGGGGTGTAGCTCAGTGCAAAAGCCCTGAGTTCAATCCCCAATACTGTAAAAATAAACAAAACTTAAAGCAGAACATTACCCTGCAGTAAAAGAGCTACTGATACATTCAACAAGGCTCAATCTCAAAAACATGTTCAATGGGAAAAGCTTTACATAAGAGTATACATATATTATATGATTCTATTGTATATTTATACATGCAAAAGCAATCTATGGCTTAAAAAAACCAATAGTGGTTGAAAATGGCATGCTCTAGGGAGGGGCACAAGGGAACTTTCTGGAGTAATAGCAATATTCTGCATCAGAAGACCAAGCTACAGCCTCAAGGACACAGCTGAGTATGCAACAGAGATGATATAAGCTCCAGAACCCTAAAATCCGTACTCTCTAGCCCTTTATTAAAAAAAGTCTGTCAACAACTGTGCGATTTCCTGATAATGATTTGGGTAGCATAGGTACAACCATGTCATAACCCAATGAATTATCTTTACATTTAATGTACATAAATTTAAACAAAGGACATAAGTAAACATTGGGTTCTAGAAAAGGATATGTCTGCAGAACTATTTACAAGTGAAGAATACTGATATTAGCAACATAAACTTTGAAATAGATCAGAAATGATGGATTAATAAAGGGATAAAGGGGTAAATAGATACATATGTGATAAAACAAATACAGCAAAAGTATAGAATCTAGGTGGTTCATGCCAATAATAGCCTTCAACTATTCTGTATTTTTGACATTTTAAAAAAATAAGATGCTGGAAGAAAACATTAATTAGTTAAGGAAAATATGCAGTGTTACTGAAATATACAATGAATGTTTAAATTTTTAAAATTTATTACAGTAAAAGACACACTGCCAGTATTCCTCAATAGTCCACCCTCACTTCAAACACTTACACAATTATTCTTGCCACTTTCTGAAGCTTTCTTGGAAGTCATCTTTCATGAGTGTCTTTACAAGGTGTAGTCAAAGATATGGTAAATGCTTCTTCTAAGTGCTATCCAACAGAAAGGCAAGCAGGTTCATAAAAATATCACCATGTGTCTTATTCACCTTATTGACTGGCAACTTGCTACTTCTGGCTCTTCTCCAAAGTCAAAATGACCATTAAAGTTAAATACTTTGAATTAAGTTAGGACATTGAGGCAGCCACAACAGTGCAACTAAAGAATCTCACAAAAGAGAACTTCAAGAATTGCTTCAGGAAGGGCAAGAACAACAGGATAGTTGTTTTCAAAGCAAAAGGAAGTATTTTGAGTGGGACTAATGGGAATGTATATTTTACTGCAATAAATTTAAACATTTTTAACATTCACTGTATTTTTCAATCACACCATGTATATAACACATGCAGTCTACCCAAAGAAATGATTATTCCAAGCCAAAATGCTTTGTGAAATTCTTTATTCTAAAAAAAAAATCAATTCTGGAACAGTATGTACTTGTCAAAAAACACTTCAGTTGCAAAGATATTTATCTTTTCTCGGTCCTGTTAGGAGCTGGCATACACTATCAAAGTTCACTATATTTTATGCCCTTTATGAAAAGGGAATTTTATAAAACGTGTAATGATAAAAGAGCAATTTGTTTGGAATAGTAATATATCACTAAAAAGTAACTCAACCAAACACACACCTTTTATCTATGGACCTGAAAGCCAATCAGTCTTTTAGGTATATCTAAAGCAGAGCAGAAGAGTAAAAAAGAAAATAAATCAGATCTTCCATTCTTTCATTTAATTAATTCAATCAATCCTGAGTTAACTAAATCTCAATGAAGTAATTATATTCTTTTTCTCCAATTCTGGCAGGAAAGATAGATAGGGTCCTGGTGGTCTCCTGTATGACATTGGGAAAGTTACCTAACCTCTCTGAACCTCCACTTTTTCACCTGTAAAGCAGAAATAACAGGACTCCTAGGGCTGGTGTGAGGACCATACACGTAGTATCTTTAGAATAGTGTTTAGAGGGTTAGGTATAGTTCAGTAATGTAGTACTTGCCTAGTATGCACAAAGCCTTGGGTTCAATCTTTAACACCACATACACACAAAAAGAATCGTATTTGTCACATAAGAATCACATGACAGTATTACTTCCTCATAAAGGCAAGTGTTTTATTATAAATATAGATTAAAAGAACCACGGACTCCTAATATTTTAGGGCGAAAATATCTTGGAATGCTATACTAACCTTCTTGCTGCTCTTCAAATATGCCACAACACACTCCTCCTTTACAGTCATTGTACCCATTATTCCCTCTATCTGGATTTTGCATTGCTGACTCCTTCATCTGCTTGCAGTGTTTGCTCAAATGTCACTTTCCCAATAAGACCTACCCTGATGGCCACCTTCTTTAAAATTGCAACTTTTTTTTTTATTTTTACTTTACATTCTTCCCAGCATACTTTGTACAGTATTATATAAATTAATTTTTATAATGGTTACTGCCTGGGTTACTGCCCAATGACATAAGGGATTCTTATATTTTGTTCACTGATACAGCCCAAGGAGGTACTCAAATACTTTTGTTTTTAGTCATAATCTTGTCTACTCCTTTCATTTTATAGATAAGGATTTTTAGAAGTAACTTGAATCAAGGTCACCCATGGGTAAGGAAGTGAGTGAGTAACAGAAACTGTGACTCCCAGTCCAATGCTCTTTTGATTATAGCTTACTGTCCCAGAACATTACCAAAAAAAAAAATCATTAATCTCCCACATTTTCCCCCAGGAGGATTTACCTTTGAATTTCTTGGCCTTGCACATGCTGCTGGTCTGAAATACAGAAATGATAGGGCCGGGGATTTAGGTCAGTGGTTCCACCACCTGCCTCGCAAGCTAAGGACCCGAGTTTGATCCCCGGTACCAAAAAAAAAAAAAATGACAGGCAGTGGAAACCTGCACTAGAATACTAAGTGCCAGAACATAAAAAGATGGCTGACTTGGAAGGGCAATCCCAGAGTTTTGACGTAGGGTCTGCTGTTGTAATTCTGCTTCTGATGATCCAGAAATGGGTGTGAAGCTAGAACATGGCTGCCACTGTGGCTGGCCACAGAAGGGATGCGTGCTAGCTGGCACTGTCCTATTTTTTTAGGGGAAAAGTTTGACTATGTCTAATTCCTGAAGCACTTGAGACTGGTCTAAAGGCTGTATTACATTTTTCTGTTCCATTGCTGTAGGTTGCAACTGTTCTTGTAAAGGAGCTATAATCTGGACCATGTTTGGAATTGTCTTTAGAATATACGGTAACAGCTGAACTCAGATGCCTGTGAAAGACAGGCTGATTTATGGAACCTTCTTGAGTAGACAACTGATAGGTTTTCTGTACTTGCATATGAGAAGAATGACTCATCTGATGATGCAGAATAAAAGCCGAGTGAGAAACCTGACTTGAGGTTAGATGTACAGTAATTGGGAAAGCTTTGCTGAAAAATGAAGAGGCTGGATCTGGGCCTGAAAAGGGCCCTGCTGAGTGAAGGACAAGTGCCCAGTTGAAGTTGTCCTTCCATTGCCCTCTGAGATTTGCTACTAGTTGACTGGGCCTGAGTTTTTAGCTGTTTGCGTCCAAAACTAACATCCAAAACCACTTGGGATGGAGCCACTGAATGGTGGGCACTAAATAAAGGTGCAGTAGAATGAGTCTGTGTTAAATACAGTGGACCCTCAAGTTATGACCAGCCTGGCATACAAACAATTTGGGTTACAACCAGAATTTTAGTTTTAATTTACAAGCAAAGTCTTGAGGTACAACCCGAATGCCAGCTGCTTGTTCTTCCACATGGTCTCAAATACAGATTTAGCCCTTCAAGAGTTCTGGAAGGAACATTACAACATCTTTTCCTATGTAGGGTTAACTGAGAAATCCTGGGCCAATGTCTCTCTAAGGACACAGAGATCTGCCAGGAAGAAAGCGTGGCCTAAAATTATACAGGAGAGAGACTTTGAAGGCAGTGGATTAACTTGAGTTACAACCAGCCCTCACGAACAAATTAAGTTCGTAAGTCAAGAGTCCACTGTACATGTTTTGCTCCAGTATTAAAGAAATACTACCTGGGCCGGGGATTTAGCTCAGTGGTTCCACCACCTGCCTCACAAGCGCAAGGTCCCAAGTTCAATCCCTGGTACCAAAAAAAAAGAAAAAAAGAAATACTACCTTCAAACTGTGTTAAATTCGCTTGTTGCTCAGGAGTCCGTGCTACATAAGGTGGTAAAGAGTATAACTTCTGATCTGCAGAATTTGTAATGGGTATTTGCTTGCTAACAGGAGGATTTACTGGACATTACATACTTGCTGAGTTATAAAGGTTGCCTGTTCAGTTGATTGAATGGTGTAAGCAGTTTTTCCTGAGAAAGAGACATTTTCAAGAGGCAGTGACTGATAGACTTTCCCATAGGTTGCATAGGGTAACCTGCCTGGATCATATATGGTGGCCTGTGTGGAAAAGGTGACCCAGTAGGAGATTGCACTAGATAAGGCTGTTCTTGGGCCAGTGTCAAATAAGAGGACTGTACTGCAGGTGGGACTGGATAAGAATTCTGCATGGAATAGGCCAGCTGTGATATCAGTGGTTGTACTGTGTCAAGTGGATGTTCTGGGGCTGGAAATGAATAAATACACTGTGCTGGAGCCTGGTGGCTGTAATAAGTAAGAAGTTTGTTCCTGGGGTTGTATCACAAAGGGTATCTGCTCGGGAGCTTTCATTGGGGAAGGTGGTAGTTTTGTAGGTGTCCCTGGATAAGTGTGTTGCACAGAGTAAGATGGCCACTCTAGGGGCTAAATAATCCCTTCAATACCACCCATTGGCTGCTGCTGACTTGCAAGAGCATCAGGCTCTTGCAAAATACAATCCTGCTGAACATTTTTCTGTGGAGATGCCATAATCTTATGTTATAAAAATATAGCTAAAGGCTGCTGCTGAATAGAGGCTTGGAAACAAGACTCCTTCCAATGTATGATCTACCTTTGTGGTACTGAAGAAGCTGGAGTTCTAGATTCCTGATGTACCACTGGGTATGGCTGTAATACTGAATGTATCTTTTATGAGGCTGATAGGCCCCTGAATGCCTCCCAACGGAATCAGAAGAGACTTGAGTTGTACCAGCAGCATTCTGTGCACCCTTGTATATTGAGCAGAGTAATGATTCGACAAAGCTTGAAGGTAATTAACCAATAAGAAACTAGAACTCAGATTGGCATCTGGTGCTTTGGATAATGCCTGATTCCCATTTCTGGGGCCAGACTCAAGTTGTTGGGTGCAGGGAAGTCATCTATGAAGCATGCAATATCTGAGGAGAAACTGTAGAAACAAATGGTAGTGTAGAATTCCAATAACTGACATATCTAAAGTCATGGGTTGGGCTAAAGTTTTTTCATCTGTTCCAGGGGCCACCTGCAGTTCCTGGCGCTGGTAAAAGTAAAATTCAAGTTATAAATGTAGATACCACACCCATTTTAATGGAACTTTTCCAGGAAGGTTGATAAAATAATGCTATATTCCAAAAATCTCATCAAGTTATCAAAAAGATGCCAGGTATATGGCATTAGTTTCATAAAAATCCTAATGTAAGTAAATATTAGTTGAATACACAAAAAGGGTAAAGGCCAGTCCCAGCAATACTACTCATGGCTTCTCATTTATTGTGCAAACCACATAACTCATTCAAACCCTGGCAAAGATTCAGAGTAACTGAATCTGACACCTTCACACACTAGACAGTGGAATTCCCAAGAGAAAACGCAAAGGATTTCAATGTGATAGTTAAAATGAGTGCAAATGATTTCTCAAGAGAGGAGAAAGCTGGCTGAAAGAAATATGAGTTAGCTGTAATAATTCCTAGAGCTTGGGCCACCATGTTCATAAAAAGACCCAGATAGTCAATGTGCTTACTTATGTGCGTTTTATATAGTACATGTGAGGTCAGGCTACCAAAAAAATATGTATGCAATATGCACATGTATCTATAAACAAAATTATATATTTGTACATAGAAAAAACACAAATCTAGAAGTTGTCTTCTAATATTGTTTCTAGATATAAGGACAATAGGTGATTTTCAGTTTCTTCTTTATAACTTTATGGGCTCTATTTTTCTTTCTTTCTTTCTTTCTTTCTTTCTCTCTCTTTTTTTTTTTTTTTTTTTGGTACCGGGGGATCGAACTTGAGACCTTGTATTTACGAGGCAGGCAGCAGCACCACTGAGCTAAATCCCTGGCCCAGGGCTCTATTTTTAAATAAGCAAACAACACTTTTATAATAATTTTTAAACTTTTTTAAAAAATTTAGAAACACACTTTAAATACACATACCTGTATACTTATGTGATTGACCCTAATAAATTTAAGCATCCACTCAACATTCTTTGCATTATAGAGCTGAATCAAACCATAGGAACTCAATTATAGATATGTACCATATCACTTATAAACACTAGCCAAACATCAGGCACCCTCAACTATATCAGACTAAATCTACCCTCAGCAGATTTTAAATGCATCTGGCATTTGTCAAATACAAGTATGCATTTCTCTACAAGACTGTGAGCTCCTTGAGGGGAAGGATCATGTCTTATTTTACTTTATGTCCCCAGAAGGTGATAGTCATTAAGTTTGTTGATTAACTAAAAATGAATATATACCAATCTCTTAAAAGAAACATGTACCAACCACTGGCTAACTAGACAGTGCCCAGGAACTTAGACCATCTTACCCCCAGAGAGCAAAAGCACATGCAGGGAACTGTGGCGGCAAGGGGAAAAACAGGATGAAGGCAAAGAAAAGGCCACGCATGTGTCTAGAGTCTATAATCTAGGCAAGCAGGATACAGTCTGGATATATGAGCTCATACAAAGACTGTTTATTAATTGCCAGAAATGAATAATACTGACTTTACTAGTCTGAGAGACAAAAATTCTTCTTATTTCTCCTACAGAAATGAACATGAAACCAAAACAAGTCAAGAATGTAAATGAAGCTGGACATGGTGGTACATGCTATAATCCCAGCACTTGGGAGGCTGAGGCGGGAGATAGGCACAAATTTGAGACCAGCCTGGGCTACATTGTTAGTTCAAGGCCAGCCTGAACTAAATAGCAAGTCCCTGTCACAAAAAAAGAGAGAGAGAGAATGTAAATGAATGTGCTCAAAATTATAAAAGACTATGAAATACTATTTCTGATTAACTGCAACACATATTCCTCCACATTCAAACTAGGCTGGAAAAATTTGATACAAAGAACAAACTATTATTATCAAGAAGAGAATAATGCCAATACAACATACAGGAATCTATGGGACATAATGAAAGCAGTACTTAAAGGGAACTTCACAGCAGTGAATGCCCACAGTAGGAAAACAGAGCTAGCTCAAATAAACAAGCTAATGCTGAATCTTAAGCTCCTACAAGAAGAAGAGCAAGACAAACCCAAAGCTCGTACAAGGGAGGAAATTATAAAGATCAGAGCAGAAATCAACACAATGGAGACTAAGAGAATGATACAAAAATATCAACGAATCAAAGAGTTGGTATTTCAAAAGAATAAATAAAATCGATAAACCCTTAGCCAACCTTATCAAAAAAAGGAAAGAAAAGGCTCAAATACATGCAATTAGGAATGAAAAAGGTGAAGTCACAACAGATCCAGCAGAAATCCAGAGGATCATCAACACCTACTTCGAGAACCTGTACTCTAATAAAATGGAAAACACAGAAGAAATAGATTTCTAGATACATATGAATTACCAAAGTTGAATGAAGATGATATAAAAATTCTAAACACCCCAATTATAATCAGTGAAATTGAAAACATAATTAAAAATCTACCAACAAAGAAAAGCCCAGGTCCAGATGGCTTCACTGCTGAATTCTATAAAACATTTAGAGAAGAACTACTGCCACTACTCTTTAAACTTTTCAATGAAATTGAAAGGGAAGCAATACTTCCAAATTCATTCCTGGAAGCAAGTTACTTTGATTCCAAACCAGGGAAAGACCCAACTAAAATAGAGAACTACAGGCCAACCTCCTTAATGAAAACAGATGCAAAAATCCTCAATAAGATACTGGGAAACAGAATCCAGAGGGTCATCAAGAAGATCATACACCCTGATCAAGTCAGATTTATCCCAGGGATGCAAGGATGGTTCAACATATGGAAATCAATAAATGTAATACACTACATTAACAGAATCAAGACAAAAACCATATGATCATCTCAATAGATGCAGAAAAAGCATCTGATAAAATTCAACACCCATTCATGATAAAAAAAAAACTATCCAGAATATTGGAATAGATGGTCTTTATCTCAAGTTAATAAAGACTATGGAAAACGAACAGCCAATATCATACTAAATGGTCAAAAACTGAAAACCTTCACGCTAAAATCAGGAACAAGACAAGGATGTCCAATATCACCACTCCTATTCAATATAGTTCTGGAAACATTAGCCACAGCAATTAGAAAAGAGAAAGAAATAAAGATAGGAAAGGAAGAAGTTAAACTGTCATTATTTGCTGATGATATGATACTCTACATAGAAGACCCAAAAAACTCTGCCAAAAGACTTCTAGACTTAATTGACAGATTCAGTAGAGTAGCTGGATACAAGGTCAACGCTCAAAAATCAACAGTATTCTTGTACACAAATAAAAGACTCACTGAAAGAGAAATTAGAGAAATACTCCCTTTCACAATAGCATCCAAAAAAATAAAATAATTAGGAATCAATCTAATGAAGGAAGCAAAAGACCTCTACATTGAGAAGTACAGCACTCTGAAAAAAGAGATCAAAGAGGATATAAGAAAATGGAAAGACATCCTCTGTTCCTGGGTAAGAAGAATCAATATAGTGAAAATGGCCATACTTCCAAAGCTGCTATACAGATTCAATGCAATTCCTATCGAAATCCCAACAGCATATTTCACAGAACTAGAGAAAACAATCCAAAAGTTCATCTGGAAGCAGAAGAGACTTAGAATAGCAAAAGCAATTCTAGGCAACAGAAAAATGGCAGGGGGTATTGCAATCCCCAACTTGAAACTATACTACAAAACCACTGTGATAAAAACAGCATGGCACTGGCAAAGAAACAGACCTGAGGATCAGTGAAATAGATTAGAAGATGCAGATACAACTCCAGACATACTCACCTAACTCATCTTTGACAAAGGAGCCAACCATATTCACTGGAGGAAAGATAGCCTCTTTAAAAAATGGTGTTGGAAAATCTGGATTTCAACTTGCCAAAGATTAAAACTAGACCCCTATCTTTC
>NW_004624909.1:2051963-2115396 GCF_000247695.1 Heterocephalus glaber
CCCCCCCCCCCCCCACTGGCCCTCCTAGACCCATCTCTTTCCCTTCATCACTCCAAACTACCACCTCCACTAGCCTTCTGGCCCCCCAGTCGCTTGTGCCAGCCTTACTTCCCATCTGGTCCACCCCCTCTAGACCCTGGGGGGGGCCCCTCAGCCTTCCACATGAGAGTCACCTGATGTCAACTTGGTGACCCACCAGTTGTCTAAGTTACAGGTGAAAGACCCCCTACCTCCTGTGTACTCAGGCACACCAAAGGACAGTGGGGCTGGCTATGGTGTTGGCTTTAACCTGGAGGAATTCTTAAACCAGTCTTTTGACATGGGTGTGGCTGACAGGCCACAGTATAGTCAGGCATACTCAGCCTCACTTGCAGCCTCCCTACTTGCTGATTAGCTTTAGGCCCATGGCATGAACCCTGCCAACACTGAGTATCTGTAGTGTGAAATCCAGATGAATTCCCTGATGCTGCTGTCTGACCTGCCTGACCTCCAGGAGCCGAGGCCCAGAGCCAGTGCCTTGATGCCAAGGCAAACCCAGCTCGAAGGTCCATGGGAGCATTCCCGGGGTCTGGTCCCTAGGTCCAACAGGTGATGCTCAGCTTGGATTATTCTGCAGGTTCATCTCAGACCCACCCTTCAACCTTAAGCAGCCAGCTGAGCCACCGCTGAGCCATGACAGGATTGGGAGACCCTGACTCCCTCTGAACAATCCTTTTCAGTTTTGTATTTTTATTATTATTGTAATTTTATAATGCAGTCTTTTTGCCATCAAAATAAAGCCTGTGAAATACAAGGTTCCCTTTAATGACTGAAAAAAAAGAAAGAAAAAAGGCACTTTCATACATGCAAGTCTCAAACAATGTACCTCCCATGAACTCTTAAGAAGCTAGCAGAAAATTTAAAACACTGTATGTACTACAGTATAGATGGGATGTATTATGATTTTTATATCTCTGCATGTTGGTAAAATTGAAGAAATAGTTATTCCATTTTAGACTTACAGGTTTTTAAATTGAAGTAATTTTACATTGGTTTTACTCATTCTGACATAATGCATGTTCATTGTACAAATTAAAGCAATAAGAAAACAGTAAAAGGAAATATTCAGATGATAGTTGTGCATCAGATGTCCAAGATAATCATTCCAGACTAGAATAGTGTGACTAGAAAGATGGTCATGGTAAGGCCTATAATCTCATCTCAAAGATCCCTACCATTATTGCCCCATCTTTTATTTTCTTTATCCTGAGGCCAGAATGCACAGGTGAGTCTGGCTCAGACAGGCTGTACAGGGCTGGTCATGACCAGTCTTGACCATATGCTGCCACAGTTCCAGCATGCCTCCCCACTAGCACTGCAGCTGCCTGGAGCAGGTGTGGACACGCTTTGCACCTCAGAGTAGTTACCTGCTGTGATCTACTGATGGTAGGGGATGGTCATGGGGAGATCAGAAACAGAAAAATCAGGGCAGCCCATACCTCATCCGACCCTATGGTTACCAGAAAGCTAACTGCTGGTCCACACAACAGCCCTGCTGAAGCCTTGACTGTGCTGAGCTATGGGTTTATTTCTCCACACTCATTCACGACCTTGCACTCTGATTTCCCCAGAAGCAGCTCTTATATACTCTAAGGAAGCCCAAAGCCAGACAGTGACCCAGAGACTCACTTTAGCTTATCCTCCCCTGCAATTCAGCATCTGATCTCACCAATAGTCCCTGTGTAACCAGCTAGGGGTATATTTGCTACTTAGGGTTTCAAAGTGATACAATATTTTACCTGTATAAACAAAAATGAAAAATAAAGAAATGAGTAACAGGAAAGTCAGGGTAGATATTGCCTGGAGTGATCAGGGAAGGGAATGTAGCTGGGAGGTTCACATGGGTGGCTTAAAATGCAGTAATTTTTATTTCTTAACAAAAGTAGTATTTTATTATTCTTTATACTGTGCACACAAATTTAATATACTATGTTGAGATACATTTCACAGTAACACAATTTAAATAAAGAATAAAAAGAGAAAATGAGAGGAAAGAAAGCAATAAGAATGAGGAAGGAATTGACTCTCCTACCAGTAAAGGATGGGAGAAACAGTAGCTAAGATTTACTTACCATTTCATATGCTACTTCCTCAGGTGTATCTGTTTCTAAATTAAAACTGAATTCAATAGCTTCATTGTCTTTGTGTTTGCCTTTCAATTTTTTAGGATCTTCAACCCAGAGTCTCAAAGCCAGGGATGAATTTGAGCAATCATCTTCTTCTGCTAACTCCACCCTCAGTCCTGTATCCTCAGCAAAAAATGCATGGTTTAGCAGGTTCCTGATAGACAACCTAATAAACAAAATATATATCTTATTATCAGTTCTTCCAATCATAAGCAAGATGTGAATCTTTTAATTAGTAAAAATTATATCAAAGCAACAACCTTATTTTAAATTCCCTAATAATTAAACCATTAATCTGTCTTGTTATAAAAACTAAATCTTATATCCAACCTACTACTAGGGATCCCAAAAAATTCCAACAAAGTAATACATCTAGAAAATTAAATTTAACATATATAAAAGTATGCCTAAAGAGAATTAGAAAAGTACTATCATACATGTCAGGCACATTGATTAGTCTCCCTAAGCCACTTAAGTTAGTAATACTCAAAAGATTCCCGGCAAAGGAAAGTAAAAATTGCCCCAGACATAAAACCTAAATTAGAAATTCAAACTCTTTTACAAATGTTTTAAATACACTGACTTCACTAACAATAATCTAGTCAGTGTATTTCACTTGTTAGAAGAATGCCACAGGTGAAGCTAAGGTGGTTCAGCAAAGTCCAGTGGTTTTCTTAAAGGATTTAACATTGGTTTTAGGCCATAGTAAACATATAATGGATACAATCCTAGCTTCACATTAAAGATTAACCATTTCTGAAGAAAAACAAAGTATAAGACATCAAAAGAATCTTTTATAAGCTAGTGCAGTGATTTTTCTCTCTCTTTTTTTTTGGTACTGGGGATCAAACTCAGGACCTTGCTCTTGCAAGGCAGGCCGCAGCATCACTGAGCTAAATCCCCGGCCCCAGTTATTTTTTTCTTATAAGGCATGTAATACTTATCTGTATTACAGAGCAGGGAAGCTGAAATTGATATTTTCCATAATGTCTATGTTGAGAGCCCCTCCTGTACTACTTAAAACAGAAAAAGCATATGTATAACATGATGTCCTATAAGTGGAGAATTTTCAATCCTTGACATTTTTAGTGATCAAAAGGTACATTCTTAACTAAGACAATGTTATTAAAAATAAGTTTGTTCCAATTAATTGTTTTAATGCTAAAGTAAGATGTGTTTAGCCCTCTGGCTCTCAATGAAAATTTTGTCTAAGCATTTTTAGTCAGGGATACACAGTGTGATCAAAATATATGGTGAATGTTTAATTTTTTAATGTATTAAAGTAAAAGACATATGGCCATTAGTCCCACTCAAACTATTCCCCCTCACTTCGAACACATTTATCCCATCATTCTTGCCACTTTCTGAAGCAGTTCTGAATGTCCTCTTTTATGTCTTGAGGAGGCGTGACAAAAAACTATGGTGACACTCCTGCTGAATGCCTTCAATGGAAAGGTAGACTTATAAAAGTATTACCTTATTCATTGAATCTGACACTGTACAACTTCTGGCTCTTCCTCAGAGTCAAAAATGAGGAAGGGGGGAATGGAATAAAATTAAAATAAATTTTATTTTTAAAAATGACCATGAAAGGTAAACATTTTTAATCAATTCAGGATATCAAGGCAACTAAATGCAACTAAAGACATGGTGAAAGACTTTCAGAATTGCTTCAGAAAGTGGCAGGAATGATGAGATAAGTATGTTCGAAGTATAGTCTGAGGGGGATTAATGATAATGTGTTTCTTTTACTATAATAATTTTTTAAATTAAACACTCACTGTATTTTTTGATCACAGTATGTAAGTATAACAATAGTAGCAAAAGACATCATTTATTGAAAAATTCTTACTGTTATATATACATATATATAAATTATCCTTTTAGTCATCAAAACATTACTTATTTGGGGGAACAACTGAGTAACTTGCTCAAGCTAAAAATGAGTCTACGTTTGAATCTTAGTTCTGCCATTGAGGACTATGCTTTTTCTAATACACTAATATGCCATGATCCTTTTGAATATCGATGTTCTTTAGTAACAGATCATAATTATCATGCAATACAGATAACAATCAGAATCTAAACTAAAACAGCTACTTCAATATAGTATTTTTAGCCTCAATTTAAAAAGCATGTCTAGGATCTGAAAGTATAATCCAATGATAGAGTACATTCTTAGCATATGCAAGCCCCAGTACAAAAAAGGAAAAAATCATGTCTAAAATCTTATGACTGAATGACAACAAGAGCTTACTTAACAGTGGGCAATGAGGACTAGGGATATAGCTCGGTAATAGAGTAATTGCCTAGCACGTGTAAGGTCATGGATTTGATCCCCACTACAAGGGAAAAAAATTACAAAAATGGGCAAAGCACTTATATAGAGATTTCTCCAAAGATATATAAATGGCCAATAAGCACATAGAAACATACTCTACATAACTAGTCATTAGGGAAATGCAAATTGAAACCACAATGAGATAGTATTTTATACCCATTAGGGTGTCTATTATCAAAAACCAGAAAATAACAAGTGTTGAAGCTGGGAGCAATGGAGCAGATTTGTAATCCCAGGTACTTCAGAGGCAGGAGCAGGAAGATCCCACATTCAAGAACAGCCTAGGCAACTTAGTGAGAACCTGACTCAAAAGAAAAAAATTAAAAGGGCCTGGGTATGTGTGAAGCTCTGGGTTCAATTCTCAATATTGAAAAAAAGAAAAAAGAAAGTGTTGATAAGAATGTTGAAATAGGGTCAGGGATTTAGCTCAGTGGTTCCGGCACCTGCCTTGGAAGCACAAGGTCCCGAGTTCAATCCCTGGTACCAAAAAAAAAAAAAAAAAAACCACTGAAATAGTAGAACCTTCATATACTCCTGGTGGGAATGCAAAATGTTGCATACAGCTGTGGTACAATGTTTGGTGGTTCCTCAAAAAGTTAAACATCAGAAAATGGAAAGATATCCCCTGTTCCTGGATAGGCAGAACTAATATTGTCAAAATGGGCATACTTCCAAAATTGATGTACAGATTTAATGCAATCCCAGTCAAAATTCCAATAGCATTCTTTACATAACTGGAGAAAACAATCCTAAAGTTCATATGGAACCAAAAGAGATCTAGGATAGTAAAAGCAATCCTGGATGATAAGGGCAAAGCAGGAGGCATCACAATCCTGGGAGTGAAGTTATATTACAAAGCTACAGTGACCAAAACAGCATGGTACTGGGATAAAAACAGACATGAGGATCAATGGAACAGAATAGAGGATTCAAAAACAACCTCAGATACATTAAACTATTGATAAAGGGGCCAAAAACATACACTGGAGGAAATACAGCCTCTTTAATAAATGGTGTTGGGAAAATTGGCTATCTACTTGCACAAGATTGAATCTAGACCTATATCTCTTACCATGTAGTAAACTAAAGTCAAAAGGCATCATAGAACTAAATGTTAAAAGAGAAACATTTAATGTGCTGGAAGATAAAATAGGTAAAACTCTTGAGGTCACAGACATAGGCAAGAATTTTCTAAACAGAACCTCAGTTGCACAGCAAACCAAAATAAAAGACAGAATTTTTAAAAATGGGCAAGTTGGGCTGGGGATTTAGCTCAGTGGTTCTGCCGCCTGCCTCGCAAGCACAAGGACCCGAGTTCGATCCCTGGTACCAAAAAAAAAAATGGGCAAGTGAAATGAATAGATACTTCACAGAAGAAGTACAAATGGCCAATAAATATGTGAAGAAATACTCAACATCATTACCCATTAGAGAAATGCAAATTAAAACAACACTGAGCTTCTATCTTACCCCATAAAGAATGGCTATCATCAAGAAATCAAATAATAACAAATGCTGTGAGGCTGCAGGGAAGAAGGAACACTCTACATTGTTGATGGGAATGTAAACTAGTACAACCACTATGGAAATCAGAATGGAGATTCCTCAAAAAACTAAAACTAGAAATTCCATTTGACTCAGCTGTTTCCCTTCTACGTATCTTCCCAAAAGAGTTAAAGACATCATATCACAGGGATACATATATACCATGTTTATAGCAGCACAGTTCATAATAGCTAAATCTTGGAAGCAGTCTAAGGTCCATCAACAGATGCTTGGATAAAGAAAATGTGGTATTTACATGTAATGGAGTACTACTCTGTCATAAAGATGGATAAACTTGAGTCCTTTGTAGGAAAATAGATGCACCTAGAGACTGTAATGTTAAGTGAACTAAACCAGATATACAAGCTTAAATATCACATAGTTTCTTATATGAGAAACCAAAATTTTAAATAAAGAGTAAATTAAGATAAATAATAGCAAGTAGGGAAATGGATCTTTCTCAAATTGAAAAGGGATCAAGCGATGGAGGGGGGAGAAAAGGAGAAAAAAAGGAACTAAGATGTGTTATATACACATACCAAGTCCACACAAGGAATGTAAATATTATGTACTGCAAACATGTATTATTAAAAAAATATATTAAACATAGTATTATCATATGATCCAATAATTCCACCCTTGGTATATACCCAAAAGATCTGAGAGCAGAGACTGAAATAGATACTCATACGAACACTCATGCTGCATTTGTCACAGTAGCCAAAAGATGAAAATAACCTAAGTGTCCATAAATGAATGAATGTATGAACAAAATGTGGTAGATACACACAAGGAGATATTATTCAGCCTTAAAAAAGAAGGAAAACTAATCAGACATGGTGGTACATGCCTCTAATCCCAGCACTCAGGAGGCTGAGGCAGGAGGACTGTGAATTCAAGGCCAGCCTGGGCTATGTAGTGAATTCAAGGTGAGCCTAGGCTACAAACTGCAACCCTATCTCAAAAAACCAAAAAGTAAAACAATAAAAATTTAAAAAGGAAAATCAGATTCATGCTATAGCAGGTATCAAACTTGAAAACATCATGCTAAATGAAGTGAGACAAAGAATAAACTGTTTTATTCCACTGATACGATATACCTAAAACAGGCAAATTCATAGAGACAAAAAGTGGAATAGAAATTACCAGGTGATAGAGGGAAGAAGGAATGGGCAATTACTGTTTAGTGGGAACAGATTTCCAGTTTGGTATAATGACAGAGTTCTGGAGATGGATAGCAATGACTGTTGTACAACAATGAGAATGTGCTTAATGCCACTGAATTATACACTTATAAATGGCTAAAATGATAAATCTTAAGTTATGCATTTTTACTACAGTTTTTTTTAAAAAACCTAGTTGCAGCCTGTCAGTATGAACACTAAGAATGTTCTATAATACCCATAATTAAACAAGTCTTACCTCAGCGGCTTTATGTATTCTTAGATATGTAACACTAAATCTAGATAGAAAACTAATTTTTTAAAAAGGGAGGATCAATGAAACATAGCTGGAAATGATTTCTATAAATGACATATCACTTCTATTAAACACCATCATAAGGAGATACAAATCAAAAGATGAACTCACCAATATAAGACTAAAATTTTCTAAGGCTCAAAGGTAACTAAAAGCTAAGACTAAAGGAGATGTCCATAAGAAAAACACAAATTGTGATACAAAAATATAAATTTCCTACTTCTTAAACAAAAATATCCATATTAGCTTTACCACTATTGTGATACAAAGATATATGCTCAAATAAAATACATATACTCTTAACTGATAACAATTTAACTAGTAAGGGTCTACTGACTGTTAAATTGATAGCTAAAGGTGATGAAAGTTTGTCACAACACACACACACACAAACACACACACACACACACCCTGTAAATGTCACCACAAGGAAAATTCAGAACATGGTATCACCATCTAAAATGGCAAACAACATGCACCGATATATTTCACTCTAGACTGTATGATTTGGCTTCTACTGAAGTCATACCCAGCATGACTGAAAGGTTAGAAAATGACCCAGAGCAAGATAAGCGAAAAATGTATCCATCAGTTATGTCACTTAACTATATGTGCACCCACCTTTCAGATTTATTTTGACGAATACATCCTTCAATGATTTCTTTCACTTCAGGATCAGTGACTTTATTGAAGCTGGCTGGTTTTATGCCCTGGGAGGAGAAAAATGGTTTCTTGTTACGAATTAAACAATTAAAAGTCCAGATCAACATGACACTCATTAAACGTCATTTTTATTACTAAACTACACTGAAGTTTTAAATGAGGTAAATATATACATACAATATAAGTTTAGTAACACTGACAAAGATTTTTGTAATAGCCCTACAGATAAGAGTGAAAAATTATAATGTAAACCTACAACAAAGCAGATGTATACATTATGTTTTAATGTATGTATAATATATAGAATCTAAAAATATTCTCAAAATAATTAATGACATGGAGAATTCTCATAATGTAATATTAAGTAGGGAAAAAAGTAGGATCTCAAAGTATACATACAGTAAAATCTCAATTAGAAAAATAATATCCCGATCCAAAATATTTCAAAGTCTTCTAGAATGGTTAGAAGCAAAGAACCACCATATACTTATATATCTATATATGCATGTATGGAAAAATATATACATATAATAAAAACATTTGAGAAATCCATATTATTTTATCCTTAAATAACACTGAAATATCAAGAGAACCTACCTTATGCTAATTATCAGGTTCTAGAAATTAAATAACAAATAAATGCAGGTCAGACAACTGATAATGTTTCTATGACAACTGGGTTAGCTGCCTAAATCTGCTTGTTTTACATTGTTTTACCTTTCATTCTGAGTTTTAAATTAAAAATATAATCCAAGTATTATTATAACCATTTAATAGAAAATTCCAAATTAAGATGGAAGCAGAAAGGTATACTAGAATAATTGTCATGGATTGAGGCAATCTAAGATCCACTTCTATGCCTATCACACTACCTAACAGTATACAGAATTGAAAAGTTCAGTATTATATGCTAAATAAACTGTAAGAGCAATGGAAATGTGAATTGTGACATGCCATTTTTGTAATTTTAATATAAAATAATAGTTATTAAAGACTGGAGTTATGTTATTGTATTTACAGAAAAAACCCTCTTTGACTTTTTCACTGACCCTGTACCCATTTTCGAACCCTGTGTGCCTTCTTTTTTTGCTCCTAAATGAAATGGGGAACTATAACTTACAAATCAAGTACAAAATAGTTTTCTGTTTAGGACTATCCAAACTATGAACCCAAACTAAAAAAGACATTCTAGTTCTTTTTTCTCAGCTTATCAATTAATTCACTCATTCATTCATTTTAGTGGTACTGGGGATTGAATCCAGGGCCTTCACACTGAGGTACATCCCCATCCCCTTTTCAATTTTTTACTTTGAGACGGAGTCTCACTAAATTGCTGAATTGCTCAAGCGAGGCTCTAACTTGTAATCTTCTTGCCTCAGCCTCCCACAGTATTGGGATTACAGGCATGTACCACTATTCTCAGATTTTTTCCTGAGCTTTTATAGAAATTTTTAAAAATCTAGTAGAATAGTAAGCCAAGTGCAGTGGCACACTCTGGGAGGCTGAGGTGAAAGGATCACAAGTTCAAACCCAGCCAGGGTAACACCCTATCTCGAAATAAAAATTAAAAAGAAAGTGGGAGGCTAGGGATGTAATTCAGAATGAAGGCCCTGGGTTCAATCCTTAGTGCCACAAAAAAATGTAGAATAGTATAATTAAGCCTAACAAAACCATCACCATCTTCAATAACAATGATTAGTGTGTCAGCCTTGTTTCAGCTATCTGCCTACCTTTCATATCCTGGGGTATTTTAAAGCAAATCTAAAGTATTATGTCCCTTCATCCATAAATTTTTCAGTTTATACCTCTAATAAAGAGACCCTTCTAAAAAGAATTATGTCATTATCCCATCTAAAATGATCATGAATAGTCTTAATATTATCTAATACACAATCCACACTCTAATTTTCAAAATTGCCTAAATGATGTCTTTTTATAATTGGTTTGTTCAAATCAGGATCTTAACAGGGTCCATACATGTGCTGGAGGTGGCTCATAGCAACTTATAAGAGATATTTTCAGGAATTTTGTAAGCCAATTGTTAAACATAGTCATTTCTTAAAAATTAAATTATGTAAACTTACAATTAAATAAATTGTACTAAAAAGACAAGACAATAAATACTGAAAACATCGCTTCCTATTTTACTACATTTTACCATTATTCATGCATTTGAGGTTGTTTACAGCTATTATACATTTGTGGTAGAAATTGCATATAAAAAGTGCCACTGTGCATCCCTTCCTGACTGGTGTGAGGTCACACCAGTAACTTGATACCAGCCATAGCAAGAGAATTTACAGCACAAAAAATCGGTATATACTAAGAATCAGTGCTTTATTTTTTTCAGAGAATCAGCTGTTAAACATTTAGCAGCTCAACACTACTTCTAAGTCTCTTACAATGTATAAAAGACCTCCTCCCCTTTTGCATGAAATTGTTTTGTTGGAGAAACTAGGTCATTTGTCCTACAAAATGTCTCACATTCTGAATTTTGCTTTTATGTCTTATTGTCTCCCTTTACAAATCACTAGAGTCAGACAGCCTGAAGGTCAAAATCCACCATTATCAATAATTGTGGGAAGTTGGCCAAGTCACAATGTCTGTTTTGCAATCTTATCATCTATAAACTGAAGATTATACCTTTCTTGTAGGGATTAAAAACTAAGTACATCGTTTATCACATGCATTAAAAATGGCACCCCTTCATACCTGTTATAATGTCTATTACTAAAAAGATGAAAGCTAAGTATTGGTGAGGATATATAGAAAACGGAAATCTTAAAGAGATAGTTCAGTGACAAAGTAATTGCTTCAGAAAAAGAACCCTTATACACTGTTGGTGGAAATACAAACTAATACAACTATTATGGATAAGGTATGGAGATGCTTCAAAAAAAAAACACTGAAAATAGAACTACCGATTCAAACTAACTACTGGATATATGTCCAAAGGAAGTGAAATCAACATATTGAAAGAGATATCTACATTCCCATGAAGTTTATGGCAGCATCATTCACAACAGTCAAATATAGGAACAAGTATCCATCAGTGGATTAATGGAGAAAGAAAACACGGTATTTAGCATACAATAGAATACTACTGAGCCTTAAAAAAAGAAGAAATTCTGTAATTTGCAACAACATGGATGAACTTAGGATATTATTCTAAGTAAAAGGAGCCAGGCACAAGAAGATAAATATCACATGATCTTATTTATGCGTAAAACCTAAAAAAGAGTCAAACTCAGCAGTTAAAAAAAATAATGATGGTTACGAGAGGCTGGAGAGGCATATTGTTAATAGGAAATCATTAGTCAAAGGGTACAAGTTACAATTAGACAAGGGAAATAAGTTTAATATGTATTATTTAACTTACTTAAATAAGTAACCACAATCAATAATAATATATATTCAACACAACTTAGAAAGTAAATTTCTAATGTCTCAAAACAAAAGATTAGCAAATGAGGTGATGGATATAACTAGCTTGATTTAATAATTCCACATTGTGTGCATCAAAATATCACCTCATATCCCATAAATGTTTATAATTTTAATTGGTATATTAAAAGTAACATTAATTTAAAAGAAATTTTTAAATTATTACCTATTAATAATAGCTAACAAAATGCTAATAATTTCTTTCATGGCCTATCTTTAGCCACCAAACTGTATATGATATAGTCCTCTAAACAATAATAACCCTACCTTTGCTATGTCCCATATTACAATTATATCCTCTTATTTTATAGTTATTTATAAATTTGTTATTCCTCTACTAGAAATGTAAGCTCCAGGAGAGTAGAAAACTTCTAATTCATCTTTGTATTCCTTGTAATTTCTTTTACTTTTACTTTTTAATTAATTGAAAAAATGTCTTTTGGTTTTCTGAGACAGGGTCTCACTATATAGTCCAGGTTGGCCTTGAATTCACTATGTAGCCCAGGCTGGCAATGAACTTGAGGTGATCCTCCTGTCTCAGCCTCCCATGTGCTGAGATTACAGGCATGTGCCACCAGGCCCAACTAATTTTTTTAGTACATGTTTGTAGTACATAATGATTACATTCATCATGGGGAGCTGGTATACGTACATAACACATTTTAATTCTTTCTTCTTCCCTCCCTCCCTCCCTCCTCCATGTCTTGGTTCCCTTCCCATTTGCAAAAGGTCTCTCTCTCTTCTTGTAATCACTAACAAAAAAAAAATAACTCATAGCAGTGGCTCAAATATAAAGTATAATCAAAATATACAGTGAATATTTCAACTTTTAAAAAAAGTATTATAGGAAAAGAGACATTACAATTAATCTCCCTCAATATGCTCCCTCTTGCTTCAAACACACTTATCCCGTTATTAATGTCACTTTCTGAAGCAGTTCTAGATGTCCTCTTACCTGAGTGTCTTTATGAGGTCAGTGAATAATGCTGCAAGTGCCAGTCAATGAAAAAGCACATTCATAAAAATCACTACTTACTGTGTGTCTTTATCCACCTTATTTACCCAATCTACCACTGTGCAACTTCTAGCTCTTCCCCGAAGTCAAATGACCATGAAACGTAAATATTTTAAATTGACTCTGAACATTGAGGCAGCCACAACCATGCAACTAACTAAAGGCACTCATGTGTCCTCTACTATAATTTTTAAAATTTAAGTATTCACTGTAGTTTTCAATTGTGTGTTTATACAGAACTATATTGTGAATGCCCTCTCATAATCAGGCTTTTAACCCTATTTATTAGAAACCTTCAAAGCCTTTTAGACAATCTTTCCTATTCAGCTGTGAAAATTAAGATTCATCTAATAAATATCTAAGAATTCATTAGAAACAAATAAATATAGATGATATATCTGTATTTTCCCCAAAACACTAATACAGAGCATTTATGACTCAACAGAGGGCAGATATATAGTATAAAGCTTGTCTCATTATAATTGTTAAATTACCATTACATAAACTTAAACTAAAATTAGGGGGATTTTGTGGGTTTTTTCTTTCTTTCTTCCTTTCTTTGCAGCCTTACACACGCTAGACAATTACTCTACCACTTAAAAGTATGGCCCCAAATTAGGCTTGCCTAAATCAGTTTTACCAACTTCAACAAGAAACATGGCAATTTGTGAAAAACAATAAAATTATACCTACACTGGTTACTTTACGGTATATTTGAGCTGCATTCTGGCACTCAGAATAAGGGTACTCTGAAGTAGCCATTTCTAACATACACATTCCAAAAGCATAGACATCAACGGATTCATCGTAGTGCTCTTCATACATCTCTGGAGCCATAAACTCAGGAGTTCCTATAATATATCATATTTTTATTAAAGAGAAAAATATATCCACCAAGATTCCTTTCCCACACAGTACCTGTGTTAATTTGTTACCCACAAGCAAATTTAAAATTATAAAATTTGTATTATTTATACAAAACAAAGAATTTCCATACTAATAAAGTACAATTTGTAATGCTCAACATTAGGTTAAGATGATGTTTTTAATTTCTACTAATTTTAGTTCATATTTTTCTGAATGAACTTAATAAATTCTCTTCCTTAAGTCCTCAGAACTTTTTAGTGACCCTAAATATATCCCTCAAAAGAAATACACTAAGATGTCTCTGAAATAAGTCACTATAAGGTATTTCAAAACAAATTCAGTCTAGGCCAGGAGTTGGTAAAATTTTCAGTGAAAAACTAGAATAAACATTTTGTACTTTGTAGTCCATAATATCTGTCACACAACTATTCAACTCTGCAGTGCAAAAACACCCATAGATAATCCATAAATGAGTAGATGTGGCTGTGTTCTAATAAAATCTGATTTATATAAAATGGAGTACTACTCAACTATAAAGAATGCGAAACTAGAGACATTTATAGCTAAATGGATGCACATTGAGGTGATACTCTTAAGTGAAATAAATAGGACACACATGTGTAAATACCGAATCATTTCTCTGGTGTGAGAAACTGAAAGTGTAAATGAGGAGCAAAAGGCATAATAGATAATGTGAAATAAGAAGAAAAGGTCCAAAGGGGAAGTGGAAGTGGGAGGGGTAGGGGAAAGGAAAGAAGGGAAAGGAATAAATATGAGAAAAGGAAAAAACAGAAACAAAGTCTTTGTAAATAGGGAGGGGCTGAAGGGAGGCCAGGGGAATGGGGAAAAAAAGAACCAAGATATATCATGTAAAGGTACAAATTCCCAATAATGAAACTAAAAACTATAAACTATTAATCACCAATGACACTCTTAGCAAATGATGTGCGCATTAAGGTGGCCAGTCCTAGATCACCAATCTTCACAGATCCAGTGGGTCCTGTGATGAAAATATTGTCACACTTCAGATCCCGGTGAATAATAGGAGGAGTCCTAGTGTGCAGGAACTGCAATCCCTTTAAAATTTGCCTGCACCAGCTTCTTAAAACCTTTGGTTTCATGACTTTAAATCGTTTTAAGTACCTATACAAAGAAACAGAAGACCACGTATAAACAAATATTCTTATCTTATTGTAAGAACTTTATGTTAGAGTAAATCATATATGCAAGCTGAAATTTTACACACTATAAGTGACGTCTATTGTCTTTTATGGCAAAAAACAATTTTAAATCTAACACCCCATTCTCAGATAGACATCCAAATTTTCTGTGACTGGGAGGCTGAACTTCAATCTAACATATCCCAGCCCCTTAATAAGTCTGACCTTTCCCAAAAAAGACATCCTATCAAGTATAGCTTTCTGTTTTGTTTTGTTTTTGGCAGTTCTGGGTACGAATTTAGGACCTCATAAATGTTAGACAAGTACAGTATTCCACCACTGAGTTACATCCCCAGCCCATTTTTATAAATTTTCCAGTACTGGGGGTATCAAACCCAAGAGCACTCTACTATGAGCAATATCCCTATCCTTTTATTTTCTTAATTCAGATATAGGGTCTTACTAAGTTGCCCTGAATTTGCAATCTCCCAGCCTCAGCTGCCTGAGCAGCTGAGATAACAGGTGTGAGCCACTACACCTGGCAAGTATAACATTTTTTTCTTTTAAATATAGCATTTTTTTTTTTGGTACCAGGGATCGAACTCAGGTCCTTGCGCTTGCGCAGCAGGTGGTGAAACCACTGAGCTAAATCCCCGGCCAAGTATAGCATTTTTAATTCATACCAGAGTGACCTTTTTGGAATAAAGTACAATTGAAAAAAGAAAGTCCTATTTTACTTCTTAATAATTACTCACATATAGTCACAACAGGGGTTGACTACATAAACTGTAACACAAAACTGCTAGGAAACAAAAGGTATAGCCCACATTCAATTATGTACAACTATCAAATGAAAAGTTGTGACTAGAAAGACTACAATTATATAGTATTATATAGTATTGCTCACTAGATATGTGAACTTGGACAAACACCCACCTTTTCTCCTTTACCAAATGAAATTATAATGATTTCCAATTCTGAAATTCAATGATATGTGGCAGGTATTAAATGTTGGGGTTTTTTTTGTGGGGTTTTTTTGGTACGGGGGATTGAACTCAGGACCTTGCGCTTGCGAGGCAGGCGGCGGAACCACTGAGCTAAAGCCCTGGCCCAAGTATTAAATTTTTAATGATATAACAAATTTCATTAATATATTTTTTTGTGGTACTAGGGCAGTGGTGGTGAACCTATGGGACACGTGCCACAATGAGCTTTATATCACTGAAAGCTCTAAAAGGTTAGCCATCAGTGTTTTAAGGGTTGCACCGAGGGCCTTCTCACTAAGCTACATCCCTACCCCCAACCCTCTTGATATTTCTAAGAAAGGGTCTTGCTGAACTTGTGATCTTTCCACCTCAGCCTCCCAGAGTGCTAGGATCATAGAAGATACCACTAAACCCAGTTAACACCCTAATTTTTTAATCTACCCTGAGACAAATTTTATAAATTCTTTAATCAAGTATTAGTTTATAAATAACTTTTATGACTTCTGAAAATTATTTCCAAATAAAACTTCACTGGCACTATCATGATCAACTTACGTCTTTAAGGTTCCTGATGTCATTAGTTCAGTTACTAATACAATACATTTTTTTCCTTTTAAGATAGACTCCCAAGAATCATAAAATCGAACTATATTGGGATGCTGGAGACCTTTCAACATCTCTGCTTCTTCCTTAAACCTTTGCTGCTCAGCTTTGGTTAACTTCCGGTCCTAAAAATGGGAAGAATAAGTTTCAAATTAAAGTCACACAAATTTTTATACACATTTCTAACACCAGTAAACTGAGTGTTTTATTGTATATATGTATGTATTTTCACCTGTCATTTTTGGGGGATCTATGTAATGACTAGTATCCTTCATTAGATAGTTACTTTGACTACCCCCCCACACACACACAAGGCAATGCAGCAGTTTCAACATTTCATTAAGTATGTTATAAGCCTACCTACACAATACATCAGTACCTCAGGTGTGGGAGATGTAGCTCTTGCCTAGCACTGCCAGGCCTTGGGTTCAATCTTTAAATCGTAAAAGAAAAAAATTAATTACCCTGAAAAACATCTCATAATGAATTGAGAAAAGGTAGTAAAACAGAAAACAGAGACACTTCTCTAAGGACTCTTCGAGTTTTCATATATAAAAAATCTATAAAGTCCAGGCAAGAATAATCAAAATGTAAGACACCGGTACATTTATTCTGGTTTACTTTCTGAATTGCCAAAATAAAAGTACTCTAGGTTTCCAGACAGAAATATCAGGCTAGCAAGCAATGAAATACCTTCAAATAGGTACTGGATCTCTAACATACTAATTAAATGCTAGAAGTCAAGGGAGAAATGTTTACAGAATTCTGAGGAAGGACCATGACCCCAAATTCTGAACTCAAGACAAGCTGTCAATAAAGTTCACCTGCATTTCCAGACAATAGGGACAGTGAAAAGTAGACCAATCCAATACACTGCCTGAAAATTACTCAAAGAAGTTCAACAACAATGTGGCATTAGAAAATGCAGTCATCTCTGCTTCCCATCACCATGACATAAGCTGTTTCTCCTCTGCAACGCCCCTCTACCATGCTGACTTGCCTTGGGATCAGCCAATTATGGACTAAAACTTCTACAAAATAAACCTTTCCTCCTTAGGAAAAAAATACAATCATTAGAAAAATAAGATGTTTGGCTGGGCATGGTGGTGCTTGCCTATAGTCCCTGCTACTTAGGAGACTGAGGCAGGAGGATCATTTCAGCCCATGAGTTTAAAACCTCGGGCAACACAAGATCACATCTCAAGAAAAAAAAAAAGGTGAGACACAGAACAAAAAGTGAGAAATTATCAATAACATTTACTTACTTAGAGTTAAACCTAAGTAATAATGGCTAACGTACTGTAATTGGTAAAACTGAATGAGTTTTCTCAGCATTAATTAATATAGAATACTTACAGTAGGACTGCAGAGCCCAGCCTGACAAATTTAGCAAGACCTTGTCTCAATATAACAGCAAAAAAGAGCTCCAGATGAAGCTCAAGACAAAGGCCCTAGGTTCAATTCCTACTACTTAGAGATAGACAGATTTCACAAAAAGATACTCTGTGTACTAATATGAACAGAAATCTCAAACATACTATTAAGTGACAAAAGCAATCAAAACTTTGACAGTTTGTATATAAAAAAGAACCCTACTGAACAATGCTATATTTTTTGTATATATTTAAATGCATTTTTTAAAAAAGACTAGATGGATAAACAATGTGTAAACTGTAGTTGTCTACTGAAAACTAGAAAGACTGACATGGAAAAGTCTTTTCCTCAAATGACAATCATAATTACTCAGCAATCAATAGGCAAGTATCTAAAATTTGGTCTCCTAAGACTTTGTTGCTTGTGTTTGACTTTTTCATTCATCTGAAACTAAATGTTGTAGCTGAAGTATTTTCTTCTAGGATTCAGGTATGCCCAATCTGTGGGATGCCTGACTTGCCTAGGCTGCACTGAATAATGAAGAATTGTCTTGGTCCACATTTAAAACATACAGTATAATTAAATGTAAGTAACAAAACATTCTTTTAAAATATACTTTTTATTATAACATGAGCATATCCAACTCAGTATTATATACATTATACAATATTAAGTTTCCATTTGTACTGGGTTCTGCACCAATCTATTCCTGTATCACAGTTACCAAAATGTTTGGGAAAAAAAAGGTGATTCCAGTATATTTAATAATGTAAGGCATGTCACTTTCTTATTCTTATTTTCTTCTCACCTATTTACATTCCATACAGACATTAAGATTACAGTTCCAATTAAACTTAGAAAAGAATCATTGGGGGCCACGTGTAGTTCATTTTAACAGTGTCTTTCATAGAGCAAAATAATTTAATTTTGATGAAGTTAAATTTATGATTTTTTTTCTGTTATGGACCATACTTTGGTTGATACACCTATGAACACTATCCCCAACCACAGATCACAATGAATTTCTTGTTTTCTTCTAGAAATGCAAGGTTTTACTCTTAGATCTATGACCCGTTTGAGTTAATTTTTATAATAAAGTATGAGATTTAGGTTGAGGTTCTTTTTGTAAAAATATACATGCCCAACTGTTCCAGGAGCTTTTGTTGAAAAGGCTATACTTCCTATGCTCAGTTGCCACAGCACATTTTTATTTTTTATTCATTAAGTTTATTGGTACATTTTGGGTATACAATATGACATTCATCATTGGAAATTTGTTACCTTTACATGATATATCTTGGTTCTTATTTCTTCCCCATTCCCCTGCCTCCCTTCAACCCCTCCACCCCTCTCTATTTACAAAGACTTTGTTTCCATTTTTTCCTTTTCTCATATTTATTCCTTTGCCTTCTTTCCTTTCCCCTACCCCTCCCACTTCCACTTCCCCTTTGGATCTTTGCTTCCTATTTCACATTATCTATTATACATTTTGATCCTTTTTTACACTTTTGTTATAAATGTCTCTCATTGCACTTTTTAAAAAATATATCATTTAATCAATCATATTTGTTTAGGTCTATTTCTAGACTGTGTTGTATTCCACTGATCTCTGCTGTGTTCCACTGTCTCCCTGCCAATACCATAAATGTCTTAATTTTGATACCTTTAGAATAAAGTCAAAATCAGTTAACACAAATTGTCCCCACCTTGTTCTCCTTTATCAAAATTATTGTGGTTCTTCTAGGTTTGCCACTTCCTAAAAATTTTATTTATTTTGTTAGGTTTTGGTTCTGGGAATTGATCTCATAGCATAGACTTTACTGGCTTATGTTTTTGTTTTCACAAATAGTTTAAAATGAAGTAATTTCTGCTGGGTTTGGTGGCGCATGCCTGTAATTGCAGCACTTACTGTATAATTATAATTTCAACAGCTTCCAATGAGTTCAACTTTTTATCATTATAAAATATCTCTATTGGCCAGGCGTGGTGGCACACACCTGTAATCCCAGCACTTGGGAGGCTGAGGCAAGGAGGATCACCATGAGTGTAAGGCCAGACTGGGCTACATAGTGAGTTCAAGGTCAGCCTAAACTACATAGTGAGACCTGTCTCACAAAATAAAACAAAATGTCTCTATAATGACACACGCCTGTAATCCCAGGATCACCCTAAATTTGAAGTCAGCCTGGGCTATGTGAGTTCAAGGGCAGCTTAAAGTACATAGAGACCCTGTCTCAAACAAAACAAAACAAAATAAAAGTTTGGCTTGTCTGATATTAATATAGCCACTGCAGCTTTCGTTGCTATTTATGGGACATAACTTTTCCCATACTTTTATTTACAATCTAGTTTTGGTCTTTGAATCTAAAATGTATATCCTCTGAGCATCATATAATTCAATCTTGGTTTTTACCTTGTCTGATAATCTCTACCTTTTGATTGGATGGATCTTTTAATAATTCACATTTAATATTATTGATCTAATTTTATTTACATTTGCCATTTTACTTTTTCCAATGTCTCATATCTTTTTTACTAATCCTTTATTACTTCTTTTGCATTAAATATCTTTTCTAGCATAAAAAAGAAATATATCACTTCCAAAGGGTAAACTATTGCCTTATTAGCTATCCCTCTTAATGCAAACACTAACAATGTCCTACAGAACCAGATCAGAGGCTTCAAAGACCTGTTTCTACAAATGTAAAAGAAAGAAATCATCAACAATGATGTAAAAGCCATATTATAAAATAACTTTTTCAAATATGGGTGAATATTACAAAGGCTTAAAATCATATTTGGCTTACAAAGAACTCTATCAATGAATATTCTTTTTTATCAGTACATGTTTGCAGTACATAATGATTACATTTACTGTGGGGAGTTGGTACATGTACATAACACTTCTTAATTCTTATTTCATTCTCTCCCCCTCCCAGCCTTCCCTATCTCTTTCAACCCTTGGTCCTCTTACCTCAATGAATATTCTTGATGAATGTGAGGCTGCTCAGTATTTTATTACTATCACTTATCTGCTTTATCATAAACTGCTTCACTTGCCCAAGGTACCTAAATGGCACTGATAATATTGGAAGCCATGTATGCTAAACTGAGAGCACTTTTTTGGGGAGGGTGCTGGGGATTGAGCCCCCAGGGCTCATGCATGCTAGCTAGGTAAGTGCTCCACTACAGAGCTAAGACACCAGCCCTACCCAATTGTTACAGCTTGTAGCTAGATGTCCCCCCAAAGCCTCAGGAGCTCATAGGTAGGGCTTTTTGGAGCTGGCTGGACCTAGGGCATGTGATACTGGGATTAAGGGTATAGGGTACTAAATCAGTCCAGATTGGAATTATCATAGTTATGGGTGTGGATAATGGAAGCCTCACCCTGGGTGTGGGTAGCACCAATCAATAGGCTTATAGCCTGGATGGAATATAAAGGGAGAGAAGGAATGTAGGCTTGCTGCTGCTGTTTGCTACTTGCTGCTTTCTGCCTGCCACACCATGAACTGTTTCTCCTCTGTGATGCCCCTCTGCTATGCTGCCCCGCCTTGGACCCAGGTGACTATGGCCTGAAACTTCCACTATCTATGAACTAAAATAAATCCTTCCTCTTTTAATTTTGGGTGTTAGGTATTTTGTCTCAGCAATAACAAAAGTAACTAAGACACAAACACTTTTGGGGGGGGGCACTGGGCATCAAACTCAGGATTCCACTTGTGAGGCAGGCGGCAGCACCACTGAGCTAAATCCCCAGCCCTAACAAACACTTTTAATTCATCCCTCTACATCTCAGAAACAGAATTCACAGTAATGACTACAGATACCTCACAGATACCTCACTCCCAAAACACCACTTTCCATGGATAAATAGTGTAACCTAAAATTAAAACACAATAAAATAAACACACCTTGGGCTAATAATAATTTGTAAGTATGGACATCAAAATATCAGTCAAGAAACCAAGGTATAATATAGCCTGGCCACATAAGCGTATTAAAGCTTTGGGCATGTTCATCAATGGTATTAAAGAGATAGATTAGATAGATAGATAGACAGACAGACTGATTTCAAAGACCTGGGCATGGTGGCATACACTCTGGGAGGCTGAAGCAGAAGGACTGCAAGTTTGAGCCCAGCCTGGGCAATGTAATATGATCCTGCTCAAAATAAATAAATTTAAAAAGGGCTGCAAATGTAGCTCAGCATGAAGACCCTGGGTTTAATTCCCAGTAACTAAAAAAAAAAAAAAGACATATGTTAAGGGGCTGGGGACATATAGCTCAGTGACACAGTACCTACCTACCTAACATATGTGAAGTTCCATTCTCAGCAGTGCTCTGCCAAAAACGATATATACTGAAAGGGAAATGAATCGCATACAGAACTGGATTCACTTGTCTTCCAAAACTTTTGAACAAGAAGCATGTCTTCACCCAGTAGGGACTTATGCATGCAGTTCATCTGGTCAGTTTACTGCCTTAGCAGGAGGACATATAGGAACATTTAGCTTCTTTGCTCTGACTATACCCACCAAACCAGCTTCTGATTATAATCTGGCTTCCCATATATCTAACATACACATGACATAGAGCATTTTAACTAACAACTATATTCCTCATTCTAAATTAATAAACTTGTATCCTACATTTAGAAGTCTGAGAAAGACCAAGTCAGTCTCTTCATATGTCTGACCACATCTGTGCACTGACAAAAGGTGAAGGCCAAATACTGAACCATGACAACCTAACCATGAAATAATTTGTTCAAGACCTCTATGCCCACGAATGACACCCCTAATATGCCCAGGAATGACAACCCTAATGTGTATCCCTTGAGCTTCAGTAGTTTAATGTTAAACGTCTTGTTTTAAATACAATCCACTTAAATCACATGCTCCAAAATGGTTGGTCAGGCATGGTAATGCATACCTATAATCCCACCACTTGGGAGGGTGAGGCAGGAGGATCCTTGTGAGCTCACGGCCAGCCTGGGCTACACAGTGAGTTCAAGACCAGCCTGAACTGCACCTAAAACTCTGTCTCAAAACAACAAAAAATGGTTAAAATTATACAAGAGACCCAGGTGGTGGTATAGGCCTGTAATTCCAGCACTCTGGGATGCTGAGCCAGGAGAATTCCAAGTCTGAACCAGCCTAGGCATTTTAAGGATATAGCCATACCCTGTTTCAAAATTTTTTTTTTAATTTTAAAAGGGCTGGGAATGTAGCTCATTGTAAAGGCCCTGGGTTCAATTCCAGGTACCATAAAAAATAAATAAAAATAAAACAAAAACATAAAAGAGGGCTGGGAAGCCATGCACAGTAGTACATGCCTGTAGTCTCAGCTACTTCAGAGGATGAGGTGGGAGGATCATTTAAGCCCAGTAATTCAAGCCCAGCCTAGACAACATAGCCAGAACATATTTAAAAAAAAAAAAAAAAGGGGGTGGGATGTAGCTCAGTAACACAGCGCTTGCCTAGCATGGACAAGGCCCTGGGCTGCATCTTCAGCAACCAAAAAAACAACTCAAATAAGTAGTAATAATAGCCAAGCATGGTGCCCACAGGCCTGTAGTCCCAGCTATTTGGATGGCTAAGATACAAGGATTGCTTGAGCCCATGAGTTTAAGTCCAGTAACAAATTACCATAAACTTAGTGGTAGCCAGGTTTACAAGCACTCAGAAAGTTGAGCCAGGAGGATCGCCACAAGTTCAAAGCCAGCCTGGCTACATAGTGAGTGTAAGACCAGCCTGAACTACACAGAGAAACCTTGTCTCAAAAAAAATTTTTTTTAAACTCAGCAGCTTAACACAAATGTATTATCTTCTAGCTGTGGAGGTCAGAAGTCCAAAAAGAGCCTCACTAAACTAAAATGAAGGTGTAAGCAGGGCTATTCCTCCTGGAAGCTCTAGGCAATAATCTGTCTCCTTGCCTTTTCTAGCTTCTAGAGGCTGCCTGCATTCCTTGGTTTACTCCCCGTTTAGCAATAGCATCACTTCAAAATTTGCTCCTATCCTTCCATCCTTAGATCTTTAACTATGGCCACACTGCCTCTCTCTTACAAGGATCTTTGTAATTATACTGTTTCTACCCAGATAATTCAGGATAATCTCCTATTATCCAGCACTTTAATTTAATCTCATCTGCAAATTATTTGTAAGGTCACTATTCACAAGTTTCAGGGTTAAGAGCTTTGGGATGTTATTATTCAACCTACTACCTTTAACAATTTATTTTCTTTTAAAAAAAATCCATCCAGCAAATAGTTCAAAACTAACTCACTGAACAGGGAAAATTAATGCCATTTCCCAAGCCCAAGTTGTAAATTCATAGAGTTATTAGATCTCTAGGTACTATTTAAAGGAGGCCTGTTTACATTTAGAAGCACATAATCATATACCTGACCCCACAGTGAAGCTCATGACAAGCACAATCAAATCCATTTGAGGAAAAAAAGAAAACAGGGGCAGGGATTTAGCTCAGTGGTTCTGCCGCATGCCTTGCAAGCGCAAGGTCCCAAATTTGATCCCTAGTACCAAAAAAAAAAAAAAGAAAACAAAGATTTTCAAGCTGAGCATGGTGGCTTGTCTGTAATTCCAGTACTCTGGAAGGCTAAGGCAGGAGGAATCTTGAGTTTGAGCCCAGCCTGGGAAATCTGGCAACTTAGCAAAACACTATCTCAAAATGAAAATTTAAAAAAGGGCTGGAGATACAGCTCAGAGTGAAGGGTTTAATCTTCAGTACCACAAAAATAAAAATTCAGGTATCTATGAAGTTCTTTCATTTGAAAAATAGCTCCATAATAAGAAAACTCAGTTCCACCAAAAAAACAAATGATAAATGTACTAGTTATAATAAAGCAAAAACTGTTTTTGCATCTATAAAAGCAGAATGTTATTGATTCTCAAGTTCTAAATGGAGGAGAAAACTATTACAAACTTCAATTATTGATTCCTAAGAGTTATCTGACCAAGTCTTTCAACAGTATGAACTAAAATAAGTCTTGTAATTAATTCTGGGTACAGTAGCTGTTCCCTGTAGTCCCAGCTACAGTATTTGGGAGATTGAGGGAGGAGGATCATTTGAACTCAGGAGTGCGAGTGAGGTTGGACATAGTGAAACCCTATCTTTTAAAGATAAATAAAATAAAAAATAAAAGTATTCTAAATAATTGTCTTCTAATGTCATAACTGACAGCCTTCGCTTATAGCAATTTACTAATTTACCAAATAATCACTAAATAATTTTAACAATTGTTTTTTTCTTTGTGGTGTTAGGGATGGAACCCGAAGCCTTTCACATGTTAGGCAAGCACTCTACTACTGAGCTACATGCTATACCCCCAGCCCCCGAGCTCTCTACAAAGAACAAAAGTCAAAGTCTTTCCACTATGCATTAAAAAATCAAGTTACAGAAACCATAAAGTATGACAAACTATAGCTGAATGTGGTAGCATACGCCTATAATTGCAAATACTAAGGCTGAGGCAAGAGGGTTGCAAGTTCAAGGTTGGCCTAGGCAATTTAGCAAGACCCTTTCTCAAAATAAAAATTAAAAACCCCTAGATGGGTTCAATCCCCAGCAGTACCCCTCCCCACTCCCAAAAAAACAAACTACTAAAGGTTTATAGGCAAGTTCTAACATCAGAGTTTTTTTTTAATACTGTATTCTCAAAGTCAAATATCAGCAGTAAAGTATCTCTTCTGGTTCTTTGCATTGTCAAAATTCAATGTATTCTTTAAAAAATGGGTGCGGACTGTTAAGAATTTGAACACAAGATTCAAATATCCACAAGCAGGGGAAATGCCATTAGGGAAGACATTAAAACCTATTGTTCAGAAGCTGGACCTGGTGGCACATGCCTGTAATCCCCGCACTCGGGAGGCTGAGGCAGGATTGCCCCAGCCTGGGTTACATAGTGAGTTCAAGGCCAGCCTGGACTTTATAGTAAGAGCCTGCCTCAATAAACCAAAAAAACAAAAAATATTGTTGGTCTGGGTATACAGCAGAAGTTTAGCATGGGAGAGGCCCTAGGTGTAATCCCTAGCAGCAAAAATAAATAAATAAATAAATAAATCCTGTATTTGGCTATGAATTTCAAATCCAAAATATAAAAATAAAAATTGAAGGGCCGGAGATTTAACTCAGTGGTTCCGCCACCTGCCTTGCAAGCACAAGGTCCCGAGTTCAATCCCTGGTACCAAAAAATAAAATACAACTTGATAGAACTGCCTAATATTAGTGAAAAAGATTAAGCAAAAGATATTGTGAATAAAACAGTTTACATATTTTATATGAATGCAATAAAATAGCATATTTTACTGATGTTAATAGAAAATACATATCAAATTGATAAGATAGAAGTAAGGAATATATATATACACATAATATAAAGATTGAAAAAAAAACTATAACAATTTAAACTGCTCACTGGCATTTTATATAAAATTATTTATATAATAAGACTAATGAAAAATTATAAATTATACATTATAAACAGCATAATACTCAAAATAATAAAAATTGATGTCCCTTATTCCTTGGTATTCAAAATAAACTAGTTTTTCTTAATTTGAAATAGGAAGAATATTAAGCCATATCCAAAAATTGATTAAATAAGTGCATTAATTCTAACATTCTTTTCAGAATAGAAAATTGCAATTGCTATTCTCTTTTTTGGTGGGTAAGGGGATTGTTGTTGTTTTGCAATACAAGGGATTGAACCCAAGCACTCTACCACTGACTTACATCCATATCCCTTTATTTATTTATTTTTTGTGAGACAGAGTCTCACTAGGTTTCCCAGGCTAGGTTCAAAGTGCCCCTCCTGTTTCACTCTCCTCAGTTGCTAAGATTACAAATGTGCACCACCATGTCTTGCTCAATTGTTGTTCTGTATATAAATTAAAATGTACTTTATAAATTTATTATATTTGCTCCACACAAAATTCTCAAATCTGACTCTGTATCCAAGGACCTGGGAAATTTTTAAAGAATAAGTTCTTAGACTCTATCTCCTATAGATTCCAGTTTGACCATCTGGACTGGAAGACAGGAATCTATATATATAAATATAAAGATTACATGAATCTGTATATATAAATACAAAGTTCACATTACTGTATTAAGGGACTATCTAATCTGATTCAGCTAGCTCTTGGGATTGGTCCCATATTTCAGTGCTTTCCAAACTCTACTTACTCTGCATACACATCACCTGCAGGTGCTACAAAGAGACAGATTCTGATTCAGTAGGTCTGAAATGTCACCTGGGAATCTGCAGCTCTAACAAGCTTCCAGGTGATGTACACACTGCCGGTCCAAGGACCATACTTTAAATAAGACATTATGGGCTGGGTATGGTGGTGCACACCTGCAATCCCAGCACTCAGGAGGCTGAGGCAGGAGGATTGCTGCAAGTTCAAGCGAGGCCAGCCTGGACTACATAGTGAGACTGACTTAAAAAAAAAAAAAAGACTTTATGGGATATTTTAGTGTTTCCACAAGTGAACAATAGCAGGCATTCTCCTAGGCAATTTCTGCCACTGGAATATTTTCCTCAAATTTCACTTATTGTAAACCTCCTTTAGCATAGCTAGAATACACAATCAGCAAAATATTTTATCTTTATTCTACTACGAAGTGAATGGAAATTATTTCTTTCATGTACAGAGTATCAATGAACAATGAATGCTGGATCAGAATGCAGATATGAAATTTACATAATTTAGCTAAGGCAATAGGATCATAAGTTCAAGCCCACCTGGGAAAATTTGCAACTCAGTGAGACCCTGTCTAAAAAAAAATGAGGGGGGGGTAGGGATATAGCTTGGGGCAAAGGCCCTGGGTTCCAACGGGTTCAATTCCTAGTAGTGGAAAAAAGAGAGGAAGGGAGGGAGGAAGGGATATATATAAAATAGATGGCCAGGCAGACAGACACTAAAATGTTTAAAATGCTATACTGGACCTAGGGGTATAGCTCAGTGGTACAGCACTGGCCTAACATGTGTGAGACCCTGAATTCAATCCCCAGCTCTTCAGGGGGAAGGAGGGAGAATAGGAGAGAAGAAAAGAGGAGGGGGTAAGGGGAGGGAGGAGGAAGGGAGGAAAGAGACAAAAGAATCCAGGCAGCATCTACAATAAGTTCCAATCTATATGAATGGCAACCTACAAGCAAATTCACAATAGGTAGAATCATGGTATTTTATACATACACACCCACAGTGACAGAGACCACTGGAATTTGAACAACAAAAATCTATACTAGCAATTGGTTTTATTTGATCTTAATTTTAATAATTTCATGTGGGGTCTGGGGCTTTAGCTCAGTGGTTCTGCCACCTGACTCGCAAGTGCAAGGACCTGAGTTCGATCCCCGGTACCAAAAAAACACAAAAACAAATAATTTCATGTGAACACTGACTATATGTCATGAGCTGAGGTCACAAAGGTGTTCCTTATGTTACAGTAGTTGTCTGTAAGTATTCTCATTATAATCCTTTCTACGATGTTCTATCCCTATTTGGTGTTTCATTAATTAAAAGTCCTACTTAAA
Source organism: Heterocephalus glaber (assembly GCF_000247695.1). The sequence goes on from NW_004624909.1 coordinate 2,080,164, forward strand.
CATCATCAAAGAGTAAATAAGGACCAAAATAGATGACAGATACTGGAAAGCAGGAAGAAATGTTCAAATGGGAAGGGGAACAAGGAAGGGGGCAGGGGGATGGGAGGGAAGGGAAAAGGAAAAAAGAGACAAGGGAATAAATGGAAACAAAGCTTTTGTAAACAGGGAGGGGAAGAGGGGTTGAAGGGTGGGGAGGGGAATGGGGAAAAATAATTAAGATATATTATGTACAGGTAGAAATTCACTATGATGAATGTGACTAATATGTATGATAAATATATACTAATGAAAATAAAGATTAAAAAAGGAAAAAATGTCATCAAACCAAATATCTAGGTAACTTAATCATTCTCTTAATGCTTTCATTTCTCCTTTCTAAACACATGCCAGATGACTAATCTCAGTAGACTGTGGTAATTATTTCACTTCTAAGGTAAACTCAAAGGCATGATGAGCATATATCAATAGAGGTCCTCAAAGAATCAAAAACACTTCCTGTTCTGAATAACACCACAATTCTACCAAATTTTGTTTGGGGAAAAAAGAGAGAGAGAAGAAAGAAAGAAAAGTTAGATGTCACACTGACCATATCCCTAGTTACTCTCAAGTATTTAGTGCAACAATCAACTAATAAGTCATACATTTTTTAAAAAGTTTTCAAAATGAGATGTTAAGAATTTTAGCAATTTTCTAAGGTTAACAAACTAAGAGAATTTTCCAAGAGAAAGCCACCATAGATTTAGTACTTTTAAAACACAATAGAGAATTTGGGGATATAGTTCAGCACTTGTGCAAAGACCTGGGTGGATCCCCAGCACTTTGAAAAAAAAAAGCAAGTACATAAGGGAAAATATAGAAGAAAAAGAAGTTTGGCATGAACTCCTAAGGGGATCTAGAAAAGGACCACAATTTCTGGGAAGTACGGGATAAACACTTCACTTTTTAAAAAATTCACAATATATTTTAATCCTATATCACTCAGAAGGGCAGGTCAGCTAAAAGTGAGATTTACTAAAACCAAGATTATATACCCACCTGCAACTCACACCAAGCAACCTCAACCCATGTTTCAGTGTCCAGTCCTTTATACACTGTCTTAAATGCTCCTCTTCCCAGTTCTATGTCAAATTTCAGGAACCTGCCACTGGGAGAAGTCGCTACAGCTTTCATTTCTGCTTCTTCTTCCATTTCCTTTTCATTTTTCTCCTTGAAGCAATCTTTTGAGGTTTCCGAAGTTGCCTTTGAACACTGCTCGTATTTACCTTCTTGTCCACCTCTCAGCATACTTTTAGAAAGTTTATCTACTCTTGGAATATTTGTTGCAGCCTTTACTCTTTCATCTTTGGAGAAAGATTCAGCAACTTTGTCATCTTCTGTCATCTCAATGCTCTTTCGGAAAAATCTCTTCCTTTCTATTGTTTCCCCAGAAGCAGTGAAGGTGCCATTATTTTCCTTTAATCTAGCTTCTACTGTCAAAGTTGAGGCAATCTGGGGAACTCTGTTTTCAAAGGAAACTCCATCAGGTTTCTCAGAATCTTCTGTGCCAGCTGGCTCCCCTGAATCAGTGGCCATTGTAACTACGGTTGGCACTAAAATTTTTCCTGTTCCACTCCTCAGTCCAATCACATCTTAGGTATCAGAATTATCAGAACAGACTTCCTTTTATGTGGTCATATATTCCCATAGCAACCTAAAAGGGGGAAAAGGATATTTAAAATTCACCTCACAAAGGAAATCATTAAGGAAAAAACAAGTCACCTGATTTTTAATCCCTTTTTTCTTAATAAGAAGTTTATTCTTTTTCTGTCCAATCTTAGCAACCAGTAGACTCCAGGGATTGTGTCTTATCTTGTTTACCACTGTAGCCTACAGCGCACAGCAGACCATTCGATCTATAGCTCAATAATGTATCTTCACATTATGTGAATATTGGTTAGGACTGCAGTTTTATTAAGTGCCCAAACTCTAAGTTCACTTGGCTATCAGCTAATACACACAATAAGTAAAACAACTATATGATTTCTAGGTGGTTTGGGTCTAAGATTCAGAGTATCTTTTTATTGTGGTAAAAATATATATAATATCATGAGCCACACATGGCAGCACTCAGGAGGGTGAGGTAGGAGAATCATGAATTTGAAACCATCCTGGGCTACATGGCAAGATCCTGTCTCAAAAAAGCAAAAACAAAAGTGTGTGTGTGTGTGTGTGTGTATGTTTCACCATTTTAACCATTTTTAAACTATAAAACTCAGTGGCATTAATACATTCACCATTGTGCAATCATCACTTCTATCTATCCCCACAACTTGTTCATCATCCCAAACTAAAAATATGTACCCATTAAAGAAAAATTCCCCACCTAGTTTGTAGTTCCAGATGCCTGAGAGGCTAAGGCAGGAGGAACACTTAAGCCCAGGGGTTCACGACCAGGCTGGGAAACACAATGAGACTTTGTCCCTAAAATAAAGAAAAGCACTTCTAAGGGGTCAAATGTGTAGCTTAGTGGTACAGCACATGCTTAGTGCACATGAAACCCTGTGTTCAATCTCCAGCACCACAAAAAAATTCCCTATCTACACCCACCCATGGAAATCTCTATTCTATTATCACACTGAATTTGCTTATTCTTGGTAATTCATGTAAATGGAAGCGCACAATATTTATCCTTTTGTGTCTGGCTTATTTCTTTTGACATAATGTTTTAAAGATTAATCTCTGCTGTAGCATGTTATCAGGATTTCATTCCTTTTTAAAGTTTGACACTATTCCATGTATTATATACCACATTTTATTTATCTATTCATTTGTCAATGGAGTGGGTTGTTCCCACCTTTTGACTATTTTAAATAATGCTGCTCTGAACATTCAACAGCAGTCTTAAATAATGGAAATACTTATTTATGAGCTAGCCTTCATATTTTTAGGAGAAACAACTATCAAATATTAATATACTATACTAAATAGCAAAAAAAAGGCCAGGTGAAGTGGTGGATGCCTGTAATCCCAGAACTCAAGAAGCTATGGCAAGAGGATTCTAAATTCAAGGACAGCATGGGCAACTTAGTGAGACCGTGTTATGAAAATAAAGTTTAAATAAAGGGCTGGGAACTTAGCTCAGTGATAGAGTGATTGCTTAGCATGTACCAGGTCCTTGGTTTAGTCCCAAGTACTAACAAAAACAAAACACCAAGAATCTGTGCTAAAATTTAGCAAAAAGATGTTCCTTTTTTTTTTTTTGATACCGGGGATCAAACTCAGGACCTTGCACTTTCGAGGCAGGCGGCAGCACCACTGAGCTAAATCCCCGGCCCAAAAAGATGTTCGTTTTAACAGTTAAAATTTGGAAAAAACTGTAGCTAAACATTAAGTCTAACATGGGTTTAAGTAAATATCTCAAGGTATTATTCTGCATTAAAATAACTCAAAAGGCCTCTCTCCCTGTGGAGGGCCTGCATTTCATTTCTTTGTGTATTTTTCAAATGCTGCCTAATAAATCTCTCTATGCATTTTAGATATCTTGAAAATTCTTTTTCTGTGATGAAGGTTAGTGAACTTAAAACAAGCCCCATGGGTCAAGCCACTTAGCTTGGGGGACCTTCTTGGACCCTGTCCGGAAACATTTCTTTTGGCAAGTCAATGGCAGGAGATAAATGAGGCATTAAGACTATGACTCTGGAATATAATTTCTAAAAGACAAGCTCAATAGTATGTTAAGATGGCAGGCCATCAACTATAAAGCAGATAGAACAGGACACTGATTTCTAAAACTAATGCTGACCATAATTAATGAAAGGGGTAACTGTTCTCTGGTCACACCTTATATTTCAAAGTGCCCTGATATTCAGGTAGGATTATAATAATTAGGATTAAGAATTATTGCTCCTATTTCAAGACTGACCTTCCGAGTGTTCAACAAGTGAGGCTGGGAGACCAAAGCTAAAGAAGATAAAAGAGCTAAGCCAATATTTTGGCCCTTGTCCTCCAAGGTTAGCCAGGACCCGGGCATGACAGGACGCATCTAAAAAAGCCCTGCGACTCTGGTGAGTCACCTGATTTCCTGAGCAGGCTACTGTTTAGACCCAAGATGACAGGAGACAACCAATGTATATTCTACAAAAGGAGGGTCACTAAAGAGGGAAATGTCATAAAAAATGTCACAAAAGGAGGATCACTAAAGAGGGAAGCCATATGGTTAGGCAAGACTGAACCATCAGATGACACAAGGGGTGGAGGGAAAAACTACAGGAGCTAAGAGGCTCCTCAGATGGCCCCAAAAGTAACTCCTGAGGAGCCTTATCTTGATAAATATACATACATAAATTCTGATTAACACAGGACTTACTTTCGCTTGGTCTTAAACACCCAGCAGGAAAATGTAATAAAAAAGGGAGTAATTAATAGTAATATTTTAAAAAGAAAGCTAGGCTAAATACAAAAAGGGGCCCCAAAGCTGGGTGCGGTGGTACATGCCTGTAATCTCAGCAATCAGGTGGGTAAGGCAGGAGGATCACCCCAAGTTTGAGGTCAGCCTGGGCTACATAGTGAGTTCAAGGCAGAAACCCTATCTCAAAAGAACAAAGAGGGGGGCCTCCAAAACATTACACTAGTCTCTACTGACAATTTGCAGCTGTATCTGTACTATCTTAACCCACAGCCATAATAAGTCATGATTCCTAGTCCCACTAAGTCTTCCAAAAATGTGTCCTTCAGTCTCTCTTAGTGTATTTTCATTATGTTATATTGATGTACATTAAAGTATCCCTCATATAAAAATCTGACTTATTATATAGGTCTGCTTATAAGATAAAAATGTCAATATAAATATTCTAACTACAAAACATTATTACTTTTGTGGTGTAAACTAACTTTCTCTTACCTACTTTAGGCCTTTATGTTTCTGTTCTCTACAGCCAGTCACTAGAAAAGACCGTTGGATATTTAAAGTAGAAGCCAAATCCCAGGTTCTATACTCTACCATAAAGTTCTAATGGCTAAATATTCATGTAGAAACCTAAATATTTTTATTTTTATTCCTTGGCTATCATTATAAATAAAATAAAAATTAGATTTCTCACTAACAAAATAGAGAGGAGTCTATAGTATTCTTACACTTCATCTGCTATACTTCAGTAAACATCTCGAGACAAATAGAGGGGAAGGAGGGGGAAATGAAAAGAAGTAAAATGTGTTATGTACATGCACCAACTCCACACAATGAATGTGATCATTATGTACTGCAAACATGTACTAATAAAAAAATTGGGGGCCAGGGATTTAGCTCAGTGGCACTTCACCTGCCTTGCAAGCACAAGGTCCTGAGTTCGATCCCTGGTACCAAGGGGCGGGGGGAACCCAGAAGGCTAATATAAAAGCTAATTCATTGCTCTTCTACTTTTAATTTTTGGGCCTTGCTTGTTTAACATACCTGCAACATTTATATCCTCCATGTCATGATACTCTACATAGAAGACTCCAAAAACTCCACCAAAAGACGTTTAGATTTGATAACCAAATTCAGGGGCATAGCTGGATACAAAGCCAACACTCAAAAGTCAATAGCCTTCCTGTACACAAATAACAGACTCATGTAGAGAGAAATAAGAGAAACAATCCCTTTCACAATCACATCCCAAAAAATGAAATACCTAGGAATCAATCTAATGAAGGATGTAAAAGACTTCTACATTGAAAACTACAGTACTCTGAAGAAGATTGAAGAGGATATCAGAAAATGGAAAGATATTCCTTGTTCTTGGAAAGGAAGAACCAATATAGTGAAAATGGCCACACTTCCAAAATTGTTATACAGATTCAATGCCATACCAATCAAAATCCCAACAGAGTATCTCACAGAATCAGGAAAAAAAAATCTTAAAATTCATTTGGAAAAAGCAAAGGCAATTCTTGGCAACAAAGGCAAAGCAGGAGGTATCACAATCCCTGACTTTAAATTATATTACAAAGCCACAGTGATAAAAACAGCATGGTACTGGCAAAAGAACAGACCTGAGGATCAATGTAGCAGACTAGAGGATGCAAAAACAACTCCAGACACACTCAACCACCTTATTTTTGACAAAGGAGCCAAACACCTTCACTGGAAGAAAGACAGCCTCTTTAATAAATGGTGCTGGAAAACCTGGCTTTCCACATGCCAAAGATTGAAACTAAACCCATATCTTTCACCATGCACTAAACTAAAACTGAAATGGATCAAAGATCTAAATATTAAAACAGAAACAATCTGCTGGAAGAGAGAATAGGTAGAACACTTGAGGACATAGGAATAGGCCAAGACTTCATGAACAAAACCCAGACCGCATGGGCAATACTACAAAGAATCAACAAGTGGAACCTCATCCTATTAAAAAGCTTTTGCACAGCAAGAGAAACCACCAATAGAGTGAAGACACAACCCACAGGGTGGGAAAAAATTGTTACCAGCTATTCAGATAAAGGACTATCATCTAGAATATATAAAGAACTAAAAAAAAAATCAGACCCCCAAATTTAAAGACCCAATCCAAAAAATGGGCACCTGAATGGACACTTCTCAGGTGAAGAATTAGAAACAGCAAATAAATATATGAAAAAATGTTCAATAACACTGGTCATTTGTGAAATGCAAATTAAAACAGTGAGATTCCATCTCACTCCAGAAAGCATGGCTGCTATCAAGAAATCAACCAATAACAAATGCTAGAGGGCTGTGGGGAAAAAGAACCCTTCTCCACTGTTGGTGGGAATGTAGACTGGTGCAACCACTGTGGAAATCAGCGTGGAGATTCCTCAAAAAACTGAAACTAGAGGTTTCATTTGACCCAGCTATACCTCTTCTTGGTATCTTCCTGAAAGAATTAAAAGCATCATACCACAGAAATATATGCACATTCACGTTTATAGCAGCACAGTTTGTAATAGCTAAGTCTTAGAAACAGCCCAAATGCCCATCTGTCGGTAGCAATGCTACATAATTTTAGGGAAAAATCATTTGGTTAGCCTAGTTCTCCTGCCTACAGCCCAGCTATGGAATTCTGAAACATAATTCCATTTTGGCCTCCGGTCACAACTGAGACCTCAATGATCCGGTGATGCTGCGATTCTGCAGGACAAGAAACAGCCTGGGAGCTGAAAACATCCTGGGAGGAACAAACATCTACTCAGTTCCTCGTTGTTCTTGGACTGTTACAACCTAGTTAACCAGGATGTACTGAACTCTCTGCAAGTCATTTGTTACATTTGTTTCTCCCGATGTACTGAATAAAAGATGCGGTAAGCAGGGGGCTTTTGTCTTTGCCAGACCCAAAGCTCAGCTTCTTCTCAGTCTCATTTTTCTACCTTTCCTGTAATTCGCCTTGTGCTGCCGTGGCTCGCAGGAGACTAAGACTTACTGCAGAGGTTCTAGTAACGTCCCCTTTCCCTGTTCCCTACACCCATCAACTGACAAGTGGCTAAAGAAGCTGTGGTTTTTTAATACATTGGAGTACTACTCTGCCATAACGAAGGATGAGCTTCAAATGTTTAAAGCAAAATGGATGGACCATGAGACCATACTCTTAAATGAAGTAAACTGGACACACATGTTTAAATACTGTATTGTTTCTCTGGTGTGAGAAACAAAGTGGAAATAAGGACTAAAATGTATAATGGATGTTGAGAAATGGAAAGAACAGGTTCAAATGGGAAGGGGAACAATGGAGGAGGGAGGAAAAAAGGGACAAGAAAAAAGTAAAAATAAAAGGAAAAATGGAAACAAAGCTTTTGTACATAGGGAGGGGAGGGGGCTTGGGAATGGGATAAAGTAAAATTTATTAAATAAAAAAAAACAATGCTTAACATTTGTATAATGAAAAAAAAAACAATTATATTCTCCAGACTTCTACAGCTCCTACTCAAGCTGATCCTCACCTGTGCTATTAAAACACTGTTGTGGGGCCAGGGATGTAGCTCAGTGGCACGGCACCTGCCTCACAAGCACAAGGTCCTGAATCAGATGGGGGGGGGCATTTTTGTGTATATATTCCTAACAACTCTAGAAATTGTCTTCTGCATTATGAAACATAGTTCACAAAATTACATATCAGACACTCCCTTAAGCCTCAATGACATGCTGATAACAAACCCTATGTCTTCCTTTCATTCAGTCAGGATGAGAATTTTGATCCAAGGCTATGCAGGGTCAGTGCCACCCCCAAAATCTGAAACAACCATAAGATAGGGCTTCAAGCACCTCTTCATCCCTTAAGAATAAGGGATCACTAAGTATCTCCCCAAAAGAATTAAAGACATCATTTTACAGTGATACATGCGTTCCTATGTTTATAACAGCACAAATCATAATACTTAAATCTTAGAAGCAGCCTATGTGTCTTCATATAAATAAAATCATACGGATAAATAAAATGTGGTATTGATACACAATGAAGTACTATCCTGCCATAAAGAATAAACTTGAGTCATTTATAGCAAAATGGATGCACCTCAAGACCATAATATTAAGTGAAATAAAACAGACACATGAGCTTAAATAAGCATAGTTTCCCTTATATGGGAAATCCAAAGTATAAATAAAGAGCAGAATAAAAATAAATAATAAGAGGCCGGGCATGGTGGCTCAGGCCTATAATCTCAGCATCAGGAGCCTGAGGCAGGAGGATAGCTGCAAGTTTGAGGCCAACCTGGACGACACAGCAAGATTTTGGTTCAAAAAAAAGAGAGAGAGAAATAATAGGAAACAGAGACAGAACTTGTGCAAAGGGTAAGGGAACTAAGAGATGGAGGGAGGGATGAGGGGAAAGGAATAAAAAAGTAATTAAGATGTGTTATGTACATGTACTAACTCACCACAATGAATATAATCATTATGTACTGCAAATACGTACTAATACAAAATGCTAAGAAAAAAATAAGTGATCAAAGTGGAGCAGTGTTGAGGAAGGATAGGAGAAATAGGACAGGTAGAAAGGATACAAGGAAGATACACATTTTTTTAGTTAGGATCCCACTACATAGTTCAGGCTGGCCTCAAACTCACTATGGAGCCCAGGCTGGCATCGAACTCACAACGATCCTCCTGCTTCAGCCTCCTCAGTGCTGGAATTACACACAGGCACCACCATGCCTGGCTTGAAAATACTTTAATATATTACCTAATAAATCTGTTTATGTCCTTTTAGTTTTTTTTAAAAAAGACAGTTAAAACAGGGTAGAGTGGCCCACAACTTTAATCCTAGCTACTGGAGAGGCTTAGAAAAGAGGATAGCAAGTTTGAGCCCAACCTGGGCAAATTAGTGACTTAGCAAGACCATGTCTAAATACAGTGGTACCTCAGTTCACAATTCAGTTCACAAACAGAAGCATTCAGCAAAATTTTGCTTCCATTCGTGAACATTGGGTGACAGAACACAACTGAGGCCATCTTCCCCAGAATCCTAGAATGAATTAAGTTCGTGAACCAAGGTACCACTGTATAAAAAATAAAAAAAGGCTGGAGATATCACTCAGTGCAAAAGCCCTGGGTTCAATCCCTACTACCACAATAAATAAATAACCTACTACAAAGATTCAATTAAAATATGGTAGTGATATAAAGATATACAGATAAACAATGTAACACAAATCCATATATGTATTTATGGTCAACTCATTTTTAACAAGGGTGTCAAGACAACTCAATGAGGAAAGAATAGTCTTTCCAACAATTGACACTGGGACAACTGGCTATCCACATGCAAAAGATAAAGTTGGAGGGCCAGGGATGTAGCTCAATGGTGCCTCGTCTGCCTGGCAAATGCAAGGTCCTGAGTTTGATGCCCAGTACCGGAAAAAAAAAAAAATTACAGAAAGATGAAGTTGGAGCCGGTGTGGTGATGCACACCTGTAATCCCAACACTTGGTAGGCTGAGGCAGGAAGATCACCATGAGTTTGAGTTTGAGACCAGCCTGTAGTACATAGTGAGTTCAAGGCCACCCTGAACTATGTAGCAAGACCCTGTCTCCAAAAAAAAGATGAAGTTGGACCCTTAAGCAAGATTTCCTGGGAAAGATGCCTGAGGTGAGTCCCAAAGAAAATTTACTTGTTGGGGCCAGGGATTTAGCTCAGTGGTTCTGCCGCCTACTTCCAAGCGCAAGGACCTGAGTTTGATCCCTGGTACTCAAAAAAATTAACTTGTCTGGGCACAGGATAAATCACAAGCAAAGGCATGAAACAGCCTGAAGTAAGTGTATGGCTGGTACTGTATCTAGCACTGCAAAATGGAAATTTAAAAGTTAGGGTTTTTTTATTATAGAGATAAGCAATTTCTCCATTTCATCTTGCTGAGCATATAGCCAATACTTCCTCCTCTCCTCACCCCAGATGAAGTGACAAAATCCTCAGATGCTAGCACCAGGAGGCAGGAGCCCAGTTTCCTTCCACCTAAAGGGGACAATGAGCTGAAGACTGCTGGAAATGATAAAGCAAGCAGAGAGAGCTACATTGTCTCTCTCTGCTTCCCCTCCCTTTTATTCCTCACTATAAAAGACTTACCCACCTGTACATGGTGAAATGGTGATTTAAGGGAAATGGGCCCCTCCATCTCCTCGGAGCTAGCCTTGAATAAATCTTTTTTCCTCTTTTACCAAAATATACAGCCTCCTTTAATTTCATCAGCAGCAAGCAAATGAACCTGAGCATATGAGCCTAAGTGCCTGGTACAGTACCATGGGCAGTTTACTTGCATATTGTAAGAAGGTAGCTGAGGACATAAAAGCAAATAGTCACTAAGGAACTTCTATCCATACAATGTAAAACAAGACCAATTAAAAAGCTACTACATTAATCCAGGAAGGAGATGATGAGGCTTGAATAAAAATAGTGGCAGGAAGGATGCACTCAGGATATATTAAGGAAGTATTAAATGCAAGATTTACTACTTGAATGAATACAGCTATGAGGAAAAATAAAGACTTCCACAAAAACTCCCAACAATTTCCCAACTAGATAGTGCTACTAGAATATATCTGTGTTAATATCAGAATCAAGAGTTGTACTGTCAGGGCCTGGGGATTTAGCTCAGTGGTTCCGCCACCTGCCTCGAAAGCACAAGGTCCCAAGTTCGATCCCCGGTACCAAAAAAAAAAAAAAAGAGTTGTACTGTCACAAAAACAGACATAAGGATCAATGGAACAGAATAGACGATGCAGAAACAACCCCAACTACATTCTATTATTTGATCTTTGACAAAGGGGCCAAAAATATGCACTGGAGAAAATATAGCCTCTTAACATTGAATCTAGACCCATCTCATTCACCATGTACTAAACTAAAATTAAAATTGATCAAAGAAGCAAATGTTAGAACAGAAACACAACCTGCTGGGAGATAAAATAGGTAAAATTCTTAAAATTATAGGCACAGGCAAGGACTTTCTAAACAAAACCATGATTGCACGAGAAGTAACAAGAATCAACAAATGGGATCATATCAAATTAAAAAGTTTCTGCACACCAAAGGAAACAACCAACACAGTGAAAAGACAATCTACAGAATGGGAAAAAAATGTTGCCAGCTATTCCTTAGACAGAGGACTAATATCAAGAATATGTAAAAGAACCCCAAAAAATTAGAGCCCCAAAATAAAAGACCCCATCAAAAAATAGTCAAGTGATGCTAGGCATGCTGGCGCATGCCTGTAATGCCAACACTGGGGAGGCTAAGGCAGGAGAACTCAAGTTCAAGGCCAGGCTGGGCTACACAGTGAATTCAAGGCCAGCCTAAACTACATAGTCCCTATCACAAAACAAAATGGAAAAAAAGAAGGAGAGAAAAAGAAAAAGAGCGAGCGAGCTGGGCATAGTGGCTCATATCCGGAATCTTAGCACTTGGGAAGCTGAGGTAGGAGGACTGCCACAAGTTAGGAGCCAGTCTGAGATACATAGTGAGATAAAGGCTAGCCTGAATTATAGAGCAAGAAGACCCTGTCTCAAAAAGAAAGGGGAGGGGCAAAAGAAAGAGAGAAGATGGTGGGGGAGATTTTTTTAAAAGAAAGGAAAAAGACAACTTATCAGCTGGGAGAAAAATTGTACAAACCAGATATATAAGGGACAGTAACAAGAATATATAAAGAAGATACAAGCCACACATGGTGGGGCACACCTGTAATCCCAGCACTTGGGAGGCTGAGGCAAGAGGATCACTGTGAGTTTTAGGCAAGCCTATGCTACATAGTTAGTTCAAGGCCAGCCTGAACTACATCGTGAGATCCTGTCTCAAAAAAAAAAAAAAAAGATACAACACCCACCCACCCCCATTTTCTGTAGTGTAAACTACTCGAAGTCAAACAGTCCAAAAATATTAAATGAAAAATTCCAGGAAGAGAAAGACCATATTCACATAACTTTTATATTACAGTGTTATAATTGTACTATTTTGTTTTAGTTATGTTGCTAATCTCTTACTGTGTTTAATTTATAAGTTAAATTTTATATGTACAGGAAAAATACAGTATATATATATATATATATATATATAGGATTTGGTACTATCCATAGTTTCAGGTATCCACTGAGTCCTGGAATGTATCCTCTGTTGAAAAAGGGAGGAACTACTGTATATAAATGGCTAGTAAGCACAAAAAAAATTCATTAAGGAAATGGAAACCAAAACAAAAATGAGCGAAGTGTGGTGGCATAGGCCTGTAATCCTAGCACTCTGGCACGCTGAGACAGGAGGATGGCAAGCTTGAGCCCAGCCTCAGCAATTCAGTAACTTAGCAAGACCCTGTCTCAAAAGTGGGGGGGGGGGGGGCCCTAGGAACATAGTTCGGTGTGAAGGCCCTGGGTTCAATCCCCAGTATAGTAAAAATAATAAAATAATAATAGTTTTTTAAAAGCTAGTTACACAGTCTAAAAAGGCTGGGTGTAGTACTGTACATCCTATAATCCCAACTACTCAGGAGGTTGGGCCAGGAGGATCATAAATTCTAGGCTAGCCTGGGCAATTTAGGGAAACCCTGTCTCAAAATAAAAAATAAAAACAGGTCTGGGGTTGTAGGTCAGCTGTAGAGAGCTGGCTTAGCATATGTGAGGCCTTGGTTCAATCCCCAGTACCAGGGGGAAAAAAGAGGAGAGAAAACACCCACAAAGATGTAGAAAAAATATAATCTTCATACACTGCTGATGAGAATACAGTATAAAATGGTGCAACATTGTCATATGCAAGTTAAACAGTTACCATATGATAGCCTCTACCCAATGAAATAAAAACATGTCGCATCACTTTCAGATATGTGTAAAGAAATGAATCAATTAATTAAAATGCCAAAAAAATAAATAAAAACATGTTTAAACCATGCACAATGGCGCATGCCTATAATTCCAGCACTGTGGGAGGTCAAGGCAGGAGAAATGCAAGTTTGAGCCCAAACTGGGCAATTTAGCAATTTAGCAAGATTCTGTCTGAAAAATAAAAAATTTAAAAAGGGATGAGGATATAGCTCAGTGCAAAGGCCCTGAATTCAATCCCTAATACCACACATGCATGTATGTACACACAAAAAATCTACACAAAAAATCTGTACACAAACCATGCGTGGTGGTACACATCTGTAATCCCAGCACTTGTGTGTAAGTCCCAGCACTCAGAGGCTGAGGTAGGAGGGTCTCTGTTAGTTCAAGGCTGGCCTGGGCTACATGGTGAGTTCAAAGCCAGCCTGGAATGTATGACAAGATGCTGTCTCAAAACACCAAACACAAAACAAAACAAAACTTATACACAAGGGTTCATAGCAGTATTATCCAACATAGTTAAAAGGTATAAATGACCCAAACATGTATAACCGATGTAAGGATTTAAAAAATGTTGTTTACATTCAATGGAATATTACTCAGCAATAAAAATGGAGTATTAATACATATGACAAAGATAAAACCTGATAACATTATGCTAAGTGAAAGAAACCAGAAGAAAAAGCCCACATACTGTATGATTCAATTTCTATGAAATGTCCAGAAAATACAAATCTATAGAGACAAAAAAGAGATTATTCGTTGACTGGGGCTGGGGCACAGGAAAAGAACTGACTGCAGATGGGCATGAAAGATCTTTTGGGGATTATGGTAATAATCTAAAATAAGATGATAGGGCTGGGGTGTAGCTCGGTGGCAGAGCACAGCCTTAGCATGCTCCAGGCCTTGGGTTCAATCCCAAGGACCACAAAAAACACTTTTTAATAAAATCTAAAAATAATAGAATTGGATTGTCATCAAAATTGTACAATTCTATACATTTACTAAATGTTTACATTTGAATTGGTGATTTTTTTTTTTTTTGGTACTGGGGATCAAACTCAGGTCGTTGCGCTTGCAAAAGGTAGCGGAACCACTGAGCTAAATCCCCAGCCCCCTTGGTGATTTTTTAAAAAAAGGTTCTCACTCACAGACAAGGCTGAAGCAGTCCTCTTGCCTCAGTCTTCCAAGTAGCTGGGACTCTGGGGTATATATAAATTATATCTCAATATAATACGATGTCCCTCTTTAAGAATCTTAAGCACAGCCAAGTATGGTGGTGCACACCTATAATCCCAGTACTCGGGGGTCAGAGGCAGGATGATCACAAGATCAAGGCCAGCCTGGACTATATAGTGAGTTCAAGACCAGCCTGAACTACATAGCGAGACCCTGTCTCAAAAAAAAAAAAAAAAAAAAACCAAACACTTCTAAGATCAAATATATCTTTTAAAAGCTATATTGCTCTCTTGCTCCTCATTCTGTCCATTCATCTTTAGCCTGACCTGTCCTCAGTGTTGATGTACTGTCTCTCCGTCTATGTCTGCTTTTAATAAAATATTTCTTTAGTCAAAACAAGAACCCTTGTTTTGGAGGGAAAATGCCTGCAACAATAAAATATGCCAGGCGTGGTGGTACACACCTGTAATCCCAGCACTTGGGAGGCTGAGGCAGGAGGATCCCCACAACCTGGGCTACATAATGAAATCCTGTCTCAAAGGGAGAAAGAAAGACACAAAAAGAGAGACTGAGAGAGACTGAGAGAGACAGAGAGAGACAGAAAGAGATAGAGAGAGACGGAGAGACAGAGAAAGAGAAAATAACTAAAATAATAATAATTTAAGGGTAAACAATAAATAAGAAAAATAAATTTGAGGCTGGGGTGTAGCTCACCGGTACAGCAATTGCCTAACATGTCCAAGGCCTTGGTTCTATCCCCAGCACCACATAAATAGCAATAATAATGATGATGATGAATTGTAACAACCAGGCCAAAAGCTTTCCTAATATTTACCTAGAACCTCTTCATTATGGATCCAGCAGTTTCTTGACCATAAAGAAGAATTCAGGAGCACAGTCTATGGGGTGGAAGAAAACTGGAATCAAATCTTGGTGCTGCCTTGGGGCAACAAATTTTTTTTGTAAAGGGGCTTGAATCTTTGTACTGAGTTGCATCCCCAGTCCTTTCTTATTTTTTATTTTAAGGCAGGGTCTTGCTAAGTTGCTAAATTTTCCAGGTTGGTCTCCAACTTGCAATCTTCCTGCTTCAACCTCCCACAGTGCTAGGATTACAGGCATGTGCCACCACACTTAGTGGGGACAAATAATTTAACTTTACTTATTTTTTATTTCATTTGTGAAATCTCACAGGACTGATGAAAATACACATAAAATAATTAGCACAGTGCCTGAGAGATTATAATAATCAATGAATCAAAGCTTTTATTTTCTATCTCTTAATACCCTCTAGGGGCAATACTATACTAAAACACTATTCAACAGAAAATATTAAATGATTTCAGGAGACTCTATTTAGAAGGGCAGAAAATTATATAATTCATTTTTAAAAAGCATTCAAGTAAGAAATGTTGGCATTGCTAAAGAAATATACCCCAGTGACCAAAATAATATCTCTTCTACATTCAGCAATGTAGAAACATGGCTCAGTGAAAAATCTGCAAAAGTCAGGCCTCAAGAAAAACAGACATATGAACCAACAGAACAGAATAGAGGATGCAAAAACAACCCCAGGCATCTTCAGTCATCTGATCTTTGACGAAGGGGCCAAAAGCACATGCTGGATGTAAGATAGCTTCTTAAACAAATGATGCTGGGAAAACTGGCTATCCATATAAAGAAGATTGAAGCTAGACTCATATCCTTCACTATGTACTAAACTAAAATCAAAACTGATCAAAGAACTAAATGTTTAAAAAAAGAACTGAATGTTAAAACAGAAAGATTGAATCTGTTAGAAGATAAAATAGGTAAAATCTTGAAGACATAGGACTTTGTGAACAGAATCCCAACTGTACAAGAAATAACACCAAGAATCAACAAATGGGATCAAATCAAAGTTTCTGCGCAGCAAAGGAAACAACCAACAGGGTGAAAAGACAACCCACAAAATAGAAAAAAAATATTGCCAGCAATTCCTCAGACAGAGGACTAATATACAGAATATATAAAATAATCAAAATTAGACCCCTCAAAATAAAAGACCCAATCAAAAAATGGGCAAGTGAAATGAATATTGTACAAAATAAGTACAAATGGCCAATAAATATATGAAGAACTGTTCAACATCACTGGTCATTAGAGAAATGAAAATTAAAACAACACTGAGAGCTGGGCATGGTGACACACATTTCTAATCCTGGCTCTTGAGAGGCTGAGACAGGAGGATTGCTGCAGGTCTGAGGCCAGTCTAGACTACACAGTGAGTTAAAGGTCAGCCTGAACTAAATAGGAGATCATGCCTCAAAAAAAAGGGAAGAAAATAACAACAGTGAGATTCCATCTTACCCCAGAAAGAATACCATCACAAAATCATAAAATAACAAATGCTGGTGAGGATGCGGGAAAAAGAAACCCTTCTACAATGTTGTTGGGAATGTAAACTAGTACAACCACTACAGAAATCACTATGGAGATTCCTCAAGAAAACTAAAACTAGAAATTCCATTTGACCCAGCTATTCTCCTTCTAGGTATCTTCTTGAAAGAGTTAAAGACAGCATATTAAAGTGATACACGCATACCCATGTTTATAGCAGCACAACTCATAATAGATAAATCTTGGAAGTGGCTTATAAATCCATCAACAGATGAGTGGATAAAGAAAATGTATTTACACAGAATGGAGTACTACTCTGCCAAAAACAAGGATAAATTTTAGTCATTTGTAGGAAAATGGATGCACTCTGAGATCACATTAAGTGAAATAAATCAGACACGCAAGCTTAAATAATGCAAGGTTTCCCTTATATGAGAAACTCAAAATATAAGTAAATTAAAGAGTAAAATAAAAGATAATAGGAAACAGGAGATAGATCTTTTGCAAAAGGGAAGGTAAAGAGATGGAGGGAGAGGAGCCAATAGGAAAAAGGAAGGGGATGAAAAAAGAATGAAGATGTGTTATATACATACCAGCTCCCCATGAGGATTGTAATTACTATGTATCATAAACATTTAAAAAACAAAGGTCAGGCCTCAGACATACAGTCTCCTATTAAGCTCATAGCTATATATCACAACCTAAGTGTGATCTATTTTCTTCATAAAATGGTTAAATACATTGACCTAAGCCCTAGGAATATGTATAAAGACAATTATAAAAGCACTTCTCTATAGACTGAAATTAGACTGAAAAAAAATCTCTCAAATTTATGTCCTATCACTCCTCCTTCAATACATTTGTTATATATGCTTGCAGCATTTGAGTTACAAGTTCAAAATAAATTTTTCCCTGTAGTTTATCTTAGTCCTAGCCATAGGAAATCCAACATAAAACCAGTAAAGCCTGGTGTGGTGGGGCACACCTGTAGTTCCAGCTACTGAGAGGCCTGAGGTAAGAGTACTGCTTGAGCCCAAGAGCTGAAAACTAGCTGGAGCAAAATATAGTAGTTGTAGTCCATCTCAAAACAACAACAAACAAAAAACATCACATGCCAAGCACAGTGGCCCACGCCTGTAATCCCAGCTACTAAGGAAAAGAGAATTGCAAATTCAAGGCCAGTCTGGGGAACTTGGTGAAATCCTGTCTCAAAATAATGTTCTTTTATTTTAAACAGGAATGGGGATATTGCTCAGTGGTGAGTGCTTACCCAACAAGCACAAGGCCCTAGGTTCAATCTTCATTACTGAAAAAGAAAAACATACAAATAATTAAAAGAATGTACTTTGTCAACAATGGCTCAAAGAACCTTCTTTCTTCCTTCCTTCCTCCCTCTCTCTCTCTCTCTTTTTATTCTTTCTTTCTTTTTTTGAGACAGAGTCTATGTAGCTCAGACTGGCCTTGAACTCACTAGGCTGGCCTCAAACTCGCAGCTATCCTCTAGCCTCAGACCAGTGCTGGGATTACAGGTGAGCACCACCATAACCAGCTTCAAAAAATTTCTTTACCTTTTTAGAACCAGCAATTGAAAGAATGCATAAAGTCAAAATTATGCAGTAAATTCTCCACTCTTTTGTCATATACATATATTCATGCCAATAAACATTTACCAAGTACCAATTTACAAGCACTGTGTCAAGATCCAAGAATCAAAGAACAAAAATAAATCCTTGTTCTCAAGGAGCCTACAATTTATCCAAGGTTAAGATATATCACTGAGGGCTGGGAGTGTAGCTCAGTGTACTTTCGTGGCATGCTCAAGGGCCTGCGTTCAATCTCCAACAATGGGGAAAAAAAGATGTACTACTGTAGACTTCTACTTCAAGAAAGTAAATCGAACATCTATATCACTTGTTCTTTCCAGGAACCCAGAAAAGTGATGGTAAAGGACTACAAAAATGTAAATCACAAGTCAGTGATACAAATGGAAAACAGTATGACAGATAAAAGATTTTAACAATTTCTGGCAGAGAGCAGACAGAAAAGAACCAGTTGATAACGCAAATCAAAGAATGCTACAACTTAAATTATGTAGTGGAAACAGACAAGGTTCTAACAGGAGGGAGCAGATTTGCAGGGTAGAATCCTGTAGTCTGAAGACTGAACCCACAAGGGGGCAGAGTGAAAAAAAAGGGCTGAAAACAAGGATACACTGAGGATATGAATTGTTTTTCCTACTACTGGGGACTAATCCCAGTGCTTTTGTCCTGAGCTACATGCCAGTCCATTTTTCTTTATTTTTGAGACAGTCTTACTAAGTCGCTAAATTGCCCAGGCTGGCCTTGAACTTGTGATCCCCCTGCCTCAGCCTCCCAAAGTACTGGCATTAGACCTGTGCATCACCACACCCGGCACAATCTTTAATTTTACTAAATATTGCTGAATTAATGTTCATAGTGGCTATACTTATTCATAGTCTCACCAATAACATCTGAGTTTCTTTTTCTTCATGTTCTTACCAATACTTAGTACAGTATTACTAGGCAATTGATTTTTTAAATATAATTTTGTCAATATGGGTATGAAATATTACCAATGTGATTGCATATAAATGGAAATTAAGCTAATCTCCTTTGCTCTGTGTCACTCTTAATTTTCTTGATGACTAGCAAGATTTAGGGTCTTTTCATATTTATTGGCTCTTTCATTTTTCATCCTGTGTGAATTATTTGTTCATATCATTTTCCTTTTTTAAAATTCTTTTTTCAGGGCCAGGGATTTAACTCAATGGCTCTGCACCTGCCTTGCAAGCGCAAGGTCCTGAGTTCGATCCCTGGTACCCAAAAAAAAAAAAAAAGTCATAAAAATAAGCTACACACTCCAGTCCCCTTCAGAGTCCCTTTAGGCAAATATATGTTCTCTCCTTCCCTTTTTCCACAAAAAAATATTACGGTGGCTGGGTGTGGTGGTGCATGCTTGTAATTCCAGCACCGTGGGAGGCTGAGGAGGGAGGTTCACAAATTCAAGCCCAGCCTAGGCAATTTAACAACTTAACAAGCCCTTCTCTCAAAATAAAAAACAAAAAGAGATAGGAATTTAGCTCCTTGGGAAGACCCTGAGTTCAATCCTAATACTACAAAAAAAGTTATAGTATATACTAAGCTTTTATTATTTTTATTTATTAGTGTAAGATGGGGTCTTCCTATGTTACCCAGGCTGTCCATGAACTCCTGTGAGCAAGTAATCATCCTGCCTGGGATTTTTGGTCTTTTCTTTTTTGCAGTACTAGGGGATAGAACCCACAGCCTCATGTATGCAAGACAAGTGCTCTACCAATGAGCTACAGGGGCCGGGGATTTAGCTCAGTGGTTCTGCCGCCTGCCTCCCAAGCACAAGGTCCCGAGTTCGATCCCCGGTACCAAAAACAAAAGAAGTTATTCATGACTTATATAAATGACTTGCAAAAAAAAAATGACTTGAAATTCATAGTTCAGTGCCCAAAAACTAAAGTTTTACAGTAACGTGGCCACAATTCATTTGTTTACACATTGTCCATGGCTTCTACAACAGCTGAGTTGAGTAATTCCAAAAGATACTTCATGGCCCACAAAGCCTAAAATATTTACTATCTGGCCTTTTATCACCAAAAAAGTTTGCTGACCCCTGCTTTATCATTTTCAAAAGAACTTCATGGGACTGAGGGTGGGGCTGGGGAATGCAGCTCAGTGGTACAGCCTGAATGCAAGACCTCTAGCACCACCAA
Organism: Heterocephalus glaber; assembly: GCF_000247695.1. Next base: position 2,100,751 of record NW_004624909.1, read on the forward strand.
CAACAAAAAAATTCATCTATTTTACTCAATTACTCCTAACAACAATCCTGAGAGCTACTTGGAATTAATCTGAATTCTGAAAATCAGGAAGGTTCACAGAAGTTTGCCCAAGTTATAGAGCTGCTAAATGAAAGGGAGAATTCTGGAACTCTAGTTTTTTGGGGTTTTGTTTTGTTTTTTTTTGGTACCGGGGATTGAACTCGGGACCTTGCACTTGTGAGGCAGGAGCCAGAACCACTGAGCTAAATCCCCGGCCCTGGTTTTCTAATTCTAAATCCGACATACTTTCTACCAAAATACCACTTTCTAAGAACTCAACCTCTCCTTATTAATCAATGAATTTAGACATTTGGTGCTAAAATTTACCAGATGGATAGAAACATAAAAGCTTTAAATTGATGGGAAAACATTTCTCAATTGAGATCCTTTCCAAAAGTATATTAATAGACTACATTACATTTCATATGTATTACAAACTGTATTTTCTCACTGGTTAGCAAAGGAACCCTGCAAAGTAGGTAGGGGTAGGGCTTTTGTTTTATTTAATAACAAGGAAAAGGGTGCTAACAGACACACAAGATCACACTGAGGCAAGGCTAGAATCGAGAAACTGACTCCTACTTCAGTAATATTTCCACTGAAGAACAGTCTCTTCTCATAAGGAATGTACCTATTTTTGTTTTGGTTTTCCTTAGAAACAAAAAGTAGTAACTCATCCATTTTAAATAGTAAAAAACTTACAATGTAATTCAATCAACAGGACATTAAGAATTTTCATTCAGTAACAGCCTGTTTAGCCTAGCTTGGCAGCACACACCTGTAATCGCCTGGGAGGCTGAGGCAGTAGGATCTCAAATTCAAGCCAGCATGGGCAATTTAGCAATTTAGTGAGACTGTATCTCAAAATACAAAAAGGGGTTGGAATGGAGCTCAGTGGGAAGGCCCTGAGTTCAATTCCAAGGTACCACAAAAAAAAAGAAAAAAAAAATCCAGTTCAAAGAATATACCAGACATTTGGGAAATAAATGGTGAAAAGAGATAGCACAAGTCATGTCTTTGCCTTCACTGTCTGGACCCTCCCACAGGAGATACTAGCTGGTCTCTTCTCATTCAAAGTCACCTCCTCAAAGAAGCCTTCCCTAGCTACCTGAGCTATAGAAGCTCCTCCCCCAATATCCCACCACTCTTTTAAAAGTTTTCTTCCTCATATTTATTTTCTAAAATTATTTATTTATTGACCATCCATCATCCTCCACTGTAATCCTTCTTTTTCACCTACTCCCAACAAGCCCACACTGGCACACTGCAGGAATGTAGTGATTATTTGTGGAACAAATGGTAGAAACTACAAATACCTTGTATGTCCTACTGTGATTCACTTGGGCTAACAATTTCAGAGTAACTCATCCGTATCTTTAAAAGGTTCCTTAGCAAATGAACCACCTATCTTCAAGAGGTTTACATTTCAAGCAGTGCACATGCCTGTAATCCCAGAACTCAGGAGGCTGAAGCAGGGCTGCTGTGGATTCAGACCAGCCTATGCTACACACAGTGTGTTCAAGGCCACCCTGAACTACATAGCAAGACCCTGTCTCAAAAAAACAAAACAAAAAAGTTTTTAATCTCTTGCTAGAAACCTTCAAAGGTTGTCTAAGTGGAAAGGCCACCACAGTAGCCCCAAGAACAAAAAATTAATCTCTTGGGACTAGAGGTGTGGCTCAATACTAGAGTGCTTCCTTTGCATGTAGGAGGTCCTGAGATCCATACCCAGCACACACAAAAATTTATTCTCTGAGCAGCAGTGGACATAATCAGAGCTAAATTATCAACTCTTGGAGCTAAATTATCAATTCTTGGAGCTGAATCAGCACAAATTTCCCATGCTTATTTTAAAATATCTCCTGCCAGGTATGATGGCATATGGCTATAATCCCAGCTCTGAGAAGCTAGGCAGGAGGATCCCAAATTCAAGTACAGCCTGGGCAATTCAGCAGCTTAGTGAGAGCCTATCTCAAAATAAAAAATAAAAGAAGGGCTGGAGATGTAGCTTAGTGAAAAAGCTCTGAGTTCAATCTCTAGTACAAAAAACAAAACATAGGTTCCGCTGCCTGCCTCGAAAGCACAAGGACCCGAGTTCCATCCCCGGTACCAAAAAAAATAAATAAAAACAAAAACAAAAACAAAAAATCTCCTAGTTTTAAAAACAAATTAATGCCCCTATTTTAATTATGCTTAACTAAAAGCTGAGATTTATCAACCAATTGTGCTATGCTAATTTTAATTCTCATTTTTACAAGTAACTAAACTATAAAATAATCTTACATTATTCCTAAATTATCAAAATAATACGTGGGTGATTATAGCTGAAGCTACAAATGAAAAGTCTCTGGAAAGTATTGATTGACATACATTTTAGTTAAGAAGTTGGCTCAAAATATTTGGCTAGATTACAGATCTGAACAATCATAAACAATATAACAGGCATAACTGCTTTTAAAATATATGCCAATTTCTGGTTAAATAATACATAATTATAGACCAAAACTGTTTATTCCCAGTTTTAAACAAAGATTTAACCTTATACAATTTGCAAACAAAAAACTCTTAACTAAAAATACCTTATGTAACTTTAGCATAAGGATTGTTTAGCTCGACATACTGAAGTTTCCTGATTGAGACATACTGAGGCTTCCTGATCGTAAAAATCTCAATGATTCATAAGGACCTTTGAAATTTCCCCACATTTCAAATACAATATATGGCCTTCAAAAACACATTTAGAACCCAGGCATAGTGGTGTACACCTGTAATCCCAGCAATGAAGGAGGATGAGGCAGGAGAATCTCAAGTTCAAACCCAACCTAGTCAATTTAGGATATTCTGTGTCAAAACAAAAAGGATGTAGCTCAGTGGTAAAGTACTGAGTTCCATTCCCAGTACCACCAAAAAAAAATTCATTTAGGGCCAGGGATTTAGCTTAGTGGTGCCGCAACCCGCCTCGCAAGCACAAGGTCCGGAGTTTGATCCCCGGTGCCAAAAAAAAAAAAAAAACAAGAAAAACAAAATGCATTTAGAGGACCTGGGTGGAAGCTCAGAAGAGTGCTTGCCTAACATGCACAAGGCCGTGAGTTTCATTCTCAGCATCATAAAAAAATGCATTTAGAAACACCCCCCCCACACACACACACAACTGCCCAAAAAGGACTGGATGTTGTCACAAATAGCTTTATATAATATACATTTATAGACTTGTGTACTGGGTATTTTAGATTTTTAAAAACTGCAGTCAGGTACGGTTGCACACACCTGTAATCCCAGCACTCAGGAAGCTGAGGCAGGAGGATCGCTGTGAGTTTCAGCCCAACCTGGGCTACATAGTGAGTTCAAGGGCAGCCTGCACTACATAGAGAGACTGTCTCAAACAAACAAACAAACATTTTAAAAACTGCAAGTTAACACACCTGCAAAAGAAAGAAGCTGGATCCTTAACTCATGTCACATACAAAAATGAACTCAAAATGGATCAAAGACCTAAACATGAGAACCAAAACTGTAAGTCTTCAAAGAAAATATAGGAGTAAATTGTCATGACCTTGGAAATGGCAATGATTTCTTAGATTAAAACTGAAAGCACAAGAAACCAAAGAAAAAAACAGATAAAATGGACTTCATCAAATTTCAAAACTCTTGTGCCTCAAAGCACACTATAAAAAATAAAAAGGCAACCCAGTACCAAAAAAAAAATATATATATATATACACACACATATAAAGACAACTCTAGAATGAAATAAACTATTTGCAAACCACATATCTCATCGGGGACTAGTATCTAGAATATAGATTTTTTAAAAACTCTTACAACTGGGTCAGGGATTTAGCACGTGCCTGCTAGTGCCTGCTATCACAGCACTCGAGAGGCCAAGACAGGAGGATTGCCAAATTCAAGGCCAGCCTGGGCTACATAGTGAGTTCAAGGCCATCCTGGACTATACAGGAAGATCCTGTCTCAAAAAAAGAAAAGAAAAGAAAAGAAAAAAGAAAAAGAATTTTTGAAGGTAGAGCTAAGTCTAGTCCTTCATTTCAGCCTTAAGAGTCCAGCCTTATCTCATTCCAGTCCCTAAATATACCATGCTTACATTTTCTAGCCTCTATACTTGAATGCCTTCCACTCGAAGAACACCTGGTTCAAAACTAGGAGACCACTTTGCCTGGCAGAGCTGTTATAGGTTTGTTCTCTCTCTATATATATATATATATCTATATATATATACATATACATAGTATTCACCTCAATTTGACAAACTATAAACACAGTATTAACTTTTGTATTCAAATTATGAGTAGCCATTAAAACATGACATTCTTTCCAATATCAAAACAGTATACAAGAAATGTTCTCAAATTTGCAACATTTCCAAGAGAACTCAATACGTCAGTAAAATTTGTAATAATAAAATTTGTAAAAATAATCATGAAAAGTTAGAAATCCATAACAATAAATTGTGACCTAAAACAGAATGAAATCATCACAACACATCCTTACCAGAAACGATGTGCGACCAAAAGTATCATGTGTAATTATTTAAGCACTCAAAATAAGCTTTAGTACATTTTAGCTATACTTGAATGCAAAGTATCTTTCCCTTGGACTGTCGAGTTTAAACAATTTTTAAGTTCATCAATCCACAGGATAGAGATTTCGAGAAGACACCTGTGGCTCTGTGTCATATACTAGGACCTCGTCAAAAGTTCTCTTGATATTCAAACTTATTACAGATGAAAAACAGGTAACAAAGCCTCAAAAAAATTAGGATGCAATCTTAACTAAACAATTTTCACCAAAGGCTATTCATATAGCTGCCTCAGCAGTAACTCTTAAAAAGGAATAAGGCGTGCTACTTGCATCTGTTTTGAGGTTCATTCTCATTTTAACATCTTTCAACTCCTGAGATACGGAGATACACACTTGCAGGGCTTCCACCCACACCCCACTACATAAATGTTTCACCACTCTTTAGTCAAACAAAACCTCTTTCCATACAAAGAAGCCACCTCACTTTTATCCCAGCCCTATCATGCTATCTCCTTGCCATCCCCAACATGTCAGTCACACAACACACACCACCCCTTTCCAAATAACACCTCTCAATCCCCTTGAACCTAATACATTTACAAAACCAGACTGCAATATTCCTTACTCTGATCCAGTCGACACACACCACATACCATATGAACCTAAAAATTAAATCCACTCTTTTCCCCACCCAATTTTCATCAATACAAACACTGAAACCTTACTCAACTTCCCACACCCGAAACGATCTTCTCTTTCAGTAGCCTCAATCTCACTTAAATGATTACTCGGTCCTTTGTCAACTGTCTCCTGATCTTCCTCTAGAATCCTCACCTTCCCTGTCCCATGGTCCTTCATCTTCTCTCAAAGTTGTCACCCCCTCCAAACAAAAAAAGAAAAGAAAAAGAAAAATGCATCTCAACCTCAAATCTACCCTTCCCCACTCTCTCTTCCTCTTAATTTTCCTCTCCGCCTAATCCGTCACTACGACAGCAGCTCCGACAACCCCAAAGATCCCAGTTCAGACTCCTCCAGTATCCACTGGTGATGGCACTCACCCGGCCTCGGTCAAGCTGGCCCCCACTAGGATGCTTATTGGGAACAGACTCTTGGCCGCCGCTGTCTCCCTCCATTCATCCCTGGCCCATTCATCTCTCAGCCCGATCCCAGACACGCCCCCCGGCCTCCTCCTCCTCTCCCACAGCCCCAACCAGCCGAGACCCTCACCAGACTAGACGCTTTCAAGGAGGGAGACTGACTTTTTGCTTCTTCCTCGCCCTCTCAACCCTCCTCCAGCCCCCCGACAAGCCACACCGTAGAACAGAGACATACACACAAACACACCGCCTCTTCCTCCTCTACCGCCTCTTCCGATGCTTCTTACTCCCCTCCTCGAGGTCTCGGGCTCGGCTCCGAGTCGTGTGCGCGTGCGCGCGAGCGTCTCCCCTTGAGCCCACAGGGCTAGCTACGGCTGGTAGGTAAAGAGCGGGCGGGGTTAGAGGAGCGGGGTAGGAGCCCTAGCTCGCGCTCGAAGGGAGCTGACCAAGCGCACGCGTACTCCAGCCAGGGAATTCAGACGGGTAGAGAGGGGCGGAGGGGGGCGAGGAAGGGAGGGGAGAAAAGAAGAGGGGGAGGGGCAGAGAAAGCCAACGGAGCAGCCCCAACTCTGAGCAGCCCCTATTGCAACGAGGTGCCGAGTGGCTAGCCAACTAGAGCGTGCGCACGGCTCTCCCGCCTTCTTCAACGCAGCAGTAGAGATGCGCGTCGAGGAGAAAGGCTTTTCCCCTTTCCAAAAAAAATTTCAGTGAGGAGCCACGCGCGACATCTCCTGTGTGTTCTGAATCTCTCGTTCTCTTCACAGCTGCTTTGCCTTCTCCCTCAAAAAAGAAAAAGCACACACTACTTCCTGACCACCCAGCGCCCACTCTCAATTCTCCGCAAGCCATTCAATGCGGTAGCTCTGTGGAAATGTGGTACCCGCCAGCACCGTTTCACCCGCCACCCCAGCTCCGTTTTTTTCAACTCGCGGTTTTTCTCGCGAGACTCCTACCTGCCGGCTTCGGGATTAAAAGTCGAAGCACAGATTTACAAATACCGGTCTCTCGGTTACGTTGCAAGTGCAACGGCCACGGCATGTCGTTCCCTCTCCACCGCGGACCGCAGTGCGCGCGCGCGGGAGCTGGGCAACAACCAAAGCAGGGATGGGAAAGGGAAGCTATGAAACGGAATTTTGACGGCCTGTAACCGCTAGGCCTGGGCACGTGTCCTGTGCCTCACAGGCAGGTGCGGTGTACCCTGGGAATTGTAGTTTCTGTTTTCACCTTCAGTCCCACTCCCACTTTCAGCGTTACTAAGGCCTGTGACTAGGAGGAGGTTTACTGACGCCATTTTGCAGGGAACAATGGCCCTGGGCCCTGGAGAGGGCGGGTGGGGGAGGGAGCAATGTTTAAAGGTTCGGTTAACCTCCCCTGGCCCCTCGGTGCCATAGCAACCCCTTCAGAAACCCGGCCCCGCCCCCTCGCTGCTCCGTGTGGTTCCTGGACTGCGCGCATGCGAAAAGGCCACCTTCTCCTGAGGCTGGCTCGGTCTCCTACTGTCCATCTCCTTGAAAAACTCCCAAGTCTTCTTGCTGGTAGTGAATGCTATCTTCATTGAGCTTTCACTACACGTTAACCTCAGCTCTGCGGTTTTATTTAAAAACTGCTTCCTGTGCTGTATGAGGTGCGGTGCAGAATTGTTTCTCATTCTCACTGCATCGATCATGGTTTGACAGAGAAAACTGAGGTTTAGGAGAGGAAATGGACATGACTTACTCAAGTTCACACAACTATGTCTGGAGGAATTAAAACCTAAGCCCTAGTGTTCTTTGTCCAGAGCTCTAGCATTTTTCAGTCCCCCAGGTGTCCTAGCACCTGAATGAAAACTAAAGGGCAGGATTTCTTTTCCAAAGCCCCTCAGGGATTAGCAGGATCCCCTGAGGGTAGCAGGCTCTGTGGAAAATACCAGGCTACTCTTCAATAGCCCAGCCTTAGGGGCCTATCACTGGGTTGTACCAACCTCTTCCCTCTACACCACCTCATTTTCTTTTCCTACTGTAGAGCACAGCCGTTTCCAGTAGTTTAAAATTGCACTGTCAGCCACGCTTGTAATCCCAGCACTCCAGAGGTGGAGACAGGAGGATCGCCATGAATTCAAGGTCAATCTAGTCTACATAGTGAGTTCAAAACTAGCCTGAACTACATAGCAAGACCCTGACTCAAAAAACAAAACAGAACAAAACAACAGCCCTCTCAAATTTAACTGCGGTTTCTAAGGTCCAAATGAAATGTAAAAATGAGAGGCCTGGTAGACCTCTCTCTTGTCTCTGCCCTTTTCTTCTTGATGATCACTTGTTAATCCTAATATTGCTGGAACATGTAAGAAAACCAGATCATGCCCTTATTAAATTCAAACCCTCATCTTACGGTTTTGACAAGGGACAGCGGAAGATTCAGTCACTCTGCCTGTGGAGATCTTCCTTCCTTGCAAATCTGAAAGAATAAGGTGTGATTTCTACAAATAATAGCAACAATGTATCTTGAGGGGCTCCGCATTTCCAATTAACTGAAGAATGGGTGGGGTTTCCCAACCTCCTTCTTTCCTCAAGCCCCTGAAGATAGACTTTTCCTCTGTTGAATTATTGACTAGGGTGGGGGAAACACTTGAAAGTGTAGCCAAACTGCCACCAAGGGGTAGTTTCAAAGATTAATAAGTTATTCCTAACTCACATGAGATGGTAACTAGAAACTGTGGCCATGTTTTCTATTTCTCCGAGTCCACATACTCTTACCACTGCTATGCATATCATACCTTTGCAAAATGAAGAACTCAGCTCAGTTGTGGCTCTGTCCCTCTGCCTTTGTCTCTGAGCCTGATGATGTAATCAACACTGAACAATACTTGAAAATGTTAGTCCTTCAAACTGGTCAAATGTGAACTTTCCAAGCACTCCTTAAACAGGCAAACATTTGTTCAATAACTATTAAATAGTGTGACTTTTATGAGCTTTAGAAATATGAAAATCAAGTATGTTCCCATCCAAAGACAGGTAGTTCTCAATTTAGGCCTCTTACTGGCATATGTGCTCCTCTGTTTGAGACAATCTAGTCCAGAACTCAATGCAGATACCAATGTAGGGAGAAAGGGGAGTAGGCAATTACAGCTAATCGCCAATGTACGTTAGGGAACATTCCCTTCCTACCCACTGGTTTCCACTGTCTCTCAAGTGTCATTTGTTTTTGTTTTGTGACAAAGTTTTGCTATGTATTCCAGGATGGCTTTAAACTCACTATGTAGCCCAGGCTGGCCTCAAATTTATGGCAGTCCTCCTGCCTCAGCCTCTTGAGTGCTGGGGTTACAGGCATGAACCACCATGCCCAGCTTCAAGTGACATTTGTGATGTTCCTATTCATCAAACAGAAAAAATTGACTTATATTAACCACTTTTGATTTGGCTTCATATTATCTCGGGAAAACATCCTTTCAATAATCTAGTTCATCTTCTTTTGAGACTCTGGTGCCAAGAAATCACAGAAGCTTTCACTGGAGTCATTTTTAGACTGCAACATTCCACAGGAATGGAAGCCAGAAATTAGTTTCATGGCCCTACTAGCTGGTGGTCTCCTTTCTACCACATAAGATGACAGTAACTCTTTCTGTCAACAAAATGGAGCTGTGATGAACCTTAGAATTCACAGTAAGCTGACTACTGCAGCAATAGGTAGAGATGTGACTTTTTCTGAAACTCAATTTCTCATTCTCCCCTCTGTGCCTGATAAACCAACATATTGGGAGAACAGTACCAATCGTTCTTCCTTTAACCCAGGTGATAGCACAGTTTGGGGATTGTAGGACATACCCAGGCACAGGTGTGGAAACTGAGGGTGGAATAAGGGCATTTGCTTCTAGTTTCTTAGATTCTAGCAATTACTGCTGAGCCCTCTGCCCACATGAGTCCTTTCAGATGTTCTAGGATCCAGTCCAAAGTTTCTGAGACACTTGAGGCACAGAATTATTTGCTGCCACCTATTGGTCTGTCTAGCATGACGTTCCCCACAGTCCTTCCTCTTTTGAGTCTTCCTGCCAACCAAGTGTTGCTTTGGGAACCAAAGTGTTGCTTTGGGAAGCTGAGACCAGTCTGCACTCTGAGCTCCCACAGAGCACTCTCTGCTCTCCCCTACACCCACCCAGGAGAAGAGAGTGAAAAAGAGAAGAATTTTATTTGTTTGTTGTGGTGCTGGGGGTTGAGCCCAGGGTCTTACTAATGCTAGGCAAGCACTGTGCTACTGAGATACATCCCAGCTTTTTTTTTTTTTTTCAAGACAGGGAAAGTTACAAGATGGCCAAGTTGCAATCCTCCTGCCTCAGCCTCCTGCCTGTGTAGCTAAGATTACAGTCATGTGCCACCACACCCACCTAGAAGAATATTTCTTCTTCCCTCTAGTTTTCTGGGCAAGATACTTGATCTCTGCCCCTGTACCCAATCCTTACTTATGGGCTTATGCTTTTAGAACGCAAAAGCTAAAAAGACTGGCAAAGTATTTGTTTTGCTGCTTTGCCACTTCTCTTTCCTAAGATACACCACAAAACTGACTACATGAGGGGGAGAGTAGAGAAAATATAGGAAATAAAAACATCCATTTATATCCCCAAATAATATTTAGCTACCGTCTTCCTTTATTAAATTTTAATATCCCAGAAAAGAAAATGTATTTATTTCCAGGTGTCCTCTGCTCAAAAACAGTAACTCCCAGGGTTTGGATATCTGGGTGATCTTTTCTCCAGGCAAGTCTTGGCTCTGGGGGAATTTCTTCCCTAGATCATCTAAGGGTTATTAATGCCCTCCCAGGAGCCTCTCCTTCCTTCTAGCACAAGTTGAGTGCCCCCTGAGTAAGGATAACCATTGCCTACCTCGGAAGTGAGCAGCTCTCATTGGCTTAGTGACTGACTTAGAAACACTCTCCACATTGCAGATTAGCAATACAATTTTGCTAGCCTTGCTATGAAGTCTGGTCTCCTATTCCTAAACACAGTCTTTCTACATGTACCCAGGGCCTATACGTGAAGGCAAATTTCCTTGGCTACTTACTCTTGGAGAGCCTAAAGATGAGTAAATTCATACAGATTATCTAAAACTTGCTGAGTGTCCAGGATGTAAACTCCGCTGAAAAGTCGCCATAGAGCCAGGTTACAGAGCCTGAGTTGGGGTTACTGGAAGAAACCGTCCATCTCAGGAAGATGATCAGTTATTTTAGAAATGTAATAGTATATTTTAGAAATGGCATAGAATATTTTTCTGAGAATCAGAAACTTCAGTTTCAGGGCTAACTAATAAGGCTTCATTTGCCTGCCTGCCTTTCCTTCCTCTCTTCTTCCTTTCCTTCCACTGACCCCTCTATATCTATTCCAGCATTCTGTAAGTCTTTCAAAATAGTCTTGGCTGGGGTGTAGCTCAGTGGTAGTGTTTCTCTCATGTAAGATGTAGGAATCATAGTCTACCCACTAAAATGTATAATAATAATAATAATAGCAGGTAATAATTAAATAGCATTTACTGTAAGCTTTATTCAACCCCATTGAATTCTGAGATATCATTATCAACATCACTTTCAAATTAATAAACCAAGGCACAAAGAGGCTAAATAACTTGCCTAGGGTAGCTCAGCAAGTGAATGGCAGAGCTAGAATTTGAACCCAGTTAGTTTAGTTCTTATACATTTTGTCTATTTTCTATGATTCCATTTAACTTTAGGTTCCGGCTTTCCCCATTCCTTTGGGTTTGAATTTTTTCCTCTCCTCCTCCTCTTCCTATCTGCTACTCCTCTTTTTTGTGGGGGTGGGGTGGGGTGGGGTGTTGGGATTACAGGCATGAGGCACCTCCCCTGGATCTTAGATTTTCTTCATGTTCCTTCAATCCAGGCTCAAGCAATAGTTCTTGGGTATTTTACAGTACTGAGGCCCAGGAGCAGAGATCTATTAAATCTTTGGTTATCAGACCATACAGATTAGCAGTTAGAAGTTCATCGCCCCTGCCCACAGTGTTCCTTCAAGCTCTGTCAGGCCCTTATTACATTGGGGCCCTGCAAGTGGTGTGGGGATTTTTAAGGTTGCCTAGAATAGCCTTCTTTCTCTCAAGTTTTGTTGTCTATGCAGGGATGGTGGCAAGAAGCAAAAGACAGATCCCCTCTACCTAGGACCCAAGGATCTCCCTAATGGCATTACATTATCCCTAACCTTACTTGGGCAGGAAGGGCCAGAATCTGTCTTTACTCTGCATAAAATCCTTCTTCTAGTCAAGACACTTTCTCAATATCCCTAATCCTCTTCCCCTAAGGACTTGGGTTTTTTGTTTGGTTGTTTGTTTTGTTTTGTTTTTTGAGATAGTTCTCACTATGTAGTTCAGGTTGTCTTTGAACTCACTATGTAGCCCAGGATGGCCTTAAACTCACAGTGATCCTCCTGCCTCAGCCTCTCAGGTACCGAAATTACAGGTGTGCACCACCATGCCCAATTTAGGATTTGGGTTTTTGAATCACAAAAATAAGGTAAAGAGATGGGCAAGTGAACTCTGCATTTTTTTCTTCTTACCATATCCCTTGCTCTAAGTCAATAGAAACCTTGAAGGATGAGGAGTAGACATAGAAGTTAAAAGCAATGACTACAGAAAATATGCCTCAGCTTCAATTCTGTGCAAAAGCATAGTTTATTATGAAATGATCTTTTCAAAATTGGTTAGCCAGCAGAAAAGAAAGCAAAGCTAGATCCCTACCTTAGGCCACATACAAAAATAAATTATGCACACACACACACACACACACACACACACACACACAAATAAATGATGCTTGGAAAATGAAATAAATTCCAGATGACTGTCCATTTCCCTGTATTGAAAGTAAAGGCACTTTTCATTGAAAATTACCATACTCTGAAAAAGCAGATCAAAGAGTATATCAGAAAATGGAAAGTTATCCCTTGCTCTTGGGTAGGAAGAACCAATAAAGTAAAAGTGGCAATACTCCCAAAATTATTACACAGATTTAACACAATTCCAATCAAAATAGCATTAGCATACCTCACAGAACTAGAGGAAACATTCCTAAAATTCATTTGGAACAAGAAAAAACTTAGAATAGCAAAAACAATTCTGGGCACCAAAGGCAAGTCAGGGGTATCACAATCCCTGACTTGAAATTATACTACAGGGCCGGGGATTTAGCTTAGTGGCACTGCGCCTATCTTGCAAGTGCAAGGGCCCGAGTTCGATCCCTGGTACCAAAAAACAAAAACAAAACACAACTGCCCTGAGGATCAATGGAACTGAATAGAAGATGTAGAAACAACTCCAAACACACTCAGCCACCTTATCTTTGACAAAAGTGCCAAACACCTTCGCTGGAAGAAAGATAGCCTCTTTAATAAGTGGAGCTGGAAAAACTGGCTTTCTACATGCAGAAGACTAAAACTAGACCCATGTCCCTCACCATGGACAAACTAAAATCAAACTGAATCAAAGATCTAAACATTAAAACAGAAACACTTAACTCTGCAGGAAGAGAGAATAGGTAGAACTCTTGAGGGCATAGGGGTAGTCAAAGACTTCATAAACAAAACCCAGACTTCATGGGAAATAATAAAAAGAATCAACAACTGGAATCTCATCCTATTACAAAGCTTTTGAACTCCAAAAGAAATCACTAACAGGGTGAAGAGACAACCACAGAGCAGTAAAAAAATTTAGCTACTTCTCCCTCAGAAAAAGGACTAATATCTAGAACATACAAGGGATTGAAAAAAATTCAAACCCCCTAAATCTAAAGACCCAATCCAAAAAGGACATTTGAAGTGAATAGACACTTCTCAGATTGAGAAGTACAAACGCCAAATAAATATATGAAAAAAATGTTCAGCATCACAGGTCATTCGAGAAATGCAAATTAAAACAACACAGAGATCCACCTCATTCCAGAAAGAAGGGCTAATATCAGGAAATCAACCAACAACAAATGCTGGCAGGACTGTGGAGAAAAAGGAACCCTTCTCCACTGTTGATGGGAGTGTAGACTGGTGCAACCATTGTGGAAATCAATGTGGAGATTCCTCAGAAAAAGAGGATTAGAAGTTCCAGTTGACTCAGTTATGCCCCTTCTGGGAATCTTTCCATTTTCCTGTATCTATCCACTGCTGACAGGAATATGAATCATTACTACATTATTTTTTTTTTTGGTGGTGGTGGTGGTGGTATTAGTGATTGAATCCAGCAGCACTTGATGACTGATCTACATTCTAAGCCTTTTTTTATTTTTAATTTTGAAACAAGGACTTGATAAATTTCTCAGGCTAACTTCAAAATTTAATCCTCCTGCTTCAGCCTCTGAAGTAGCTAGGATTACAAGTGAGCACCACAGCACCCAGCCATTACTACCTTCTTCTTTAATTTTGGAAAGTAGCTTGGAAGAATGAAAGAATTTTTTGTTAAAAATCTATAATGTGGTACCACCAGGCCCAGCAAAGAGCAGGTGAGCCACGTGGGTGCCAGCAGCACCCCACCCCAGGTTGAAATGAGGAGGCATGTAAACAAGTCTCAAAGCCAGACTTCCAGATCACCTACAGCAACCCCAAAGGGAAACAAGATGGAACACTGATATTGAACCATCTGGACTCCCTGAACTGGCAACAAAAGAGGATCTGGAAAAATGAAATCAGAAATAATTTCTCACCTAACATCAGAGATTGTGCTCATAGTGCAAGACATGATTAATAAATCTAGAGAGGAGCTGAGGAACATGATGGAATCTCAACATAGGAAAAAAATGGAATACATAAAACAGATGCAAATAGACTTCCAAGAGATTAAAAACTCCACTGAAAGTCTACATAGCAGAATGAGCTAATGTGAGGACAAAATTTCAGATATAGAAGATAAGATTGCAATTAGTGACCAAGAAAAGAAAAATTGCTTCAAAATAGTAAGGGACCATGAGAAATCAATCCAGCAGCTGCTAGATGATGCAAAGAAGAATAACATAAGAC
>NW_004624909.1:2139936-2171264 GCF_000247695.1 Heterocephalus glaber
TTTTTCAGAGTGCTATAGCTGTAGTTTTCACTGTAGAGGTCTTTTGCTTCCTTTGTTAGATTGATTACTAGATATTTCATTTTTTTGGATGCTATTGTGAATGGAATTATTTCCCTAATTTCTCTCTCAGTGAGTCCATTATTTGTGTATAAGAAGGCTATTGTTTTTTGAGTGTTGACCTTGTATCCAGCTACTCTACTGAATCTGTCAATTAAGTCTAGAAGTCTTTTGGCCGAGTTTTTGGATCTTCTATGTAGAGTATCATATCATCAGCAAATAATGACAGTTTAACTTCTTCCTTTCCTATCATTATTCCTTTTATTTCTTTCTCTTGTCTAATAGCTGTGGCTAATGTTTCCAGAACTATATTGAACAGGAGTAGTGACAGTGGGCATCCTTGTCTTGATCATGATTTTAGCGTGAAGGTTTTCAGTTTTTAACCCTTTAGTATGATGTTGGCTGTTGGTTTTTCATAGATAGCCTTTATTAGCTTGAGATAAAGACAATCTATTCCAATTTTCTGTAGGGTTTTTAAGAGATCCTCTTCCTTTTACTATTCACATAATAGAGGCCAGGGCTTGTCTTATCCCAGCCACAGCTCATAGTGCCCATGGACAGCCTCCTGCCTTTGTACTGATACACCATGTTGGCAAGCAGCTTGGGGGCAGCTGCTACTGAGATGCCTTCCTTATTTCAAAGCTCACAGATTCAACATTGACAAGCTGTCCAAAACTGCAATCTGTTGTACCCCCAGTCATGGTGCCAAGGAGGTAAGGGTTGATTTCTATCATCTTCTTTGCTGTGTAGGTGGAAATGTAAGCACCCACTGTGGCCTGGGAATCAACTGCGACAATGACTCTATGGTGAAGCTTAAAGCCCTGGGTGGTGGTTCCATGAAATATTTTGATTCGCAGCTCTCCTGGGACACCCCAGCTGAGCACAGCCAGGCTCAGTTCATCACTGAGACTCCTCAGACCTAGGTCCAGTATATCTGCATGACCTCTAAGTCTGAAAACCCCATGCAGTTTCATTGGTAGTGACCTCTCCAACATGCTGGCCAGTGCCATGTCTAATAATGGCTGTCCCTTGCCTTCTTTGCTATATTGCTTTATTACCTCCTCAAGACTCCACAACTTTGAATAGCATTATTAAAATAGAAAGAGAGAGAGAAAGAGAGGGGGGAGGAGATATCTTGTCATCTTTGGTTAAGAGGGCCTTCTATCTTTCTGTTTACATAACTAAGGAAATGACCAATGATTTCTGTATAATAAAAAGTCTGCCCAGAGCGAGTCACAGTGTTCATCTTTAGACATCAAAGAGATAGGGATAGTTTTTTCAAAATTCCACTTTACTAGGCACCTATTCATAATGTGATTTTAGCTTCTCTCTTTCAGAATTTGCAGAGATATCAGGACACAGATTTGGGTCATGGGGTTAAAACTGTCTCCTGAATTACCTAACAACCTAACATGCAAGGGAGAAAGAAGTTTACAGTATGACCGCATCCTAACTTGAATATATCTGCAAAGATGTTACATCCATGTAAGTTCACATTCACAGGTACTGAGGGTTAGGACATCAACCTATCTTTTTGGGAGACACAATTCAATCACTCCAGAAGCCAACACCCACTAAACACCAGCATCTGTGTCAAGGGTTGTATCTCTTGCTGCTTCTAGTCTATTTTATTTTTTTGTTCCAATCTTTTATTTTATAGCTTAAATGTTTTTATTTTTATTTTTTTATCTTTTTGGAAACAAAACATTCATTGGTACATTTTAGATATATACAATGATATTTTGTTGTTGTTGTTTTTGAGTCAGGGTCTCACTATGTAGTGGAGGCTGGCCTCGAATTCACAGTGATCCTGCTGCCTCAGCCTTCTGAGTGCCGGGATTACAGGCATGCACCACCACACCCGGCAGTTCCAATCTTTAAAATGCTGAAATTATGCTATATTTTGCATAGAAATGAAAGTAAGTCTCATCTCGTCAAGTTTGTGTCACTTTTTGTCCCCCTGTGTCTCAAAATTCTCTTATAAAATTAGCTACTCATATTCTGCCTGAAACCTCTTACTCTACAGGGTTCAGATCCATTCTACAGGGCTAGTTAGAAGACAGGTAATATACAGAGCATAGTAGTCAAGAATGTGAGTTTTGAGAAAGTTTTGAGAAAGGCTTACACCTATGATCCCAGTACTCTGGAAACTGGGGCAAAAAGATTGCTGCGAGTTTGAGGCCAACCTGAGCTACATAGGGACTTCAAGGGCAGCCTGAACTACATAGCAAGACCCTGACTCAAAACAAACATGCAAGCAAACAAACGAATATGAGTTCTGCAGTTAGACTTCCTGGATCTGTGAACATATGTGATTGTTAAATTATTTAACCTTTTAAACCTTAGGTACTTCATATCCAAAGTGTGTATGAATAATAACTGTCTCATTTGAGGATTAAATGAGATATAAAACATATAAAACATTTAGTTAGGTTCTTGGTGCATTCTAATTCCTTAAGAGAGCCAGGCATGGTGACCTACACCTGTAGTTCCAGGTACAGACAAAGTTGAGGCAGTAGGATGCTTGAGCTCACGAGTTTGAGATCAGCCTGAGCAACCTAGAGATACCTAAGAAAGAAGAAAAGGAAAGGAAAGGAATACGAACCCATCATTGAGATTAAATGTTAATATATTTCCATAATTGCTGCAGATATTTTACTGTTTATTAATTTTGTTTATTTTTTCAGTGCTGGGGAATGAAACACAGGGCCTCACTCATGCTAGACAAGTGCTCTACCACTGAACTCCACTCCTAACCCATGTAATGTCTTTCTTTAAAAAGTGAAAACATGGTGCTGAGGCTGTCAGTGCTATAATGCTTTCTTACTATGTATTTGGCCCTGGATTCAATTCCCAGTGCTGAAAAAAAAGGCAGAAGAAGAAATAAAATATTACAGATGCTCAAAGTCCCCCACTCCTCTGTCCTTGTCTGAAGTTGGTGTATAATATTTCAATGAATGTTTTTATACTTTCACTTTGTATATTAGTAAACAGTATTTACCTTTTTTGCATAAATGGTCTCATAATGTGTGATTTCTAGCTTTCTTTCTTCAAATCTTTTTCTTCACATGTTCGTAGTACATAATGTTTACATTTCTTGTGTGGAGTTGGTACATGTACACAACATGTACTTCTTTTCATCTTCTTTCATACCCCTTCCTTCCTCCCTCTTCCATTCACCTTCTGATCCCTTTCCTTTTTTTTTTCTTTTTGTAGCTTGCTTTTTATAATCTTTTTGAGACAGAGTCTCAATCTGTAGTTCAGACTAGCCATGAATTCACTATGTAGCCCAGGCTGGCCTTGAACTCCCAGTGATCCTCCTGCTTCAGCCTCCCAAGTGCTGGGACTATAGGCATATGCCACCATGCTTGGCTGTAGCTTGCTTTTTAAACTCAACATTGTTTCTCAGATTTTTTTCTTCTTCTGGTACGAGGTATTAAACTCAGGGCTTTCACACTGAGCTATACCCTAGCCCTTTTTATTTTGGGACAGGGTCTTGTTAAATCACTATTGCCCAGGCTGGGCTCAAACTTGCAATCATCTTGAATCAGCCTCCCAGAGTGCTAGGATTAAAGGCGTGCGCTACCATGCCTGGCTATGGCCAGCATTTTTGTGTGTGTCCTATTTAAAAAATCCTTGCCTGCCTCCATATAGTATTTTCAAGCATTAGGGATTTTTTCCCTCTTTATATTTTACCTTTCCTTTTCTCCCTTTTCAGCATATAGAAAAGTCTGTGCTTCATTGCCTTCTAGGGAGTACTATCTGTGGCCAAGCTAGAAACAGATTAGTTTGTAAAATATTTGAGCTTCTCTTTTCCAAGCACATCAAGGAGGATTGAGTATGAAGGAGAATGTGGCTTTTGTCAGATTAAAAAGACGTGTCCCAGCTGGGTGCAGTGAGACCCATTTGTAATTCTAGTTACTCAGGATTACAGGCCAGCCTGTACAACACAGTGAGACACAAAATAAAATTTTTTAAAGGCCTTAAATTTCAGGGTGAAGTGGGGAGAAGTTAAGTTAGGTCAAACCTGGCCTTCCCTTCCTGCAGCTTCCTAGTAAGATACTAGAGAGGAATTGCTGCTTAATGAATCTGGGAGATAGAAATGCAAGGCCTATGGTTACAAATATTATAAGCAATTGCTACATAACAAATGTACCACAGAAGCCCCAGAGAGGTAAAGATGCCAAGTAAACAATGTCTTTCAATAATACCCTGTGGGGACAAATGATCCTTCTCCACACCTTCTCAAGGTTTGGCATTGTATAAGACCCCAGAAATGGGCTGGGGATTTAGCTCAGCAGCACCGCACCTGCCTTGCAAGCACAAGGTCCTGAGTTCGATCCCCAGTACCAACCCCCCTCCCAAAAACACCCCCTCTAGAACCAGTTAGGAGAGCCCCAAGAATATAACTGAGATTGACTCCCCACCTCTGGCCCTAGTAGCAGTAGCTCTATCTATTTCTTTATGTGACGATTGAATTGAGAAAGAGAAGCATTTAAAATTATTTAAGATTGTAGACATAAAACGTAGATGGAAATTATTTGATGTGAACTGCAGGTGAAAGTATTAATCTTCTTAATAAATTTCCAGTTTTAGCCAGCACAGCTTCCTGAATGATCTAGGATTAAAATAATAACATGGTTTAAATGGAAGGTTTTTTTTTTTCCTCTGAATTTTATTCCCTTTTTGATCCTCTTAGGAGCTCACTAAATTTTTCTTCCTCCTGTATTTTTCCTTTTCATTAAAAGAAAATGAGCTTTGTTGCTTTCTTTAGATAAAATAGCTCTTAATTTCCATAATAAAAACTTAGAAGTATTACTAATTTTTAAACATGTTTAAAATGAAGTAATGTTTGCTGAATATAAAATAATATTTATGAGTTAAATTTAAGTTATAAATCTTTTTTTCCCCAATCCTGGAAATTGAACATAAAGCCTTCACACTGAATTATACCTCCAGTTCAGTTTTTATTTTGGGACAGAGTCCCACCAGGTTGGGTGGGCTAGTTTTGAACTTGTGAAGCTCCTGCTTCAGCCTCCCAGAGGGCTGGAATTATAGGTGTGTATCATTATGCCTGGTTATTTATTATTATTATTATTTTAAGAAAGGGTCTTGCTAAGCAGTCTCTGCTGGCCTTGAACTTACTATGTAGCCCAGGCTATACTCAAACTCATGGTGATCCTCCTGCCTCAACCTCCCTAGTGCTGTGATTATAAATGTGTGCCATCATACCCAGCTACTATTCCTGGTTTAAATTATAAATCTTAACAATAAACATTCATGAACCTTAAAAACTAGAACTATACCACTAACTTGGATTTATTTGAATATTCCCCTTCTTCCAATGTAACTATTACTTTGAATTTTATATTTTTTGTTTTTTTAAAAGTTCTATTGCCTATGTATAGATTCATAAAAAATACATTGTTTGGCCAGGCATGGTTGTGTACAAGTGTAATCCTAGTACTCTGAAAGGCTGAGGGAGGAGGATCAGAAGTTTGAGTCAAGCCAAAGTACTTTACTGACATACTGAGAACCTATCCCAAAAAGGGGGGAGGGCTGAGTATGGTGGTGAATGCCTGTAATCCCAGTACTTGGGAGGCTGAGGCAGGAAGATTGCCCAGAGTTCAAGGCCAGCCTGAGCTACATAGTGAGTTTAAAACCAGTCTGAATTACAGAGTAAGGCCCTGTGTAAAAAAAAAAAACAGGACTGAGAATATAGCCCTGAGTTCAATCCCCAGCTCCCCCCCTTCTCCCGCAAATAGCAGCTTAAAACAACAACATTCTGATTTCCAGTCACTGCACTGCAAAGAGAGAACAACTACTGGTTATATCAGAATCTGCAGACCTAACCATACCTCAGTCATATAATTTAAAATTTGTTGTAAGACACATCCAAGAAAATGGCAAAGGGGTAAGCAACAACAAATCAACCTCTCCAAGATTCAGAAACCAGCTCTGGAAAATAAAAACTTGGGGAAGAAAAGAAGGAGGGAGGTGGATACTCAGGACTCAGGAGGGATCTGAAGGGGAGAATTGGGGCCTATGAAGAAAGTGAAGAGACAGACCTCAGACAAAGGAAGAGAGAATCTGCACATTCTCCCTGGCTCTTGGCTCCTGGCACGACAAAGGAAGATTGAAACTACAAAGACACAGAGAAAGCAGGGGACTCCACAGGCCTCAGGGAGAAAGGCACCAGTGGAACGGAGTAGTGGATGATGTGCAGTACAACAGCTGGTGAGTGACTCCTGTCCAAGTAACTGCAGTGTGTCCTGGAGATAGTGTTTGTTGGATGCTATTTTAGGGAGGGGCCAACTAAACCCAGGGCTAAGAGCAGTTTTGGATTGGCTTCATCTCAGGGCTCCGAGCGTTAAAAACCCACAGTGGGGGCAGGGGATTTAGTTCAGTGGTGCTGCCGCCTGCCTCGAAAGCTCAAGGTCCCAAGTTTGATCCCTGGTACCAAAAAAACTCCCCCCAAAACAAACAAACAAACAAACAAACCCACAGTGGCTGGATGAGGTACAACTACAGGAAACATACAGGGTCAGGGAGCTGTGGTCAGGCTGGCAAGAGACACCCAGAATGTTATAAGCTAAACAAGTCAGGCCCCAACCCCATGACCAGAGACCAGGAGCAACATTAACTTCTGTGAATTTGAAAGTCCTAGAACCCAAATCCCACCCTGTGTGCTGGGATTATCAAGCATTCCACCCTAATCCTACTGCAGGCTTGCTGGGATTATCAAGCATGCCACCCTAATCCTCCTGCCAGTTTGCAGGGATTATCCAGCATGGATCTGGGCTCTGACTGCCTCCTTAATCTACTGGTGAGAGCAGAGTCATGCCCTGTGTCGCGAGCAGGTACCGTGGGTAAAGAGGACTCGGACTCAGATGGCAGTTCACACACTTATCTTATATTATCATAATTCACTTCAATACAATTATCACACAATATTAAGTCTGCCAATCACCACATCCCTGTACCTGTACTGCGCAAGTCCTTATGGGAGCGTGACGTTTCCTCCTGTAGGGTCAGAGGGTCCGATCCGTAGACAAAGGGCGTCGAGTCGGAGCTAGGCTATCCGTCTCTCAGCTTGCCTCGTCCTCTGGTCTTGTCTGGTCGGCCGCGATGCCCCTTCCAGCGGGATCAGGTGTGCAGATGTCTCGGTCGGTAATCAGATCAGCAGATCGACTGGTCGACTGGTCGGTGGACGGATCGACAACTTGCTTGGAGTCTTCAGCTCCTTTTATACTGTTCTAACTGGGCGTTTGTGGTATTGGTTCAGACTTATCACATATTATCACACTGTCCAGTTCGGGGTACACCCTTATCAGTTCCATACCGCTTAAGGTTCTACTTTCATATCTTATGGTTACACATCACTCTTATGATTACGTCACACATAGGGTTACAGCACACTTAGGGTTATACAATTCAATCTTATTTCAAAGTGTTCTCCACACCCTGCAATGAACACTACCAAAAAACTGTAGATCCTAGAAGATAAGAATTTTCTTTTTTTGTTTCATTGTTTATGGGCTTTTTGTTGTTGTTCACATGGTTTCTTTTTTTTGGATTGCTTGTTTTTCTGAGTACAAATATTGTTTTAAGGTTTTTTTTGTTTTGTTCTTATTTTTGTTTCTTCCTCCTTTCTTTCCTTCCTGTCTTATTCACCAGTTTCCAGAGTGATAGGTCTCCCACTACCTCAGCAGCTATTGTGTATAGTAGTTGCCTTCTTCCTATTGTGCCTTGCCCCCTTCCCTGTGCACTAAACTAAGATCGAAGTGGATTAAAGAGCTAAATATCAAGACAGAAACAGTAAACTTGCTGGAAGATAAGTTAGGTAGAACTCTCAATGACATTGATGTAGGAAAAGACTTTATGAACAAAACTTCAGTAGCATGGGAGCTAACACAAAGAATCAACAACTGGGACTTCATCTTATTAAAAAGCTTCTGCACTGCAAGAGAAACTACCAACAGAACTAAGAGACAACCTACAATATGGGAAAAAAATTTTAGCAGCTGTACCTCAGACAAAGGTCTACTATCTAGAATACATAAAGAATTGAAAAAAATCAGACCTCCCAAATTCAAAGACCCAATTCAAAAATGGGCATCTGAAATGAACAGACATTTTTCAGACAAAGAGGTAAAACCAGCAAATAAATATATGAAAAAATGTTCAACATCGCTGGTCATTCGAGAGATGCAGATGAAAACAACACTGAGATTCCACCTCACCCCAGAAAGAATGGCTGCTATCAAGAAATCAACCAATAACAAATGCTGGTGGGGGTGTGGAGAGAAGTGAACTCTTCTCCATTGTTGGTGGGAGTGCAGACTGGCGCAACCACTGTGGAAATCCATATGGAGATACCTCAAAGAACTAGGACTAGAGGTCCCATTTGATCCAGCTATTCCCCTGCTGGGTATCTTCCCCAAAGAATTAAAAGAATCATACCACAGCGATATATGTGCACCTATGTTTATAGTGGCACAGTTTGTAATAGCTAAGGTTTGGAAACAGCCCAAGTGCCCATCAATTGGAAACTGGATAAAGAAGATGTGGTTTTTTTTATAAAATGGAGTACTACTCAGCCATAAAGAATGAGAAACTAGAGTCATTTTATAGCTAAATGGATGCATATTGAGGCCATACTCTTAAGTGAAATAAATAGGACACACGTGTAAATACCGAATAGTATCTCTAGTGTGAGAAATTGAAAGTGTAAATAAGGATGAAAGTGATTAAAACGAATAATTGATAATTTGAAATAGGAAAAGGTCCAAAGGGGTAGGGGTGGCAGGAGGGGAAGGGGAAAGAGAAGAAAGGAAAGGAAAAATTATGAGAAAGAAAAAGAAAAGGAAACATAGTCTATGTAAATAGGGAAGGGTGGTGGGGGTGAAGGGCGCATAGGTAATGGGGAAAAAAATAAGAACTAAGATACATCATGTTCAGGTATAAACACCCAATGATAAATGTAAATATATCGTATATCTAAAATGTACCAATTAATATTAAAAAAAAAGAAATAGAACTGAAACAAAGCTTTGAATAAGTGGACTTAGTAGACATCTACAGAGTGTTCCCCCCAAGAGACAACAGAATACACATTCTTCTCAGCAGCACACAGGACTTTTTCCAAAATAGACCACATATAGGGTACGGAACAGGGAAAGGGGATGTTACTAGAACCTCTGCATTAAGTCCTAGTCTCCTGCGAGCCATGACAGCACAAGGTGAATTAATTAATATATAGGCAGAAAGAGACTTAGAGAAGAAGCTGAGCTTTGGGCATGATTAATGCTGATCTGGGCAGCAAAGAAGAAATATCCCAAGCTTGCCACACCTTTATTCGGTACTTGGGGAGAAACAAATGTAGCAGATGACTCAGAGGGTGGTGATAATCTTAGAACAATGAGGAACTATGTAGATGAAGATCTGGTTCGTCCCAGGATGTCTCCAGCTGGTGTAATCCTGCCCTGGAGCACCACAGGATCACCCAACCAGGTCTGGACATGCTGTAGCTGGCCTGTAGGCAGAAAAACCGGGCCCTAATCATGGTTTAATTGTGAAATGTTTTTTCCCAAAAATTATGAATAATTGCTCCCAACAATATGGTTTTTTTTATATAATGGGTTACTACTCTGTCATAAAGATGGATGAACTTCAGACATTTATAGCTAAATGGATGGACCTTGAGACCATACACTTAAGCAAAATAAATTGGACACACGAGTAAATATTGCATTGTTTCTCTGGTGTGAGAAAGCAAAAATGGAAATAAGGACTAAAATATATAATAGACGTTGGGAAATGGGAAGAAAATGTTCAAATGGGAAGGGGAAGAAGGGAGAAGGGAAGGAGAAAGGAAGGAAGGAGCAAGAAAAAAGTGAAAATAGAAGGAAAAAATGAAAACAAAGCTTTTGTACGTAGGGAGGGGAAGGACCTTGAGGCGAGGGAGAAATGAGAAAAAAGCCGGATCTCATGTACATGTGTAATTTCCCTATGATAAGTGTTATCATTACATATGCCTAAAATGTGCCAATAAATGTTTTGCTATTAAAAAGAAAACGGGGGCTGGGGATTTAGCTCAGTGGCACCATGCCTGCCTCACAAGTGCAAGGTCCTGAGTTTGATTCCTGATACTGAAAAAACAACAAAAAACCACCCCCAAAACAACAACAACAACAAAGAAAACAAAATAGAATGCATACTATCTCATAGATCATGCTTAAGTAGATGCAAAGGAATTGAAATTATCCCATGCATATTATCAGATCATAGTGCAATGAAATTGGAAATAAATGGCAAAAGAAATCACAAAAACTACATAAACACATGGAAATTAAATAACACCCTCCTGACTAACCAATGGGTCACAATAAAATTAAAGAAGAGACAATCTCTGCAATTAAACAATAACACCAATATGATGTACCAGAATTTATGGGATGCAAAGAAAGCAGTCCTACAAGGGAAATTTATAGTGGTGAATTAACACATCCAAAAAACAGAGCAAGATCAAATAAATCACCTAAGGTTGACCCTCAAGGTTCTAGATAAAGAAGAGAAAGTTAAACTCAAAGCGTGTATGAGGGAGGAAATTATAATGATCAGATCAGAAATTAATGCAATTGAGACTAAGAAAACAACAAAGGATTAATGAGTCAAAGGGTTGGTTCTTTGAAAAACATGTGTGTAGCCAACCTTCTCAAATAAACACAACCTTAGCCAACCTCATCAAAACAGTGAAAAAAAAGACCTAAATCCATGCAATTAGGAATGAAAATGGTTAAATTGGGGATATCATCAATACCTACTTTGAGAACTTGTACTCTAATAAGATGCAAACCCCAAAGAAATGGACAGATTCCTAGATACATATATATTACCAAACCTGAATCAGAAAGATACAAAAATGTTAAATAATACAATATCAGTAAATGAAATTGAACAAATAATAAAGAAACTACCAAGAAAAAAAAGTCCAGGACCTGACAAATTCACTGCTGAATTCTACAAGAATTTTAGAGAAGATCAAATGCCACCACTCCTCAAAATCTTTACTGAAATTGAAAGGGAAGTAATATTCCCAAACGTATTCCTAGAAGCAAGCATTACCCGGACACCAAAACCAGAGAAGGATCCAATTAAAATCTTCAATAAGGTGCTGGCAAACAGAATGCAGGAAAACACCAAAAAGATTATAAAACATGACCAAGTAGATTTCTTCCCAGGAATTCAGGGATGCTTGAACATACACAAATCAATAGGTGTAATAGGGCTGGGAATGTAACTCAAAGGAGCAGTGTTTGCCTGGCAAGTGTAAGTCCCTGAGTTCGATTCCCAGTACCAAAAAACCCCCAAAAAACCAAAAAAACCCACATTAACAGAACCAAGGACAAAAACCACATGACCATCTCAACAGACAAAGCATTTGACAAGGGCTGGGGATTTAGCTAAGTGGTTCTGCCACCTGCCTTGGAAGCACAAGGAGTGGAGTTCGATCCCCGGTACCAAAAAAGGAAAAGCATTTGACAAAGTTCAACACTTATTCATGGTAAAAACATTACAGAAAATTGGGATAGAAGGTCTATATCTCAATCTGATAAATGCCATCTATGACAAACCAATAGCCAACATCATACTAAATGGTCAAAAACTGAAAGCTTTCACTCAAAATCAAGAACCAGACAAGGATGCCCAGTAGCACCACTCCTATTCATATAGTTCTGGAAACATTAACCAGAACAATTAGACAAGAGAAAGAAATAAAAGAAGTAGGAAAAAAGAAGTTAAATACATTATTTGTTGGCAACATGATAGTCTACATAGAAGACTCCACCAAAGGACTCCTAGAATTAATAATCAAATTTGGCAGTGTAGCAGGATACAAAGTAAACACTCAAAAATCCATAGCATTTTTGTACATGAATGACAACTCCTTGAGAGTGGAATTAGGAAAACAACACCTTTCACAAATAGCATCAAGAAAAATGAAATACTTAGGAATCAATCTAACAAAGGAAGTGAAAACCTATACATTGAAAACTACAGTGCTCTGAAAAAGCAGACTGAAGATTTTGGATAGGCAGAATCAATATAGTGAAAATGGCCACACTTCCAAAACTGATATACAGATTTAATGCAATCTCAATCAAAATGCCAATAGCATACCTCACAGAAATAGAGAAAAGTATCCTAAAATTCATATGGAACCAGAAGAGACCTAGAATACCAAAAGCCATTCTGGGAAAGAAGGGCAAGGTAGGGGGCATTACAATCCTTGATTTAAAGTTATACTACAAAGCTGCCATCATAAAAACACCATGGTACTGGCAAAAAAATAAAAACCTATAGATATGAGGATCAATGGAACAGAATAGATGAAGAAACAACTCCAAGCACACTCAGATACCTTATCTTTGACAAAGGGGCCAAGTATCTTTACTGGAAGAAAGATAGCTTCTTTAATAAAGGTGCTGGGAAAACTGGCTTTCCACAAGCTGAAAATTGAAGGTAGATACATCTCTCAACATGCACTAAACTACAATAGAAATGGATCAAAGATCTAAATATCAAAACAGAATCTGCTGGAAGATAGACTAGGTAAAACTCTTGAACACATAAGTATAGGCAAAGACTTTATGAACAAAAACCTGATTCCACAGGAAATATTACAAAGAATCAACAACAGACCACATCAAATTTAAAGGCATTCGTACAGCAAAAGAAACCACCAAGAGAGTGAAGAGATAGCCCATAGAATGGGAAAACATTTCCCAGCTACTCCTCAGACAAACAACTAACATCTAGAATATATAAAGAATTTTAAAAAATCAGACCTCCCAAATTCAAAGACCCAATTCAGTAATGGGCATCTGAAATGAATAGACATTTCTCAGGTGAAGAAATACAGTCAATAAATATATGAAAAAAAATGCTCATCAGCACTGGTCACTCAAGACATGCAAATTAGAACAACACTGAAATTCCATCTCACTCCTGAAAGAATGGCTATCATCAAGAAATCAACCAATAATAAATGCCAGTGAAGCTGTGGGGAAAAAGGAACACTTCTCCATTGCTCATGAGCATGTAAACTGATACAACCACCATGGAAATCAGTATGGAGACTCCTCAAACAACTAAAACTAGAGGTTCCATTTGACCCAGCTCTTCCCTTCCTAGGTACCTTCCCAAAAGAGTTAAAAGCATCATACCACAGTGGTATGTATACATGGGTATACGCATTCTTATGTTTATAGCACTGCAATTTATAATAGTTAAATCTTAGAAACAGCCTATATGCCCATCAACAGATGAATGGATAAAGAAAACATGGTATTTAAATACAATAGAGTACTGCGCTGGCATAAAGAAGGATAAATTTGAGTCAAGAAAATGGGTAAACTTTGGGACCATAATCTTAAGTGAAATAAATTGGATACACAAGTGCTGGGATTACAAGTGTGCACCACCATGCCTGGACACCTTTATTTTTAAGTGATTAATAATCTTGGAGTTGGATTCTTTTTCCTTCTACTTGGTATCAAACCCAGAGGCATTCTACCACCAAGCTACCTTCTCAGCCCTTTTAATTTATCTTTCTTTTTTTCACCCTTTTAAAAATTGGTATACAGATTAATGGGTTTCATTTTGGCAGATTCATACATGTACATAACATACTTTGTGCATTTTCACACACACCCATTTTAATTTTTTTTTATTTTGAGACAAGTTGTCAGTAAATTGCCCAAGCAAGACTTGAACTTGTGATCCTCCTCCCTCAGCTTCCTGAATTCTGGGATTACAGGCATGCATCACCACACCACGCTATGATGGTTTTGTTTCTTTCCTCCCTTTGCATCCCAGTTAAGTTTTTTTCATTGCACCCTGCTGCTTCTTACTTGATGTAGCATTAAATTTAGCAGCTACTGTTAGCTTGTTTCTCACCTTTCAAATCCCAGTTGTCTCTGTGAAATGTGTATGTACATATAAAAATACCATGATTTCAGCTGGGTACAGTGCTACATGCCTATAATTCTAGCACCCTAGGAGGCTGAGGCAGAAGGATGGCAAGTTCCAGCCCAGATTGGGCAATTTAGTGAGATCCTGCTCAAAAATAAAATAAAAATGGCTAGGAGTGTAGCTCAGTATGAAGGCCCTGAGTTCAATCTGCAGTACTGCAAAACAAAATGAAACAAAACAAAACCAGATCCATGATTTTACCCCTTCTGAATTTTCTGACTGACAGCCATTTGAATAGGTTGAAATTTAGTCTGGCCCCTGTGTTTGTAGGAATCTTTTGTTTTAGATTTTTTTTTTTGAAAAATCACTTTTTAAAACTACTTTATTGAACTGTGATTGACACACAAAAAGCTGTATATAAAGCCGGGTATTGTGGCACACATCTATAGTCTCAGTTCCCAGGAGGCTGAGCCAGGAGGATCACAGTGACTTTGAGGCCAGCCTGGACTGCATAGCAAGATCCTGTATCAAAAACAAAAACAAAAACACCCCCTAAAGCAATGTATATTTAACATACGTAACTTGATGAGTTTGGAGATAAGTATATACCTATGAAATAATCACCACAATCTATAAGCCTATCCATTACCTCCACAAATCTCTTCCCATCATCTTTATGATTTTTTGAGGCAGGTTCTAGCCCTGTAGTCCAAGGTGGTCTTGAACTCAATTTGTACACCAGACTTTTTTCAAACTTGAGACCTTCTTGCCTCAGCATCCTGAGTGCTGGAATTACAGGCTTGTGTCCAACATTTTTTGCTTATTTTAAAAGTGAATTATCCAGCTAGGCATGGGGGCACATGTCACAGTCCCAGCATTTGGAAGGCTGAGGCAAGAGGATCTCTTTGAGTTTGAGGCCAACCTGGACTACATAGTAACTTCAAGGCCAGCTTAAACTACATAGCAAGACCTTGTCTCAAAAAACAATGAACTATCTAGCCTGGTATAGCAGCACACACTTAGGGAGACTGTCAGTCAGGAGGATTGTTATATTTGAGCCCAGCCTGGGCAATATAACAACTTAGAAAGATTTTTCAAAATAAAAATAAAGCGCTAATGATAAAGGTCAACATGAAGGCCCTGAAAAAAAAAATATATATACATATATTTTAAAAAAAATAAAACCTGGGCATGGTGGCTCACGCCTGTTATCCCAGCACTCAGGAGGCTGAGGCAGGAGGATTGCCACAGTTTCAAGGCCAACTTGAACTAAATAGTGAGTTCAAGGACAGCCTGAAATACACAATGAGATATTGTCTCAAAAAGAAAAAAAAAAGAAAGAAAGAAAGAAAAGAAAAGAAAAAAAAGAAAGAAAAAAGAATTGTTTTGTAGTTCTGGGGATGGAACCCAAGGCCTCAGCCCTGCTAAGCAAGTGCTGTACTACTGTGCTCCCCGCCACCCCCATGCAGAACTTAGATTTTTTATACTATGGGTGAAGGAGAACTATTAAAAAGTTTTAACCAGGTGAGTTTGTTTGCTTGTTTGGGAACAGGGTCTCACTATGAAGTTCGTGCTGGCCTTGAACTTACTGTACAGCCTATGATAGTCTTGAACTTGTGGTGATCTTCCTGCCTCAGCCTCCTGAGTGCTTGGAATACAAATGTGTGCCACCATGCCTGCCTGACTAGGTGAATGATGTGGTCAAATTTGCATGGTACAAAGATTTAGCTGTGTAATGGTTTTCTGGAGACGGCTCCTACCAGCTCCCAAGAAAGACAAATGTTAAAATGTCAGGAATTTTGCAAGCCAATTGATGTTATGTTAATAGCTTAAAATTAGTCATGATGGGAATATGTACATCAAGGAAATCAGCAAATGCTACCAATTAGCTATTTTAAGCAGGCTTTGAGGCCAGCCTGGGCTACATCATGAGTTCAAGGCGAAACCTTGTCTCAAAACAAACAAACAAACAATAACAAAAATGAACACTCCTAAAAAATTAGATTTTTAAAAATCCTATTGTTAAATTTCTAGGATTTAAAAAAATCTGATTTTTGAGACAGGGTCTCACAAATAGCAAACTCACTGAGAGAGAAATTAGGGAAACAACACCTTTCACAATAGTATCCGCCCCCCCCCCCAAGAAATATCTAGGAATCAATCTAACAAAGGAAGTAAAAGATCTTTACATGCAAAACTACAGTACTCTGAAAAAGGAGATAGAAGAGGGCCAGGGATTTAGCTCAGTGGTGCCGGTCACCTGCCTTGCAAATGCAAGGTCCTGAGTTCAATTCCCAGTACAAAAAAAAAAAAAGGAGCTAGAAGAGAATATCAGAAAATGTAAAGATATACTATGTTCTTGGGTAGGAAGAACCAATATAGAGAAAATGGTCATACTTCCAAAATTGTTACACATATTTAATACTGATCAAAATATCAATAGCATATCACACAGAATTAGAGAAAATAATTCTAAAATTTATTTGGAACCAGAAGACACCTAGAATAGCAAAAGCAATTCTGGGCAACAAAAACAAGGCAGGGGGCATCACAATCCCCAACTTGAAATTATACTACAGAGCTACTGTGATAAAAACAGCATGATATTGGCAAAAAAAACCCACAAAAAAAAACAGAACTGAGGATCAATGGAACAGATTAGAAGATGCAGAAACAACTCCAAACATATTCAGCCACCTTATCTTTGACAAAGGATCCAAACACCTTCACTGGAAGAAAGATAGCCTCTTTAATATGTGGTACTGGAAAAACTGACTTTCTACGTGCCAAAGATTAAAACTAAATTCATATCTTTCACCGTGCACTGAACTAAAATGAAAATGGATCATAGATATAAATATTAAAATGGAAACACTAAATCTGCTGGAAGATAGAATACGTAGAACTCTTGAAGACATTGGTGTAGGAAAAGATTTCATGGACAAAATCCTGATCACACAGAACATATCACAGAGAATCAATGACTGGGATCTCATCTTATTGAAAAGCTTTTGCACAGGAAAAGAAATCACCAGGAGAGTGAAGAGACAACCCACAATGTGGGAAAAAAAGTTTTGCCAGCTATTCCTCAGACCAAGGACTAATAATATCTAGAATATAGAAAGGACTAAAAAAAAAAAAATCAGAGCCCCCAAATTTAAAGACCCAATCCAAAAATGAGCATCTGAAATAGACACTTCTCAGATGAAGCAGTAGAAATGGCAAATAAATACATGAAAAATGTTCAACATCATTGGTCATTGGAGAGATATAAATAAAAACAACAGTGAGATTCCATCTCACTTCAGAAAGAATGGCTACTATCAAGAAATCAACCAATAAATGCTGGAGGGGCTGTGGTGAAAAAGGAACCCTTCTCTACTGTTGGTGGGAGTGTAGATTGGTGCAACTACTGTGAAAATCACTGTGGAGATTCCTCACAAAACTAAAAGTAGAGGTTCCATTCGACCCACAAAGATACCTTCTTGGTATCCTCCTAAAAGAATTAAAAGCATCATACCACAGAGATATATGCACACCCATGTTTATAGCAGCACAGTTTGTAATAGCTAAATCTTGGAAACAGCCCATCAACCAATGAATGGATAAAGAAGATGTGGTTTTTTTTTTATACAATGTAGTACTACGGTGCCATAAAGAAGGATAAGCTTGAGACATTTCTAGCTAAATGGATGCACCTTGAGACCATACTCTTAAGTGAAATAAATTGAATACACATGTTTAAATACCATATTGTTTCTCTGGTGTGTAAATAAGGACCAAAGTGTAAATAAGGACCAAAATGTATAATAGGCATCGGTAAATGGAAAGAAAATGTTGAAAAGAGAAGGGGAACAGGAAGGGGGAGGGGGAGAGGAAAGAAAGGGCAAGAAAAAAAAGAGAATAGAAGGAAAAATGGAAGCAAGGCTTCTGTAAATAAGGCATGGAAGAGGGGTTGATGGGAGGGGAGGAATGGGAAAAATGAAGCAAGTTATTTCATGTACAGGTACAAATTCTCTATGAGGAATGTTATCATTATGTATATCTAAAATGTACCATTAAAACTGGCAAAAAACCCCCTGATTAATTTGAACTGAGCTAGAAGGAGCACAATTTCAAAGCAAATCTGGTCTACATAGTGAGCTCTCTCAAAATACCAAATAAAATAAAATAAACCCAGTTCATTAATATTTATGCCATTTCATCAGAAGCAAGAAATGCATAGATGTTCTGAGCATGGCCACACACATCGGCAAGCCCAGCACTTGGGAATTTGAGGCAGCAGGATTATAAATTTCACCCCAGTCTGGGCAACTACTAGTGAGACCCTATTTGAAAAAAAAAGGAAAAGAAAGAAGAAATTAAGGAAGGAAGGAAGAAAAAGAGCTTGCAATGTATTTCAGTGGTAGAGGTGGGGGTTTGAGCACAACCTAGGCAATGCAGCAAACTAGCAATATCTTGTGTCAACATAGAAAATTTTAAAATGGTCTGGGGATAAATCTTAATGTGAAGGCCCTAAGTTCAATGCCCAGTACTGGGTGGGGAAAGTATGCACAGTGCAATATACCACCAAGTTGAAGATGAGTATCTTCTGAGAGATTTTCTTTTCTTTAAAATGTTTAGCCAGGTATGGTGGTACCTGCCTATTATTCTAGCACTTAGGAAGCTGAGGAAAGAAGACTGCCACAAGTTTGAGGCCAGGCTGGGCTAGCAGTCAGTTTAAGAATGGCCTGAACTACACAGTGAGACTGTGTCTCAAAAAACATTTTTCATTTAAAAAATTATTTTAGACACAAGTGCCAGGTCTGAAGTTCAATCCTAGTACCAAACCAAACCAAACAAAATAACAAAAAACAAAAAACAAACAAAAAACTAAAAAAAAATTATTTTAGGGCCAGGGATTTAGCTCAGTTGTGCCACTGCCAGCCTCTCAAGAGCAAGGTCTCGAGTTCGATCCCCGGTGCCAAAAAAAAAACACCTTAAAAAAATCATTTTAAATTCTGACTCTCAGGATGGGAATACAGCTCAGAGGCCCTGGAGTTCGATTGAGTTCTAGTATTTCATTACTTATTTTTTTTGTCTAGTTGATCTATCTATTTGTGACAGTGGGGTGTCGAGTTCCCCCACTACAATTGTATTAGTGCACATATGACTTTTCATGTCCATTAGTATTTGTTTTATATAGTTGGGTGCACTAGTATTTGGTGCATAGATATTTATGATTGTCATCTCTTCCTCTTGGATTGTTCCCTTTACAAGGATGTAGTGACTTCTTTGTCTCTCTTAATTAGTGTTGGTTTGAAATCCATTTGATCTGCAAATAGGATAGTTACTCTTGCTTT
Organism: Heterocephalus glaber; assembly: GCF_000247695.1. The sequence continues at coordinate 2,159,313 of NW_004624909.1, forward strand.
TTGTAGGGTTCCTGTCACATGGAGTATTGCTTTCTACCCTTTAACTTTCAGTCTATGAATTTTTAAAATTAAGTGTGTTTTTTGTTTGCAGCATATTGTTGGATCTTGCTTCTTGATACATTCTGCCCGTCTATTTCATTTGATTGGTGAATTGAGACCATTAACATTGATGGCTATAACTGATATGTATTGATTTATCCTTGTCATGATCTTTTCTTGTTGTTGGATTCCCCCCACCTTTGCATTTAATTTCTTGTCTTGCCTGATGGTTTGATTCTGTTGGGCTTCATGGGGTGGTGGCCCTCATTGTCTTCCTAGGATATTGTCTGAAATTTTTTGGAGTGCTGGTTTGGTATCCATGAATTTCCTCAGGTGTTCTTTGTCATGAAAATATCTTATTTCTCCATTGATTCTGAAATATAGTTTTGCAGGGTACATCAATCTGGGTTGGAGGTTGTTTTCTTTTCTTTTTTTTTAAGGAGGTGAGTTTTTATTTATTTATTTATTTATTTGGTACTGGGGATCGAACTCAGGTCCTTGTGCTTGTGCAGCAGGCGGTGAAACCACTGAGCTAAATCCCTGGCCCTGGAGCTTGTTTTCTTTTAGGGCTTGAAACACTTCACTCCTGGCTCTTCTTGCCTTGAGGGTTTATGTTGAGAAGTCTGTTATGATTCTAATGGGCTTTCTTTTATGTATGATTTGTTTCTTTTCTCTAACTGCTTGTAGGATTTTGTTCTTCTGTTGGGTTTCTGGAATCTTGACTATTATATGCCTAGGTGTAGATTTTTTATTGATCATGGCTAGTTGGTGTCCTATATGCCTCACTTATCTGTATGTCAAGTTCTTTCCTCCTGCTTGGGAAGTTTTCTTCCATTACTTCTGTGAACAGTGTTTTATGTCATCTGCACTCTCCTGTTTCTTCATTGACTCTGATCAGTTTTATGTTATTCTTCTTTGCATGGTCCTTTACTATTTCCAACAAATTTTTCTTTTCCTAGTCACTAATTGCAATCCTGTCTTCTACATCTGAAATTCTGTCCTCACATTGGCTCATTCTGCTGCATAAACTTTCAGTGGCATTTTTAATCTCCTGGATATCTGATTGAATTTGTTTTATGGATTCCATTTCTTTCCCTTCCTGGGATTCCATCATTTTCCTGAGCTTCTCTATTTTTTTATCTGTGTCTTCTCTGGAGTTATTAATCATGTCTTTCACTATGGTCACAATCTCTGTTGTTATCTGAGAAATTATTTCTGATTTCATTTTTTCCAGATCCTCTTTCATTCCCAGTTCAGGGAGATCAGGTAGTTCAGTTTCTAATTGTTCCATCTCGCCTCCTGGATTTCTCTTTGGTGACCTGGAAGTCTGGGTTTGCATCTTGTTTCAGTGTCTTCTCATTTTTATTTTTTGCTATCGTTGAAGTTTTTGGTTTAATTAGCTACTTGTAAATTGTTTATTCCAAGTATTTTTACACTAGTATTTAGAGCCCTTAGGGAATGGCTTCTTCTTGGTTTGTCTTCCAGGTTTAGTTGGTCTTTGGATTTTTAGTCTGTAATGGCCTTTAGGCAATCTCAGTCTTCATATACCAGCAAGGACAGCTGACTGGAACAATCACATCACTTTGGCTCAAGTAATATAATCAGCATCAACAATAGTATCAAACACAGCCTAGAAAATGGCAAACTGTTGTAACTGCTAATCTACCACCTTTTACTTCATGACCTAGACTTGTGGTTAATATGTCAAAATCTAGAACCAAACAGAAATATATTTGCAGTGAATAAGCCCTACAATATAGCAAACTGCCCTCTGGGGAGATTTAGAAGGAGTTGGGAGGTGGGGTAGAGAAATAGAAGGAGAAGAAAATGTTAGAAGTAAGGCTAGAGGACACAGGAAGATCATGAGAACTTTGGGAAACTGGTGAAGGAAAAGAAAAGAAAGGAACAGAAACAAGAACAGAACAAATGAACAGCAACAGAAAATCTAGAAACTGTATTCTTGCTCGTATAAAAATAAGATCAAGAAAAAACAGAACAAAAACAGGAACAAGAAAAGCGAGAAATGAAGGAGAAAAGAAAAAAAATGTTCCCTTCAACGTGAGTCTTGTCACAGGTGAACAATGTGGGTATTGTACTGATCTGTGTCAACGGATCTCAGTAAGCCAGCCATAGTCCACTGAATTTCAGGCTGGTTTCTGGCTATGAGGCTGGAATTGAGCTCTCTGACCTCCTTTGGGTTTGAACTCTACACGGTTCTAATGCAGGTTTGAGCTGCCCTTCCCCCACAGTAAATCCAGGTTCTGGTAGGTGCTGACCCCAACAACTCACCAACTGCTGCAGTCTGCTGTGCCTTTATTGAGGTGACTCTTTGCTCTCCCAGTGAGCTTCAATTCTCAACAAGCCTTGGAGAGGCCCTCTCTCTGCTGCTTACCACTGCACCAATTCCTGGGCTCAGAATGATAGCCTTCTGGATCCCTGCACTTCCTTGCTGTCTGGGTGGGCCTCTGGCTGGAGCCTGTGCCCCTGTGCTGCTGGTGTCCCAGCAGGCCTCTGGCTGGGACCTGCATGACCTTACTGATGGTGTCCGCGCAGGCCTCTGGCTGGGGCCTGAGCACCTGCACCACTGGTGTCCTGGCAGGCCTCTGGCTGGGGCCTGTGCACCCATGCTGCTAGTGTCCACCCTCATGGGAAATTTGAAGGACTAGGTAGAGCCATCAAGTGGCCAAACCCCTTCTCCCTAAGGAGTGGGCCCTGATATGGAGACAAAAAGCCCTCAGTTTAGATTTCTCCTATGCTTCTATTAAAGATGCTGGCACTTTGGACAGAGATGTCCATCTAGTAAATTCTTGAATCTCATAAGGGCCACTTTGTGGATTTATCAGGTCTCTTCCTTCTGCATGGGATACCATCTTAAGGACCTAAGACCTAGTTGTCGCTCTCTCTATAGGCCCCAAGATAAGCCATGGGAAACTTCATGAACCATGCCCTACAGATTTCTCTGATTTTTCCAATAGACTGCATCCTCGATCAGTTGGAAAGGTTTGATCCTGCCAGTTTAAAAAAGGGACAGCTTGGGGCTGGGATTTAGCTCAGTGGTGTCGCTGCCTACCTTGCAAGTTCAAGGTTCCAAGTTCGATCTCTGGTACCATAAATAAATAAATAAATAAATAAATAAATAAAAAAGGAACAGCTTATCTACTATTATAATACAGTTTGGGTTCAATATGAACTAGCAAATGGCAAGAGATGGGTATGAGATGACAGTTTAAACTATGAGATTATTTTTCAGCTAAACTGTTTCTGCTTGAAACATAGAAGGTAGAATGAAATCCTTTATGTTCAGCCTTTTGTGACCCTTTATGTCAGGAAAAGCCCCATAAGCTATGGTATTTAGAGTGATCCCCAAGAAAGAGAGAGATATCTTTGATGATCCTGTCATCAGATCCCCACATGTCTCTCAAGGGGATATGAGTCTTTCCCATCTGTTTAATAAAGAAACTTTAGATGAGATCCCAGACATCTATAGCCCAATTGCTGGACATAGCCTTTTCTGTGTTCACCAATCAAGATCTGGAGGAGGGTCAAAAGAGAAAAGCTAGAATTATAGCTGTTGGAATTGACAATGTTTTAAACTCACCTAAGTTTCTAAGAGAAAACCCAAGGATAATTGAGAGCAAGAAGTCTGGAAACTGAGCACATGACTATGCCAAGCCACTGCCTGGGCCCTGCTCCAACTGTGAAGCAGCCAATGTGTCTGACTCATGGTTCTGAAAGGTTGACTGTCCTTACACCCCAAAATGGGCTAGGCTAGCCAAAACTCTCATTTCTTGCTCTGAGGAGGCCCAAGGGAACCTTTAATTTCCCTATCCACAGATATTACCACCTCCTATGGGGAACTCTGGGTGGTACTGGATGTTATGGATGAGCAAATTCAATACGTGCACTGGAGAAACCCTCCTCTAGATTTATAGCCATAGTTGAGGTTGAGGAGACCCCTAGTTGGAAATTCTTTACTCCTTCTCTGGCATATCACTTTCAAGGCCAAATTTTAACCATGAATTTCTAATTGTCCCACAATGTCCTATTCCCTTGATAGGAAGAGATTTACTAGCAAAATTGGGGGTAATTCTCAAATTCTGGCAAAGATCAAAATGGATTTTACCTGTTGGGACTATACCAAGTCTCCCTGACCTAATTAGTCAACAGGTGGATCCTGCTGCATAGTATAATGGAATACCTGATTTAAGGAGACCCTTCTTCCTTTACACATCAGAAAAGAGAAATTGCTTTGAGTGTCATGCCCCAAAGTTTAGGACAACTTTGTCCAGCATACTGTTGTAGGCAGAAAGATTCAGCAAGGGAATACATTAAATATAGGACACATAACTTATAAGGTTATTTTATGATAATTACCCAAAGATTTAAATGCAAAGGAGTGCAAGAAATTAACTGCACACTAGAAGCCCAAAAGATGCAACTGAGGGCCTAGATCCCAGCAGTTTCCCACACAAGTCCAGCTGAAGGCCTAGATTCCATGGCAATGTCCTCCTCGAGTCCAGCCAGTGGCCTAGAGCCCATGGCAGTGTCTCATGCTTGTGCGTATTGAGGATGTGCACCTGGGAGGGCCAAAGACCAGTGGTGGAAGCCAGAAAATCTATGCTGGTGAGACGAAGGATTTCTGCCACCAAGCTGAGGGATCCACATTGGAGTCAGGAAGTGTTCTCAAGGTGAAGACCAGAGCTCCCCTGATGAAAACAGCAGCCATTCCCAGTGACAGTGAGGCCCCAAGATCCTCCAATGAGAACATCCTGGTTTGCATCAGGAACACCATCCACAGCAAGCTTCTCCTAGCAAATCAACAGGCCAAGATCTTCCACTCCAGTTCTCTTTTTATGGCTATTGTTAACAATCTTCAGGTGAATCTTTCACACCCAGACCATGCTGATTCAGTTCAGCTGGGGGTTACAAGTTGACCATTAGTCAATCCATCACACATACTTTTCAAAAAAAGTAGATGGAATGGCTACTACATGACCACCCTGCCTGAGAGCAGTAGCAGTTATAGCTATGCTAACAAAGGAAGACTTTAGGACAGAAACTAGAAGTCCTGACTCTTCATCAAGTTGGAGTGACTCTTGGGACCAAAAGTTACATGTAGTTAACAGAGGAATAGATCACTAAGTATCAGACCATGGTTTTAGACACCCTTGGGATTACTATTTAAAAACTTGCACCAATCTTAATCCTGCCTCTCTGATGTCTACAGGCCCAGATGTTAACCACTCTTGTGAACAAAGGGTCTCCCAGATTTGTGCAAGCAGGCAGGACACCAGTGACCTGCCTTTCCAAGACCCTTAGAGGGACCTCTGCTCAAAAGGCAGAGCTTTTACTCAGGCATTTGTATTAGAAAAGGCAAGAAGCTATATAGCTATACTGACTCCATGGTGCTACATGTCCATGCAGCAGTATGGAAAGAAGGAGGTTGCTGACTAATAAGAAATCATCTATAAAGCACAAATATGAAATTCCACAACTTCTATAGGCAGTCCATTTTCCCAAGCAGGTCATAGGCACACATTGCAAGGGATCCCAAAGACACATGTCTAAAGTCTCCTTGTGAAATCAAAAGGCTGATAGGAAGTCAAGAAGGGCAGCCCTACAGCCCCTCAAGATCCTAGCCTTATTTCCAGTCCCCAAGGAATCATTCATGTTCTTCCTCAAGAGATGTAGTGACAAACTATAAAAATCCTACGTGTGAAATGATCACTAGATTTTTCACAGTACTAATAATAAAACTACTCCTGAGCACCTCTGGAATAGCTGAGGCTCCTCTTCAGAAAGCAAGATTCCAGTATTGGCTAGGGTGCAGATAAGTAAAGTCACTAGTGACCCTAATTCATGACAGTTTAAATGGGCACCTATATTGAGGCTCCTATTTTTAATTAGATCCATTATGTAGGTAATTTTGCCAAGGATATAGCTCTCAGGTTCTTGATAATTTATCTAACCTCCCTCTTTGTTAACTTTGTCCTCCATAAGAAGCATGGAATTCTTGGTAGTGAAGTTACTTTCTTTCTCCCATTGAACAGACAGCTCAGTAGTGACTAACATTTTTCTCTTTGTCTTCTGATGGGTTTTTTCTCCAACCCAGCCAATGAGTCACAATACTCCAAGGTAGTTGGCAAGCACATAATCCCTAGTAGGTACAGTCCACAGCCCCTCCAAGCTGGAAGAAGCTATAGACAGTGACCTCCACTTCCTCAGCACCCCATAAAAATTATGGGGATATGTGTCTCTTGGGAGGAAATTAGACAGGAGATTATGGTATGGCAAAGCTGGTTGGTGTATTAGGTGTGATCTGTTAATTACAAAATCCTAGGACAGGGCTGGAGATTTAGCTCAGTAGTACCATGCCTGCCTGGCAAGGTCCTGAGTTCCATCCCTGGTACTGGGAAAGAAAAAAGAAAAAAGGGCAAAGAAAACAAATAAGAATATCATACAAGAAGAAGCAAAAATACCCCATAAATATATGAAAAGATATTTAACTTCATTAGCTACAAGTGAATAAATATGTTTTTAAAAATCCCAGGACACATGTGCAGAGCTGTTCCCAATGCCCTTCACACTGACTTCTCATGAGAACTCAAGTAGGTATTCTATAGGATGGCCTAGACCTGATGTCAGCCTTGAGGAGTGGATGATAGAAAAAGGATGGTCCATAATGAGATTCTGGTCACTCTATTATTTTTTGCATGGTGGCCCTCCCTCACACTGTAGGATGGATGTACTTTTCCTATTTTTACTTGGCCCAAACTCGCGCTGCAATGCCTGTTTCTTTTCCTACCTTTAATAAAAGTTCTGCCATTTGTGCTTGTCTTGACTAATTCTTTGCTCAGGACAGAAAATACCTAGAAACCACCTCCAGGGGGAGCCTCCAGCATCCCCAAACCCAGTAACATATGAACTACATCTCATACATATAATTTAATCTGAATGACCTCTGGGAAACTCCTGTACAGTAGAAGTCCCTGAGATGAATCAGCACCCTGCCAATCATTCCTGTTGATCTTACCTAGAGACCCGTTGAAAGGCATCTGGGCTAGAGTGCACATCTTTTAAAATCTGAAAGCCTGAATTATCTGTTTGTGCTGTGCTTTTTGTATCTCCCACTACTCAGGCTGATATTAAGCATAATCTATCCTGTGAAAAACCTGCTGGAGTTCTCATGAGAAGAATTGAAGATAGCACTCTCTGGTTCCACATGCAGGGATTTGGGAACTATTCTGTTCATGTGTTCTGAAATTTTGTAATTAACAGGTCATACCCATTTCACCCAGCCAGTTTGCTATACCCTAATCTCCTACCTCACTGTGCAGTGAATAAACCACAGAGGGGTCAACAATCTGATCAAAGAGACTGGTGGAATATTGTTGTGGAAATTGAGATGAGAGATGACAATGGCTTGGATCAGGGTGGCAGCAGGGTGGAGGAAGGTGAACACACAAGGGAAATGCTGAGGAAATCTTTAGCCCAGAAAGGAATGGAGTGTTATTGCTTATTTATGACCAGCCCTAATGTCTCCCACACATGTGGCCTCAGACTCCTTCTGGCCCTAAATAGTGCCCTCAAGGGCAGATTGGGGAGGTGCTGGTGGTTACTCTAGGAAGCACTGGGAGAGGTTTCTTTTCCCATGGAGCAAAGCCATATTCTCCAGGAATGTTTGGTCCTCAGGAAGGAGGATAGCTAATAGGTTGGCTTCACAAGGGAGTTAGGAGAGTTGTGGCTCTGTCTAAAGTATGTAAAATGAGGATATTAGTCCCTGAGTGATGTAAGGTTCAAGTATATTTTCCAAAGAAGCTAGACTGGGCCTGGCACTTAGTGGGAACTCATAAAACTGCAGCTCTAGTCCTACTTCCTCTAGAGACTTACTGAGGGATCTTAGACAAATCCCTGCCCCTTTCTGAGATACAATTTCTTCATTTGTACAATGTGAATAATACTCCCTGCAAAGAAGTGCCAGTGGTATAGGTCAGTGGTAGATCACTTCTTTAGCCTTTCACAAGGCCCTGGGTTTGATCTCCAGCAGTACCAAACAAACAAACAAGAGAGACAGTGTGTGTGTGTGTGTGTGTGTGTGTGTGTGTGTGTGTTTGTGTATTCATGGACTCCAACAAAGAAAAGGTTTCTGGAGCAAATGGAATAAAACTTGAACATGAAAAAGCTCTTGGAAAGCTAGTTACGTAACTGATAGCATCATGATACTGCAGTGTCTCTTTCTCTTATAACTGGTCTACTAGTGCAGTCCTTGTTCCTTTTGCCAGGACTTTTGAAAGAGCCTTCCAGCTGGCTGTCCTGCTTTTGGTCTCCTTATTGCCTTTGCTGCCAATCTGTTCTTCTTGAACTTCCTGGACCTTAAGTTTCCTGAAGCTTTATGTACACTGCTGAAAAATATGCATTGGTGCCCCAGAATCTCTGTCATTGGTGCTGTCATCTCTGTAGGGGGAGATGACAGCTAGGTGCTCTGCAAGAACTTGAATAGAACAGAAAAGTTATTGCTCTAAGAATGTTTAGTAGAGTGGTACTCAGACTACGATGATAATCTCCCTCCACAGGGAGAGGGGGACAAGGCAGGGTTTGTACAGGAGACAATTTCTCCACTTCTTCTTTGTTCTTCCTTCTCTTCTTTTCTTCTTTCTGGTGTCCCTCTGTGTTGTGTCCTTTATCTTTTGGGAGGATTCAGATTTCTGCTTTCCCATTCTCTCTTTCTCTTTCTCTTCTTCCCTTCAATTGTTGGAATTTGAATCTGTCTACTCTTTCATCCTCAGCTTTCTCTAGCTTTGTGTCTTCTCTACCACTTTACCATTCCATTCTTCCTCCACTTCCAGATTTAAGCCTGAGCACTCTCTGAAAGTCAATCTCCCACAGTTGTGCCAAGATCCTGAGACCTCCCACCTCCAGACCTGAAGAAGGCTGACCCTCAGGAGGGGCCAAGGGGAAGGGAGTAACAGAAAGAGAGGGCATTGTACTTACAGCCTTTTCAGTATTCATTTTGGAGGGAGAAGAGGGAAATAGGAATTTAAAACTTCCTCTTTTGCCTTGCCCTACATGCAATTAATGATGGACTAAAAGTTTTGATTAATTTTCTAGGAAAGAAATCTCATCTAAGAAATCACATCACTTAAAGAAAAACTTGGTCTGCTCTGCTCTGGGTAATCTTATATGCCGTGGGTGAACCAATTCAATTACTTCATTTTGTTTTGATTTACTTCTCTAGAAAACCCTCCTCTGGATCTATAGCCCTAGTTAGGGCTGAGAGACGCCTAATCAGAGATTCTTTGCAGCTGTACTAACAGAACAAAGCTGCAAAGTTAACCTTGGAACAGAAACTAGAAGCCCTGACTCCCCATCAGGTCAGAGCTATTCTGGAGACACAAAAGTACTTGTGGCTAATAGGAATGGGTCACTAAGTATCAGACCATGCTCTTAGACACCCCTGAGGTTATTGTGCTACTACTAACCCTGCTTCTTTGATGTCTATTGGTCCAGAATTTAGCCACTCTTGTTAACAATTGACCTTCCAGACCTATGCAAGCAGGCAGGACATCAGTGAACTATCCCTCCCAAACCCAGAGGGGGTATGATGGAAGTAGCCTTGGCAATCATCTATAAGGTCTAAGCAGGAAATTCTACAAATTCTAGAGGCAATCCATGTTCCCAAGAGGAAAAACTTTTCCAAAAGACAACTGAGTCCCAGCTCCAATTGCTGCCAATAGCACTCATGAGAGTTTGTAACATGTCCCCAGCTAGGTTAAGTTTGAGCCCATTTGAGATGTTAAATGGGAGGCCATTTCTATTCTCTGACATGATAGTAGACCCAGAGACCACAAGGCTATTTACAATATTTCATTAATCTAGGCCAAGTACAACATGCTATCCAAATGTATGGGAACAGAGTCCTGCCAGCTCTTGGCCCAGGAGGTCCACTTACTCTCTATCCTTGGAGAGAGGAGACACCCACTGACTAATTAAAGCCAAAAGGAAGGACACTTTCTCAGTGATTCTTGCCGCACCCAGTGCAGTAAAGTTGACAGAGATAGATATTTGGATTCATCCTTCTAGGATATTTTATCAAATATTTTTATTACGATGGTCTGCTAGCTACATTCTATGTGGGTCTTTTTTTGTTTTTTTTGGTACTGGAGATCTTGCACTTTTGAGGCAGACAGCAGAACCGCTGAGTTAAATCCCTGGCCCCATCCTTCTAGGATAAAGCCAGTCCCATCTGAACTATCTGAAGAACAAGATCACCTAAAAGGAGAAATTTATTCCTGGTGAGCCTCTGGAAGACTTGAGATTTGTCTTCAAAAAGTGAGACTCCAGTGCTGCTATAAGAAGTGTGGAAATGTGACCTGCTCCTCATATTTGGGTTAATAGTAAAGCTCAATGGTCATTAACTATTTTCTTGTTTTCTGACAGGTTTTTATATCTTCACTTGAGCCAGTGAGCCACAGCACCCCAAGATAGTAAAAGAGCATATGATCCCCAGTAGGTAGGGTCTACAGCCCCTTCCAGCTTGAAGAAGCTCTAGAAGACAGTACTCTCTCAGTACTCCATGAAGAATTTAGGGGATTTGTGTCTTTCAGGAGGAAATGGCATGGGAGATTAGGGTGTGGCAAAGCTAGCTGAGAAAGTAGGCATGTCATGTTAATTACAAGATCCCAGGACATATGCACAGAACAGTTCCCAAAACCCTGTATGTGGCTTTCTCATGAGAACTTGGCCAAGTTTTCAACAGACGGACTAGAACTGATGTCTGCCTGAGGTGTGGAATCCCAGCACTGCCTTTTAGGACCCATATAACGAAGTTCTCATGGGACCGCACCATGAGAAAGCCTACCACCCGACACCAGACTATGCTGCAGGCTGCCCTGGACTGTGCCTTAGACCACGCAGGGATCCGGATCCCTGAGGCAGAGGTGCCAGAGGCCATAAAGGCCAATGTTACAAGTTCTAGAAGATAGAGCTTTGATGAACATCAGAGAGAAAGAGCCTCTCCAAGATCTGTTGATGAAAATTGAAGCCCACTGGGAGAGTGAAGAAAGTCCATGGACTACAGCAGTTGGTGAGTTGGTGGGATCGGACCTCCTAGAGGAACGCAGTCTAACTTCAGGGGAAGTGAGTGCTCAAACTGCAGTAGAACCTTGCAGAATTCAAACCTGCAGGAGGTCAGATAGCTCAACTTGGGTCTTGCAGCCAGAAACCAGCCTGAATCTCAGTGGACAACAGCTGGCTCACTGAGACTAATCAATTTCGATCTGCACACTGCTGCCCAGTTCTCTGTGGGTGAGAGCAGAGACATGCCTTGAAGGCCCTCCTTTTTTCTCTTTTTCTTCATTTCTCTCCTTTCTTCTTCCTGTATCTGTCCTATTTTGGGTTTTTTTTCTTTTCTCAATTGGTCTTATTTTTATAGGAGAGCGAACACAGCTTCTAGTTTTCCTGTTGCTGTTAGATTGCTCTGTTCTTGTTTTTGTTCCTTTCTTCTCTCTTTTCCTCCTGTCTTCACCAGTTTCCTGAAGTTTGCATGATCTTTCTGTGTCCTCTACCCCATTTCTCCCCCTCACAACTAATTCTAAGTCTTCATCCCATAGGGTAAATTCATTATATTGAAGGGTTTATTTACCGCAAATATATTTCTGGTTTGTCCTTGATTTAAACCTAATTCATGTGGTTAACAGTGACAGATTAATACTTACAACAATTTGTCATTTTCTTTCTTTCTTTCTTTCTTAAATTTTTTTTTAAGTTTTCTTTTTTTTTTCCCCCATTAAGTTTATTGGTACATTTTCGGGAAAAAATACAGCTACATTCATCATTGGGATCTTGTACCTTTACATGAGTATTTGGTTCTTATTTTTCCCCTTCCCTTGCCCTCCCTTCACCCCCTCCACCCTT
>NW_004624909.1:2206732-2229946 GCF_000247695.1 Heterocephalus glaber
TCTCTCTTGGTTCTTATTTTTCCCCCTTCCCCTGCCCTCCCATCAACCCCTCTATCCCTCCCTATTTACAAAGACTTTGTTTCCATTTTTCCATTTTCTCATATTAATTCCATTTCCTTCTTTCCTTTCCCCTACCCCTCCCACTTACCCTTCCCCTTCGCCCCTTTTCTTCCTATTTCACATTATCTTGGTGTTGAACTTTGTCAAATGCTTTTTCTGCATCTGTTGAGATGATCATATGTTTTTTATCCTTGGCTCTCTTAATACAGTGTATTACAGTTATTGATTTACGTATGATGAACCATCTTTGCATCCCTGGTATAAATCTGACTTGGTTAGAGTGTATGATCTTCTTGATGACCCTCTGTATTCTGTTTGGCCGTATCTTATTGAGGACTTTTGCATCTATGTTCATTAGGGAGATTGGCCTGTAGTTCTCTTTTTTAGTTGAGTCTCTCCCTGCTTTTGGAATCAAAGTAACACTTGCTTCCAGGAATGAATTTGGAAGTATTGCTTCCCTTTCAATTTCATTGAAAAGTTTTTCATTGCCAATAGTCCTTCTCTAAATGTCTTGTAGAATTCAGCAGTGAAGCCATTGGATTTCAACTTGGCAAAGATTGAAACTAGACTTCTATGTTTCACCATGCACTAAACTAAGACTGAAGTGGATTAAAGATCTAAATATTAAAACAGAAACACTAAACTTGCTGGAAGATAAGTTAGGTAGAACTCTAGAAAACATTGGCATAGGAAAAATCTTTATGAACACATCCTCAGAAGTATGGGAACTCACACAAAGAATCAACTACTGGGATCTCAACTTAGTAAAAATCTTCTGCACTGCAAGAGAAACCACCAACAGAGCTAAAAGACAACCTACAATGTGGGAAAAAATTTTTACCACCTGCGCCTCAGACAAAGATCTGCTATCTAGAATATATAAAGAACTCAAAAAATCAGACCCCCCTAAATATAAAGACCCAATTAAAAAATGGGCATGTGAAATCAGCACACATTTCTCAGACAAAGAAGTAAATGCAGCAAATAAACATATAAAAAATGTTCAACATCATTGGTCATTGGAGAGATGCAGATGAAAATAATGCTGAAATTCCACCTCACCCCAGAAAAAATGGCTGCTATCAAGAAATCTTTTTAATGTTTTTTTTGTACCAGGGATTGAACTCTGGACCTTGTGCTTGCGAGGCAGGTGGCAGCACCACTGAGCTAAAACCCTGGCAAGAAATCAACAATAACAAATGCTGGCAGGCTGTGTGGAGAAAGGAACCCATCCTAATTAATTGGGGAAACAATTCCTTTCATAATAACATCCAAAAAATGGAATACCTAGGAAGCAATCTAATGAAAGAAGTAAAAGCACTTTACTTTGAAAACTATAGCTCTCTGAGAAAAGGATCAAAGAGGATATGAGAAAATGGAAAAACATTATTGTTCCTGCATAGGAAAAACCAAAATAGTGAAAATGGCCATACTTCCAAAATTGCTATATAGTTTCAATGCAATCCTGATTGAAATCCCAACAGCATATTCCACAGCACTAGAGAAAACAATCCAAAAATTCATTTGGGACCAGAAGAGACCCAGAATAGCAAAAGCAATTCTAGGCAGCAAAGACAAGTCAGGGGATATTACAATTCCCAGCTTGAAAATATAGTACAAAGCCACTGTGATAAAAACAGCATGGTACTGGCAAAGAAATAGACCTGAGGATCAATGGAACAGATAAGTAGATGCAAAAACAACTCCAAACATACTCAGCTGCCTCGTCTTTGACAAAGGAGCCAATCACCCTCACTGGAGGAAAGATAGCCTCTTTAATAAATAGTGCTGGAATAACTTGCTTTTAACTTGCCAAAAGATTAAAATTAGACCCATATCTTTCACCTTGCACTAAACTAAAATTGAAATGGATCAAAGATCTAAATGTTAACGCAGAAGTACTAAACGTGATGAAGGATAGGTTAGGGAGAACTCTTGAAGACATTGGTGCAGGAAAAGACTTTATGAACAAAACCTCAGCCACATGGAAACTAGCATAAAGAATCAACAACTGGGATCTCATCTTACTAAAAAGCTTCTGTACAGAAAGAAAAACCATGAACAGAGTGAAGAAATAACCTACAGTTTGGGAAAAATTTTTTTACCAGTTATTCCTCAGACAAAGGAGTACTATCTAGAATATATAAAGAAGTTAAAAAAAATCAGATCTCCTAAATTTAAAGACCCAATCCAAAAATGAGCATCTCAAATGAATAGACATTTCTCAGACAAAGAAGTAAAAGCAGCAAATAAACATATGAAAAAATGTTCAACATCACTGGTCATTCGAGAGATGCAGATGAAAACAACACTGAGAATCCATCTCACCCCAGAAAGAATCGCTGCTCTCAAGAAATCAGCAACAAATTCTGGCAGGGCAATGGGGAGAAGTGAACCATTCTCCACTGTTGGTGGGAATGCAGACTGGTGCAACCACTGTGGAAATCAGTGTGGAGATTCCTCAAAGAACTAGGATTAGAGGTCACATTTGACCCAGCTATTCCCCTACTGGGTATCTTCTCAAAAGAAAAGCATCATACCACAGCGATATATGTGCACCCATGTTTATAGTGGCACAGTTTGTAATAGCTAAAACTTGGAAACAGCCCAAATGCCCATCAACTGGTGACTGGGTAAAGATTTTTAAAAAATAAAATGGAGTAACACTCAGCCATAAAGGATGATAAACTAGAGACATTTATAGCTAAATGGATGCACATTGAGGCCATACTCTTAGTGAAATAAATAGGACACACATGTGTAAATACCAAATAATTTCTCTGGTGTGAGAAACTGAAAGTGTAAATGAGGACCAAAATGTATAATAGATAATGTATCATAGGAAGAAAAGGTACAATAGGGAAGGGGAAATAAGGAGGGGGTGGGGGAAAGGAAAGATGGGAAGGATAAATGTGAGAAAAGAAGGAAAAAATTTAAACAAATGTTTTTGTAAATATGGAGGGGTGGAGGGAAAGGAAGAGGAATTGGAAAAAACAATAACCAAGATATATCATGTACAGCTACAAGGTGCCAATGATGAGTGTGATCACAATGTATCCCTAAAATGCTCCAATAAATTTAATGGAAAAAAAGAAGTTCTTAAGAATTTCCTCAAGATTTGGACAGTATAAAGGTACACAGATACCAAGAACTGCTTCCTACCTTTGCTTTCCTGGCAATAGCCTTACCTGCTTCCTCCCAGGTGTACTGTTATCTTATCTTTTCCTCTTTTACTCCACCCAACTTCTGCTGCAGACCAGTTTCTCCCTCACGTCTCACTTTTACTTTTTAAATAAATTTTGTAACTGCTTTAAAAAAAGACAATGAAAACGTAAGAGGCTTTTAAAGCCAATTTAATCCACATGAAAATGTAATTCTAATGAAGAGTCAATAATTTGGTTAATTATATTTTTGCAGCTCCATAGAGAAGCTTAAAGAGATTTTAATCAGTGGAGTGGATAGTGAATAAAATGTTCTTTTTGAAATAAATTGAGTTGATTTAAACATGAAGATTAAATATATAATAGCTAAGGTGGCACTTGATCTTAGCAAACGTTCTAGTTCTCCAGTGGCTGCTGTTTGGGAAACATTGATCTAGTGAAATCAATATGTAATGGGAAGGCAGCAAATGCCAAAGTGGGGAACACATCCAAAAGAAGAATAATTTCAAAAGACAGGTGTGCCCAGCCTTGAAAATGACAGAGAATTGGGGAAGTATGGCAATATTTTTGTTGATTTTTGTTTTCCCAGGCTATTTTCTCTCTCTTCCTAACCATATCCGAATTGTTTTTGGTAAATTCTATCTGGCCACACTTTTCCCAAGCTGTCAGGGACCTGCTTTGATTGCAGGGTCCACTTTTCCCTATGTGACTCAGGACTCAGTCCTGGTTGGTTTAAACCTGTAGGTCTACATGTGTGTTCTGGGCATCTCTGGGGATCTCCAAGATGCTTTCAGTTGGTAAGGTATTGAATTAAATTGCCTACTTTGGAACTTCTTGTGTGAGATAATGCATTTTCTTGTTATTTTAGCCAATTGACTAATTTTGGAAATTACTGCAATGCATTTAATTGTTTCCCCCATTATATATGGTTTTCATTGACAGTCAAATTCACTATGAAAACATGTATAGGATAGACACTGTCTCTTCTGTCCCTGGTATGTTGAGAAGAGAGAGCTTATGACCTATGGGTAGCCAACCAGATGCTATCTTTGAATTATGAGCAAAGAATACAAGGATGAAGGGAAGAGTTTTAAGTTATTCATTCTATTCCTACAGTTCCTTTATTGCTTATGCATATCCATACATGGTTTCTTTCTTTTCTCCCCCCTCCCTTTTTTCTTTTTTTGGAGCTGGAGATTGAACCAAGAGCTTTTGCACTGAGCTATATCCCCAGGCCTTTTTTATTTTGAGACAGGGTCTTCCTAAGTTCCTAGGTTTCCCAGGCTGGACATGAACTTGGAATCCTCCTGTTACCAGGTTTTGGGGTGCTAAAGTCTCCTTCTAGAGGTGGTTTCTTGATTCTTTCTGTTCTGAGCAAATTGGTCAAGACAAGCACAAAAGGTAGTGAGCTTTTACATTTACTAAGTATAGGAAAAGAAACATGTTATGCAGAGTGATTTGGGGCAAGGAAAAGTAGAAAAAATACATTCTACAATGTGAGAGCAGACTACTATGAAAGAGAGAACTCAGTAGCACATAGCTCAATGGCAACTGTCTTTTTTGTATCTCCCACACCTCAGGCTGGCATCAGGTCTAGGCCATCCTATCAAAAACTTGCTTGAGTTCTTGGGAGAGGAATTCAAGATGGCACTCTGATTGGCTCCATATGCAGAAGTTTGAGAACAGTTCTGTGTATGTGTCCTGGCACTTTGTAATTAACAGGTCATGCCTACTTCTCCAGCCAGTCTGCCATGCCCTAATCTCCTGCCTCACTTCTGCCTTAGCCTCCCAAAGTGCTGGGATTGTAGGCATATGCTGCCACACCTGGCACCCACACATATCTATAAGCACTTAATAGTCATCCAATAATTCTCTAGCCAAAATTGATTTCTGCTGTTCAGAATCAACAATCTTAACAGAGATGCAGGATTGCAGACAGGAGTATTCTAATCACTAAGAAGTACTTTCTGATCTGGCATGGTGGTACATGCTTGTAATCACATCTACTTTGGAGGCTGAGAAAGAAGGATGACAAATTTGAGGCCAGCCTGGTGTCAGGGTTGGTGGGCTGAACGGAGGCCCAGTCAGGCAAGGTTCCCAAAGAAAAAAATATACATGAAGCAGACATCACAAGAAAGCAGGAACAAAACTCTGTTTTATAGCACAGTGGCTGTTATCAACTTACTGAGACTTAGTGAGACAAAACACCTGGATGACCTTGCATGGCCATGTGGCACATACGTGGTTGTCTATGCTGATTCATTAGTATATAACAAAGTCTAATCATGTGCCTGCATTAACCAATAGGTTTGTGTCCTTAGGTGTCCTCAGATTCCCTCAGATGCCCAGGCTTTGACACATCTGACAGAGGCCCCCTACATCTCATCCTTTCAAAGATCAGGGGGCTGCCAATTCTTGTGAATGGCACACAAGGGTACCCCTTGTGCCTAGAGCTCACAAAAGCAATACAAGGAACAACACATAACCACTAACCCCATTGCAATTGCAGCACCCCTGTGAGCCACCCAGCACCAGCTGGATCCCAGGAATTCCCACCACTGGGTCAGGGGGTCTTGTTGTAAGGCCTGGATGGTGGACATCTCATTATCCATCTCTTGCAGGGCCTGTTGTACTTGTTCCTAGTGGTCAGGAAAAGAAAAACATAGCATTTTACATGTAGGAGGGTACAAGTGCCTCCCAGTGTTGTGGTCAGCAAATCCAGAGCCATATGTTTCTGTAACACCACTTTTCTCATCTGCGATGTTTCATCCATGAGAAATATCAGAGATTTCACATGATATTTAGACCCTGTGCCATGTGTTGAGCTAGAGCTTCAACTTGGAGGGCTAGGTCTATAGTCCCTGCCCCTGGTACCAGTTCTGCCATAGGATAGAACCACCAGGCCACCTGTTGGATGCATTGCCATTTGTGATCTACAGCATCCCAATTGTGGGGTGTGTCTATCAGAGTGGGCCTGATAGTACCCTTAATATAGGGAAAACCCCAGGTGTTTTCACCTGTCCAGTGTGCAGGGAGGTATGGCCAACCCGCAGTACCACAGACCCATAAGTTGGCCACCATGAGCCAATCAGTGGGCACTGTACCTATGAGTTTATGGCTATCCCACCAGGCATTTGTGTTATTCACTTGTAACATGTTGTTACACAAGTGAAGAGATATCCATCCCTCTGTGCCATTTCCCACCAATGCATTGACCTGTTCAATACATAGTGGGGCAATATCTAACAACATTATTTGGTTCCTTGTCATCCACCCTCAACCATTATGCATCATAGGTCCCCAGTCCTTGTGAAGTGGTTGTGCTTTTCCAGATCAGTGGCTCAACAGCCTGGTGTCGCTGATCCCAGGTGGGTTGGGTCTGGTTCTGCTGTCATCAGTCCATCCAATTGTGCAGGGATGCCAGTGCAATTCTCTAGAGAAGGCCTTCAGCTGTATCCATTAGGAGTTCATTGCACACCCAACAGTGCGATTGATGGAGCACACAACCAAATATGTGTGCCCAGGAGATGAGGCTGTTAGCTTGACTCATCCTGGTTAGAAGGACAGGGCAGAAAACCATCATAGGGAGGTCTTGCCCCTTCAGGGAGAATGCAGGCCACATGTTCATTCTGCGATAGGATGGTGGCTGGGATCATTTTATCTCCTGGTTTAGAATGCCAGACCTGTGTCCCCGTTGCCACTGGAGGCAAGGAGGTTGGAGCCAGGTCTATCACCCCTTGGGAATAGGCCAAGCAGCCACAATGTCACTTCCCTTTAGAATGGTGGCCCCAGCATTAGGTGGGGAGCATACTGAGGCTCTCAGGGGCCATGTTGAAATCCAGGGCTGCACCTCTATGGCATAATGCAGTTCCTCCCCCAGGGCTCCAAGAGGAACACCCAATTCCCCAGCAGGGAGTCTGTGGGCCACTTCCAAATCCATTGGTGCCAGGTCCCTGGCCACATAGGTGGGAGGATCAAAGCCCCTTTTACCACATTAGGACCTTGCTCTGCCTGTTGAATGCACAGATGAGTTGGCTGTGCTTTCAGAAGGCAATCCAATGGGCTGTCACTCATAGGCCAGAGCTGGTCATTGAGCAATTGAACAGCCTGTGGTAAGGCCCACACACACCTGATAAGCTTTGGAGCCAAGTAGGCCAGCTTAGTTTTCAAGAGCTCATTATATCACTCAATCATACCAGCAGCTTGCAGCCGGTAGGGCACATGAAAGTGACAGGTAATGTCATTGTCTCTGGCCCACTGTTGTACCTGAGCCCCTGTAAAGTGGCTTCCCCAGTCAGACACTATTTCTAGCAGCATCCCATATGCTACAGTCAACCATTGTAATGTCTTAATGGTATGGGCCTGGTCAGCAGAGGGTATGGCAAAGCCTATGCCTGTGGCAGTATCTTCAGCAGTTAGAGCATATTTATGTCCCTGTGAGAGAGGCAGGGGCCCAATATAGTCTACCTGCCATTGCTACAGGGGATGGGGTGCCCACAGTACTGCACCCAATTGCATGAGCACCTTCTTCCTCCAAGGGGACAACTGAGTGCATTGAGGGCACACCTTCACTGCCACTCTTGCCTCTGTGGGAGTCATATCCAAATGTGATCACTGTGCTACAGCTTGCATGGCGCAGGACCCTACATGCCCCAGTTTCTTAAGGAGCCAAAGCGCCACTGGTGAGGGTAGCCCTCAAAGGGCTGCAACCCTTGTCAAAGAGTCTGCTAAGTCATTCCCTGGTGAGAAGAGAGGCCTATGTCCTGACAAATGGTACATCACATGTGTTACAGTCTGGTCATGCTCCCATAAGTCTTGCTATAACTCAGTCCCCCATAGGGGTCAATGTCCTATCTGGCAGTCTTGGGGTGCCCAGGTTGGGAACCAGAGCATCAGTCCTGGGAATATGGCCCAACTGTCTGTGCAAACATGCAGAGGTTCATCCTCGTGCATGACAAGTAGCCATACTGCCTGCAACTCTGCCCATTGGCTTGACTTGCCTGTTCCAATCTCAAACCAAAGTGTCTTCATACTGGGCTGGACAGCAACCACCATCCATTGTGGGGTTGTGCCATAACTGAAGCCATCAGTATATCAGGCCTCTGCTGGGGTTCTCTCATTCCCTTCCACATAGGGACTAGGAGTCATAACTGGTAGTTCATCATCCTGTATGGTTTCTTGGGCCCTGTATGTCATGGGTCCCAGAACAACTGCCAGTTCGGCTGCTAGTGGGCTGGCTGAAAAAGAGGCTCTCTGTTGTAGATGTGTTCCCCATCATCCCCGGGTGGGGACCCGGGCCACTCCACTCATGGGATGAGACATCCATGTGCATACCCAGCCCTCTATTGGGTACTTAGTTTGCACTTCAATAGTCTGCTGCTCTGTGATTCCTTCACAGGTGTGCAGAGCAACATATATCACTGCCAACTGCTTCTCAATCAGGGAATACCTGCTTTCAGCTCCTTTCCACAACTGTGGCTAAAAGCCAATAGGGTGCTTCTGCTTCCCCTGCTTTTGCCACAAACCCCAGCCAAACCCAACCTCATCCACCTTCACAGTTAGGGTGAATGGCAGGGTAGGGTCAACAACTTGAAGGGCCTGTACTTGTGTGGCAGTACTCTTTGAGTACTGAAATGCAGCTTTTGCTGCATCAGTCCAGTCCCATGTTGCATCCTTTCAAGTCATCTGATACAGAGGGTGCAACAAGGTGGCGAGGTACAAAATGAACATCCATCAGAAACCTAGCAAGCCCATGTACACTTGTAACTGGTGTACAGTTGTTGGTCTAGGGTATGCCTAGATCTTATCAGTAATTACATTGGGGATTACGTTTTTCTTACCTGACCAGATAACATCCAAGAACTTGACAGATAAGCCAGGGCCCTGGACCTTGTCTTCATTGATGGCCCACCTGCAGGCCAGCAATGCTTCTTTCAAACTGTGAATGGCAGCTTCCAAATCTGTAAGGCAATCAGAGGTTAACATGACATCATCAATATAATGGAACAAAGACACAGAATGTGGCTTGGTCCAGGTGGCCAGATCCCTGGTCCACCAGGCCACAACACAAAATAGGGCTATGCAAATACCCCTGTGACAACACTTGAAAAGTCCATTGTCTGCCTTCCCAGGTAAAAGCAAACTGGTCCTGACTCTCAGGTATGATAGTGATGGAGAAGAATGCATTGGCCAAGTCCACCACATAGTGCTATCAACCCAATGTCAGGGTGAGCCAATCCACCAAGTCAGCAGTATTTGGTACTGCAGCATGCAATGGAGAAGTTACTTTGTTTAGTTCCGAGTAGTCCACAGTCATTTGGCAAGTCCCATCTGTCTTCCAAATAGGCCAAACTGGTGAATTGAAAGGACTTTGTACAAGGTGTATTACCCCCGCTTCTTCCAATCTCAAGACAGTCTGTCCTATTTTCTCATGACCCCCAGGCAGCTGGTATTGCTTCACACACACAACCTGAGTTGCCTGCAAGAGTCAATGGTGTGTGATGGGATGTCCTGGGACAATGGTTTGTATCACACAAATCTGCAAACAGAATTCTCCCTGTGTGGTGTCTAACCTGGCTCCAGCCAGTATGTGCAACCCCAGTATGTATTCAGCAACTAGGGAAACATAAGCATCATAGGGATGCAGGGCAAAATGCCCAATGCCCAAAGTCACCTTGGCCTTCTAGACTGTAATGTAGTGACCTCCGTATACTTCTATGCCCTGCAGTGGGTCCTGTGAAATGGTCTGTTCTGGTATCCCTCAACTCCAGTACATGTTGCATATTTGACCCAATTATTGGTTAGGGACCAATAAATATTTAATTCCACATGTGGCCTCTGGTCCTCTGGGGTTCCTAACAACACCAGGTACCTCAGCCTGTCTCCTAGCCTAGATAAAAACCTGCCAGCATCAGCTCATCCTGCCTCACAGGGGCTGTCTTTACCTTTGGGCCCATTGGCTGGCATTGTTGGTCAGGGCACAACTGCTTCCACAAAGACAACACATCTAAGGGCTGCCCATCCAGCTTCTCTGTGGCTAAGCCAGCTGCTATCAGGTCTGCCCAGATTTGGCATCAGCTTACCTTCAAGAGACCAAACATCTGCCCCCGTAAGGTTGGTCCTGCTCATCCTGAGGCCACTCATTTTTTTCTCTTTGGTGGCTGGGTTTTTACTGGTTTCACCTTACCCTGGTGCTTCACTTTTATGTTGCCCAAATGTGCCAAGGTGTCCACTGCATCATGAATTGGGCAATCTACAAAAGGTGCCAGTAGGGCTGTCACCGTGCCAAACATGCCTGGCTGAGCTGCTGGCCAGGATCATATCTCTCATGTATACTGTGAGCAGTTCTTCATTGGGGCTGCTACAGCAAGCAGCAAATATCATTGCTGCATGCTCATTGCATGCAGCACACCTATCAAGTCCAGATAGGGTGTCCATTTCATTACTTGCTCCAGCAAGTCACCTGGTTTTGGCCAAAGTATGTAAGCTTCTGCCATGAGCCAATTTATCATGGTCTGGTTACTTGCTCTGCAGGCCAACCTCTGTTCATCTTACAAAATCCAGCACATGGAAGGGATACCGGCTATGCTGGCTAATTGGGCGATTTCCCATGGGTTTACCTCTCTTGTCAGCCCTTTCATCGCAGTGCTGTAGCAGCTGTGCAGGCACTGTCTCACTTACCCTTTGCTTCAATTGTTTTGCCAGTTCCTGCAGCCCCATAGCTGTGTAGGTCATATATGTTGTGCGCCAGGTAGATCTAGGTGGAAGCCCTGACCCTCCCTCTTGGGTTAAGGGCTCTTCTACCTCCACCCTTTGCTGGACAGCAGGTCATGCCTGTAACACCAGGAGGCTCTCCTAGTGCATGGAACTTACACTCTAGGAGGAGGTAATGCTCTCTACACCCTTCAGCATGGCTTCTGCAGCTGCCAAGCATTGCTCCAAACTCTCTTTGGTTTGCTGCAATTGGTTCACCTGCTGGAAAAAGGTCTTCTGCCTCCTGTTTTATACAACAGAAGAGACTGAAAAACAATCAAGCCACCTTCTTGGTGATTCATGGTGGGGAAGAGGGATTTATGTCTTCAGCATTTCCAAAGCCCGTAAAACATTTCCCGGTGTCAGGTGGACTGCCTTCCAGTTCTCGGGAGATTTCCAAGCTGCCAAGAAAGTTGCTTCCAGCAGCCAGAGTGAGGCTGGGGGATGCATTGCAGCAGCTCCCCAGGGTTCCTCCCCATTGTCCGGCACTGCTTCCACAGATGCTGTGAGGGGACACTCACCTGACCATCCTGTGATTAACTACTCATAGTGTCAGTGTTGGTGGGCTCAAGGGAGGCCCAGTCAGGCGAGGTTCCTAAAGAAAAAAAACATACATGGTGCAGACATCACAGGAAAGCAGGAACAAAACTGTATTTTATAGCACAGCACTTATAGTGGCTGTAATCAGCTTACTGAGACATAGTGAGACAAAACACCTGGATGACCTTGCAGGGCCATGTGGCACATGTGTGGTTATCTATGCTGATTCATTATTATACAATAAAGCCCCATCCTGTGCTTGGTGCTAACTGATGAGGTTCTGTCCTTAGGTGTCCTCAGACACCCTCAGACCCTGGGCTTTGACACATCTGACAGCATCCCCCTACACCTGGGCAACAAACCAAGATGTATTTCAAAATAAAAATAAGAATAAAAGTAAAAATATAAAAAGGGCCAGGGATTTAGTTCAGTGGCACTGTGCCTGCCAGACAAGTGCAAGGTCCTGAGTTTGATCTCTGGTCCTGGAAAAAAAAAAGCTGGTGATTTAATTCAGTGGGAGAGCTTGTCTAGAATGTGTGAGACCCTGAGTTCAATCCCGAGTACTGCAAAACAAAGTACTCTCTGTTTCATCAGGCAAATAATCACTCTAGATCAAGGATGGCAAAACTTTTAGAGCTTTCAAACAGCTGGCTATTCACCAACAGGTTCATCAACACTACTCTAGGCCCTCTTCCTCTCTTGGCTCTAGCTTTCTACTCATTCAGGCAACCACTCCATAAATTAAGTAGCATTTTTTTGGTTTGTTGGAGTATTTGTATATAGTTGACTTGTGTCATGTATCTCTGAATTGGAGCAGCTTTGTGAGTTCTTCAAAGTTAGGTTTCTGGATCCACAAGACTGAAGCTTATAGGTTCTACACTTTAGAATGAGAGGACTTTATTTGTGCAGTGCAGGGATGGAAACTAGGGTCTTGCTCATGTGAGGCAAGTGTTTTACCACTAAGCTACACCACTAGCCCCAGAATATGAGAAAAACTTAAAGCAGCAAAAAACAGGTCAGCCTTTCAGACAATCAACAATTGTTTACTGCCTATCTCTTTTATGGTAATAACATAGCAGCAATCTGGGTGTGGTGGTGCACATTTATACTCATAGACCAGCCTGGACTATATAGCAAGACCCTGTTTCAAAAAAAAAAAGCTGCATGTGGTTGTGTACACTTGTAACCCTAGAAATCTTCTGGGAGGCTAAGGAAGGAGGATCATAAGTTTAAGCCCAACCTTGGCAATTTAGCATTTTATGAAGATCCTGTCTCACAACCGAATAACAAAAAACAATAACAACAACAAAAGCTGAGTATGTTGCTTAGTGTGATGTTCCTGGGTTAAATCCCTAGTACCACACACACACAAAAAGAGTACAGCAGTAAACAACATAGACACACATAGGGCTAGCTAGGAGTGTTGGTCAGTAGTAGAACACTGCCTAGCATGTGCAAGGTCCTGGGTTTCAATCCTCAGCACTGCAAAAAACAAAACAAAAAAAACAGACACAGTGTTTGTGTGGAATTGACTTTCTAGTAAGAGCTGCAAACATTAAACAACATATTGTACAAGCAAAGAACAGAGTACCTAAGAATATGCACTTGGATCCCAAGTTGGACTTTAGTATCATGAAGTGTTGCTGTGAGCAAAGGACAAAAAACATTAGGCAAATGAGCGGAAGGGACATTCTGGGCAGAGAGAATAGCATCTTATGAAGCTCCAGAAGTAATACACTGGGAAACTTCCAATTGTTGGGGAATAAATTGAGGGAGAAAATGGGACCAAATGAGGCTAGAGAGGTGATAGAGGTCAGAAGTGACTTTGGTAAGGCAAGCATGGTGGTGCATACCTGTAATCTCAGCACACTTGGAGGCTGAGGCAAGAGCATTGCGAACTCCATCCCAGCTTTAGCAATTTAGTGATTTAGCAAGGCCTTTTCTAAAAAAAAAAAAGAATCCGGTATGGTGGTGCATGCCTCTAATCCCAGCACTTGGAAGGGTGAGGTAGGGAGGGATTGTTGCAAATTCAAGGCTAACCTGGGCTGTATAGTGAGTTCAAGACCAGCCTGAATTAAACAGTAAGATTCTGGGCCGGGGATTTAGCTCAGTGGTTCCACCACATGCCTCACAAACTAAGGTTGTGAGTTCGTTCGCCGGTACCAAAACAAAACAAAACAAAAAACCCAGTAAGATTCCATTTTAAAAGAAAGTGGAGATGTAGCTCAGTGCAAGGGTCCTAGATTAAATACCCAGCACACAAAAAAATTGCTTTTGCTGGAAGCCTCACATTACCTGACCTCAAGCTATACTACAAAGCAACAGTTTCTCACAGTAAGTATTGATGATCTTTGGATGTCCACAAGATCCACTGTGATTTCACCCTTTTCATTCCTAATTCCATGGATTTGAGATTTTTCTTTCCTTTTTTTGATAAGGTTGGCTAAAGGTTTATCAACTTTATTTAATTTTTCAAAGAATCAATTCTTTGATTCACTGATTCTTTGTATTGTTTTCTTAGACTCCATTGCATTAATTTCATTTCTGTGATCTTCATAATTTCCTTCTTTGTATGAGCTTTGGGCTTGAATTGTTCTTTTTCTAGAAGGTTGAGGCTCAACAATAGGTTGTTTATTTGAGCTCATTCTGTTTTCCTGATGTGAGAATTCACCACTATAAATTTCCCTCTTAGGACTGCTTTCATTGTATCCCATAAGTTGCATATGTTGTATTGGCATTATCGTTTAATTGTAGATATTGTTTAATTTCATCTTTAATCTGTGACCTATTGGTTGGTTGTTCAGTAGGTTATTTAATTTTTATGTGTTTATGGTATTTTTCTGGTTTCTTTTGCCATTGATTTCCTATTTCATTGCACTATGATCAGTTAATATGCATGGGATGATTTCAATTCCTTTGCATTTACTTCAGCATGTTCCATGGGCTAGTATGTGCTCTATTTTGGAGAACATTCCATGTGAAACTGTGAAAAATATGTATTCTGTTGATTTAGGGTGAACACTCTGTAGACAACTACTAAGTCTATTTGTTCACAAGTTTGGTAAAATTTATTAAGACAGTTCTGATATTTCTTTGTTGATTTTTTGTCTAGATGATCTGTCTATTTGTAATGGGGGGTTATTAAGGTCTCCCATTATAATTGTGTTAGCGCTTATTTGATATTTCATGTCAATTAATATTTGTTTTATGTAGTTGTATGCACTGATATTTGGTGCATACATATTTATAATTGTTATCTCTTTTTCTTGGAATTTTCCCTTAACAAGTATATAGTGCCTTCCTTTGTCTCTTTTGATCAGTTTTGGCTTGAAGTCACATTGTCTGCAAATAGAATAGCTACCCATGCTTTTTTCTGGTTTCCTGTTGCATGGAGCATTGTTTTTCATCCTTTGACTTTCAGTCTATGGATTTCTTTTTGAGTTATATGTATTTCTTGTATGCAGCATATTGTTGTTATTTGATCCATCCTGCCAGTCCATTTCTTTTGACTGGTGAATTGAGACCATTTACATTAATGATTATAACTGATGTATATTGGCTAATCCTTGTCATATTAGTTTTCTGCTGTTGGTTCCCTACCTTTTCCCTCTGTTTAATTGCTTGCCCTGCCTGGTGGCTTCTTTCTATTGGTCTTCTTGGAATTGTGGTTTTTGTTATCTCTTTCTAAAATGCCCTACAGAACACTTTGTAGAGCTGGTTTTTTGGTTGTGAATTTCTTCAGGTATTCTTTGTCACAGAAGTATCTTATTTCTCCATTGTTTTTGAAATATAGTTTTGTGGAGTACATCAATCTGGGTTGGGGGTTGTTTTCTTTTAGAGCTTGAAATACTTCACTCCAAGCTTTTCCTTGACTTGACGGTTTGTGTTGAGAAGTCTGCTGTGATTCTGATGGACTTTCCTTTATAGATGATTTGTTTCTTTTCTTGATCAGTTTTTAATATTTTGTTCTTGTGCTGAATTTCTGGAATCTTGATTATTATAAGCCTTGGTGTAAATTTATTTTGGTCACGGCTATTTGGAGTTCTATGTGGCTCATTTATTTGTATGTCAAATTCTTTTTTCATGTTTGGAAAGTATTCTGCCATTACTTCTGTGAAAAGATTTTTACCTACTTTGAGAAGCTGTACTCTAATAAGATGGAAAACAGAAGAAATGGATAGATTCATAGATACATATGAATTCCCAAAGCTGAATCAAGACGATATTAAAATTCTGAATAACCCAGTATCAGTCCATGAAATTGAAAACGTAATTAAAAACTTTCCAACAAAGAAAAGCCCAGGTCCTGATGGTTTCATTGCTGAATTGTATAAGAAATTTAGAGATCTAATGCCACTTCTCTTCAAAATCTTTAAAGAAATAGAAAGTGAAGTAATATTCCCAAAATCATTCCTGGAAGCAAGTATTACCCTGATACCAAAAGCAGAGAAGAACTCAACCAAAAAAGAGAACTATGGGCTAATATCCCTAATGAACATATATGCAAAAATATTCAATAAGAATGCAGTAAATCACCAAGAAAATTATACACCAGGACAAAGCAAAAGTCATCCCAGGGACGTAGGGATGGTTCAACATACACAAATCGTTCCAATTTTAGTACATGTGCTGCCGAAGCAAGCACAACATACACAAATCAATAGATGTAATACACCATATCAACAGAGCCAAGGACAAAAATCACATGATCATCTCAATAGCTGCAGAAAAAATATTTGGCAAGGTCCAACACCCATTCATGAAAAAAAACTCTACAGAAAGTTGGAGTAGATGGACTTTAACTCAACCTGATAAAAGCCATCTATGAAAAACCAACAGCCAACATCATACTAAATGGTCAAAAACTGAAAGTTTTCCCTGTAAAATAACAAAAAAGAGAAGAATATCCACTATCACCACTCTTATTCAAAATAGTTCTGGAAACATTAGCCACAGCAATTAGATAAGGGAAAGAAATAAAAGGGATAAAGATAGCAAAGGTAGAAGATAAATTATCATTAGTTGAAGATGACATGATACTCTACATAGAAGACTCTCAAAACTCCACCAAAAGACTTCTAGAATTAATAACCAAATTCAGTAGCATAGCTGGATACAAAGAACACTCAAAAATCAATAGCATTCTTTTACACAAATAACAGACTCACAGAGAAAGAAATTAGGAAAACAACACCTTTCAGAACAGCACTGAAAGAAATTAAATACTTAGGAATCAATCTAATGAGGAAGTAAAAGATCTTTTTCCACTTTTTTTTTTTTTGGTACCAGGGATCGAACTTGGGACTTTGTGGTTTTGAGGCAGAACCACTGAGCTAAATCCCTGGTGGAAGTAAAAGATCTTTACATGGAAAACTACAATACTCTGAAAAAAGGAGATTCAAGGGGATATCAGAAAATGGAAAGATATCCCTTACTCTTGGGTTGGAAGAACCAAAATAGTGAAAATGGCCATGGTCCCAAAATTTTTATACATATATAATGCAATTTCAATCAAAATACCATTAGCATATCTCAAAGAACTAAAGAAGACATTTCTAAAATTCACTTGGAACCAGTAGAAACCTAGAATAGCAAAAACAATTCTGGACAACAAAGGCAAGTCAGGGAGCACCATAATCCCCAATTTAAAATTATACTACAGAGATAAAAGCAGCATGGAATTGGCAAAAACACAGACCTGAGGATCAATGAAATAGATTAGGAAGATGCAGAAACAAGGGCCAGGGATTTAGCTCAGTAGTTCCTCTGCCTGGACAAGGTCCTGAGTTCGATCCCGGTTCCAAAAAAAGAAACCCTGATCACAAGGGAAATAATACAAAGAATCCACAACTCAGATCTTACCCTATTAAAAAGCTTTTGCTGTGCAAAAGTAATCACTAACAGAGTGAAGAGACAATCGATACAGTGTGAAAAAATTGTAGCTAGTTGTTCCTCAAATGATTGATATCTAGGACATACAAAAAAAAAGGAAAAAAAATCAGACCCTCCCAATTGAAACACCCAATTCAATAATGGGCATCTGAAATGAGCAGACACTTCGCACATGAAGAAGTACAAATGGCAAATAAATACATGAAAAAAATTTTCAACATCACGGGTCATTGGAGAGATGTAAATTAAAATAACGCTGAGATTCCATCTCACTCCAGAAAGAATGGCTGCTATCAAGAAATCAGGGTCAGGGATCTACAGTGGTGCTGTGACTGCCTGGCAAGCACAAGGACCTGAGTTCAATCCCTTGTACCAAAAACAAAACAAAACAAAATTAACAACTACAAAATGATATCAGCCAACAACAAATGCTGGCAGTGCTGTGGGGGGAAGGAACCATTCTCTGCTGTTCATGGGAGTGCAGACTGGTGCAACCACTGTGAAAATCAGTGTGGAGATTCCTCAGAAAACTAGGATTAGAGGTCCCATTTGAGCCTACTATTCCTCTTCTGGGTATCTTCCCAAAAGAATTAAAAGCACCATACCACAGTGATATATGTCCACCCATGTTTATAGTGACACAGTTTATAATCACTAAATCTTGGAAATAACCCAAATGCCCATCAACTGATGAATGGATTAAAAAGCTGTTTTTTTTTTACAATGGAGTACTACTCAGCAATGAAAAAGGGTACACTTGAGACATTTACAGTTAAGTGGATGCAGCTGGAGACTATACTCTTTAGTGAAATAAATCAGACACACATATGTAAATATTGCATTGTCTCTGGTGTGAGAAACTGAAAGTGTTAATATGGACCAAAATGTATAATAGATAATGTGAAATAGGAAGAAATTGTTCAAAAGGAAAGAGGAACTACAGAGGTGTGAGGGGGAAAGGAAGGGAAAAGGAAGAAAAATGAGAAAAGAAGGAAGAAATGGAAAGAAAGCTTTTGTAAATAAGGAGGGGGAAAGGGGTTGAAGGGAGGGGAGGGGAATTGGAAAAAAGAGGAATCACTATATCATGTACAGGTACAAATTCCCTAAGATGAATGTGATCATTATGTATATCTCAATTGTACAAATAAAATTAATAAAAACAAAAGAAAACAACAAAATATCCCAAAGCAAACATGATAAAAATGACATGATACTGGAATAAAAACAAGACATGTGGATCAATGGAACAAAATAGAGGATACAGAAATATCCTCAGACATATTCAGCTATTTGATCTTTGACAAAGGGGCCAAAAACATACATTGGATGAAAGATAGCCTATTCAACAAATGGTGCTGGGCAAACTGGGTATCTGTTTGCAGAGGATTAAAACTCAACCCATATCTCTCACCATGTATCAAACTAAAATCAAAATAGATCAAAGATCTGAACATTAAAACAGAAACATTGAACCTACTAAAAGATAAAAATAGGTAAAACCTCTGAAGTCATAGGTGTAGGAAAGGATTCCCTAAACAGAATCACAGTTGCAGAAGAAACAACAGTAAGAATCAACAAATGGGATTACATCAAATTAAAAAATTTTGGCACAGCAAAAGGAATTAATTAGTAGAGTGAAGAGACAACTTATGGAATGGGAAAACACTTTTGCCAGCTATTCCTCAGACAGAGGACTAATATCCAGAATATATAAAGAACTCAAAAAAATAGACCACTTAAAATTAAAGACCCAATCAAGAAATGCATAAGTGAAATGAATAGACACTTTTCAGAGGAAGAAATGCAAATGGACAACAAATATATGAAAAAGCATTCAACATCCCTGGCCTTTAGTAAAATGACAATTAAAACAACCCTAAGATTCCAACTTCCACCAGAAAGAATAACAATCACCAAGAAATCAAAAAATAACAAAAGGAACCCTCCAACATTGTTGGTGGGAATGTAAACTAGTACCACTGTCATGGAAATCAGCATGGGAATTCTTCAAAGAACTAAAATTAGAAATTCCGTATGACCCAGCTATCCTCCTTCTAGGTATCTTCCCCAAAGAGCTATACACATCATATGCATACTAATGTTTATAGCAGTACAATTTATAATAACAAAATCCTAGGGACTGGGAGTACAGCTCAGTGGTAGAGTACATACTTTGCATGTGTAAGGCCCAAGTTCAATCCCCTGCATCAGAAAAAACAAATGTAACTAAATTCTGAGAGTAGCCTGTATACCCATCAACAGACAATTGGATAAAATAATGTGGTATCTAAACATAATGGATTACTACTCAGCTATAAAGGACAAATTTGAGACATTTGTAGGAAAATGGATGCACCTGGAAAGTATAATGTTGAGTGAAATAAATCAGACACATAAGCTTAAATACTGCATAGTATCAGACATTTAAGTAAGGCAAAGCGAAGCAAAAAGCACAATAAAGGATGAATAGAAAGAGACAAAGGAATAGATCTCTTGCAAATGGGAAGGGGTTCAAGAGAATGTGGGTGGGAGGAGGGGGGAAGGGAAGGAAAAATAAGTAGAATCAAGATATGCCATGTACAGGAAACTAATAATAACCACGATGAATGTAAACATTATATATTATAAATATGAGGTAAGATTAATAATATCAATAAGAAAGAAAGTGGGGAAAGTGGATTTAGAAGTGAAGGGAGGGAGGTGGGAGGGAAGGGGAAGGGGATTAAAAAAAAGAACAAAGTTGTATTATATACATGTACCCCCTCTCCCATGATGATTGTAAATTAAATGTACTGCAAACGTAGTAATGAAAAAGAAATTAACATTAATAAAACAAATTTTTCAAATACGAAGAAAGACCAAAGTAAGTTGCTTTGTTGTATGGCCCTTCTTTTTAATATTTTTAATTATAGTAAAATATACATAACAGCCAGGTATGGTGGAGCATGCCTGTAATCTCAGCACTTGGAAAGCTGAGGCAGGAGGATTGGTATCAGTTCCAGCCCAGTCTGGGCTACATAGTGAGTTCAAGGCCAGCCTGTAATACATAGCAAGACACAGTTTCAAAAAAATACACATAACAAAATTTATTCTTTTTCTCTATTCCTGTGCTGAGGATTGAACTCAAGACCCTACACATGCTAGGCAACCACTCTACTATTGAGGTTCAATCCCAACCAAAAATTTTTCTCTTCTTATAAGGACACCAATCGTTTGGTTTAGGGTTCGCTCTAATCCAGTGTGAATGCATTTTAACTTTATATATTTCCAAATAAGGTTGTCATGCTTGACTTGAATGAGACCTAGCAGAAAACATGCCATTCTCTGTAAACATGCTACATTCAGTAAATAGGACAGTTGGCCATAAAGAAAATTTAAGATGGAGTATCCAGTCTCCTTGGCCTTGAAGATTCCAGTATTATCTGCACACCTGCACTGACTGTCTTAGGACTCCCAATCATAAACATTCCACTCCAGATTATAGCCCCCCTTTCAAGCCCTATATAAACTTAATTTCTCTCTCAGCTAGGTCCTGATAGTGCACTCTCTTTCTCTCTCTCTCTCTCTCTCTCTCTCTCTTTTTCTTTGGTATGAGGGATTGAACTCGGGACCTTGGAATTGTGAGGCAGGCGGCAGAACCACTGAGCTAAATACCCCAGCCCTTCACTCTCTCGATGTCAGCCCATCCACACATCGATGAAATAAATTTGGCTCTTCTCAGCTTGCTTCTGAAATCTGCCCCTGATTTCAGTCCCTATTCACACCCAGACAAGAATAAAGCTTTTTCTCACACAAAGCCTGTGTCTGAGTGGCCTCTCACATGCTGTTTATAACAAAGGTCACATTTACAGTATCCTGGTGGACATAACTTTGGAGAAAACACTATTCAACATAATGCATCGTTGCTTCTAAGAGAATTAGGAGTGCTAGAGAAGAAGCAGAAAGATTTAGATAATGTTCAGTTTTTTGTTTTGTTTTGCTTCTAACTTAGCCTTTTGAAGAAAGTCAATGAATAGTCATTCCTTGGTATCTTTGAGGATCTGTTTCCAGAAATCACTATGGATAATAATAATCCACAGATGCTCAAGCCCCTTACATAAAATGGTGTATTTCTTATTTTCTGTTTTTAAAAATGGTGTCTTTTTATATAATATATACATATCCTTCCTATACTTTATGTCATCTCTAGATTACTTATGCCTAGTACAATAAAAATGATATGAAAATAGTTGTTACACTACTTTGTTCAGGGAATAATGACAAGAAAAATTGTCTGCACATATTCACTACACATTCAACCATCCCAGATCTAACTATATATTTTATTATACTGCAGCAAAAACTTGTTTTTCATGAAAAATATTTTTTTAAAACAGTCACTATGTTGCCCAGGCTGGTCCTGAACTCAAGATTCTGCTGCCCCAACATCCTGAGTAGCTGGGATAACAGTCCAGGTGGCATCATGCCCAGCTTCTCAAATGTTTTTGATCCATGATTAGCTGAATCCACAGATGCGGAACCTGTGGATACTGAGATCTAACAGTTCTTTGTGTAAAAGACATATTCTTGACTAGAGCAGAACATTTTATAATAAGATTGGAAGGAAAGCAGAAAAAAAATAGAGAACATTTTCTGGGGCCTTTCTGCTACCAGAAACTAGTTGAAGGTTACTTGATCTGGTAAGGGGAGGAATTAGTGACAGCACCTTAGAGTAGATCAAGGGGTTTAAGAAAAAGTATCAATGTTGGGGGAGGTGTGTGTGTAAAGAAGAACAGGGCAAAAACCACGCTGAGCACTGTTGTTAGCAGCTCAGGGCAGCCCTCAGTGGACAAGTACTTCTTTTCCTTCTTCTTCCTCCTCTTCTTCCTCTACATCTTCCTTCTCCTGCTTCTTTTATGGTACTGGTTGAGGAATGAACCTAGGGGTATTCTACCACTAAGCTACATCCGTAGCCCTTTATATTTCATTATTTTTGAGACAGCGTCACAAAGTTGCACAGGTTGGCCTAAAACTTGTGATACTCCTGCCTCAACTTTCCAAAGAGCTGGGATTACAGGTGGGTGCCATCATGTCAAGCAAGGACTGCTTCTGATGTGTTTAGCAGTAGCAGTTGATACCTACCAGGGCAGTGCAAAGAAGCATGAGAGTTCAGAATAAGAAGGAAATCTGAGCCGGACATCATGACATATGCCTATAATTCCAGCATGGGGGTGGGGGGGTCTGCTGAGGGAGGATGGCAAGTTTGGACCCAGGCTGAGCAACTTAGCAATTTGGGGAAAGTCTGTCTTGAAATATAAACAAACAAATGACAAATAAATGGCTGGAGACATAGCTCAGTGTGAATGGCCCTGGGTTCGATCCCCAGTAATGGGAATGGGGTGGATCTGGCCAAGATAAATGAGATCATATTAAGAATCTTTGGGAGACAGGCAGGTCTGCGGACGCCATACCAAAGCAATCCACTGGTTCCACACTACAAAGATGCAGAGGACACCGGACCACCCGACCACTGTACTGGGGAAGTTGGAGTCATCTTCACCTCCCATCAGGACTGGGACTATCTTCAGGGGAAGGGCAGCTGGAACCTGTAATACAACTCTGGAGAGTTCAACCCTACAGGAGGACAGGGAGCTCAACTTGGGACTTGCAGCCAGAAATCTGCCTGAATCTCACGGGTCTGCCACTAGCTTGCTGAGACTCATTGACTTATATCTGTACACTGCTACCCACACTGTCCATTGTGACAGCAGAGACATACCCTGAAAGAGGCCCTTCATCTTCATGGTTATTTTTTATTCCCAAAATTAGT
>NW_004624909.1:2263638-2274935 GCF_000247695.1 Heterocephalus glaber
TTCTTTGTTAGCTCCCATGCTACTGAAGTTTTGTTCATAAAGTCTTTTCCTATGCCAATGTCATTGAGAGTTCTACCTAACTTATCTTCCAGCAAGTTTACTGTTTCTGTCTTGATATTTAGCTCTTTAATCCACTTCGATCTTAGTTTAGTGCACGGTGATAGATATGAGTCTAGTTTTAATCTTTGGCAGGTTAAAATCCAGTTTTTCCAATACCATTTTTTAAATAGGCTATCTTTCCTCCAATGAGGGTGGTTGGCTCCTTTGTCAAAGATGAGGTGGCTGAGAATGTCTGGAGTTGTTTCTGCATCTTCTAATCTATTCCACTGATCTTTGGGTCTGTTTCTTTGCCAGTAACATGCTATTTTTATCAAAGTAGCTTTGTAGTATAGTTTCAACTTGGGTATTGTGATACCCCCAGCCATGTCTCTGTTGCTTAGAATTGCTTTTGCTATTCTATGTTTCTTCTTGTTCCAAATGAATTTTTGGATTGTTTTCTTTAGTTCTGTAAAGTATATTGTTCGAATTTCAATCGGTATTGCATTAAATCTATATAGTAGTTTTGGAAGTATGGCCATTTTCACTATATTGATTCTTCCTACCCGGGAACAAGGGATGTCTTTCCATTTTCTTATATCCTCTTCGATCTCCTTCTTCAGAGTGCTGTGGTTTTCAGTGTAGAGGTCTTTTGCTTCCTTTGTTAGGTTGATTCCTAGATATTTCATTTTTTAAGATGCTATTGTAAAAGGAATTATTTCCCAAATTTCTATATCAATGGGTCTGCTATTTGCATATAAGAAGGTTATTATTTTTTGAGTGTTGACCTTATATCCAACTAGTCTACTGAATCTGTCAATTAGGTCTAGAAGACTTTTGACAGAGTTTTTTGTGTCTTCTATGTAAAGTATCATATCATCAGCAAATAATGACAGTTTCGCTTCTTCCTTTCCTATCTTTATTCCTTTTATTTCTGAAAGCATGATTTAAAAGGAGAAATCAAACTGCTTCCCATTGCCGAGGACACTCTGGGCCCTAGCCCCCCTTGGTCATCAGCTATAATAAATGGGCTCGAATCTGCCTCACAGTGTGGTGCATCTCTATAGTTCAAACTCACTCGTCCATAATGATATGAGGGAAGGTAAAGATCATGATTATTAATTTCCTTGGGTATACAAGCTTCTATAATGTTATAAAATGACACAGTCTTCAAAAGAAAAGCATATTTTTCCTCCTGGTAGGCTAACTTTATGATTCCTCAGACTGTGCTAACTTATGCATGATGGACATCAGTGAGAAACATGGTTGAGAAAATCTGTCCCAATTAATGGTTCTGAATTCAGATATTTTCTTAACATTGATATTGGAATGTAGTCTTCAAGTAATTTATGGAATTAAAATGACCCATTTGATTGGTAATGAATAACAGTTTTAATTTTCAGTTCCTAATGAATTTCACCAAGAATGATTTACTTTTTGGGTTTTAAAATTTTTGTTTTTTACTGGTACATATTTACATTCCATAATGATTACATTTGTTATGGGGAATTGATATATGTATATAATACATTGCAATTCTTTTTTCCCCTTCCTTTTTAACCCCTTTTTTGCCATCATATTCATTTGTTTATCTTATAAGCCCATATAAAGTTAATCATATATAGATAGATTAATAAAAAGACTATTAGGCAAAAAAAATATAAAACACATAAAACAATTATACTAAAGCAAGGTACACTTTTAGATATATTGTCCATGCTGGATTACAATAACTTGTTCTCTCTCTTTTTTCCTATTATCTATTATTTTGCACTTTATTTATATATTGAGCTTCTCATATGAAGAAATCATGATATTTAAGCTCATGTGTCTGATTTTCTTCACTTAAAACTATGGTCTCAAGGTGCATCCATTTTCCTATAAAGGACTCAAGTTTATCCTTCTTTATTTCAGAGTAGTACTAAATTGTTTATAAATATCACATTTTCTTTATCCATTCATCTCTTGATGGACATATAAGCTACTTGAAGATTTAGCTCTTATGAATTACTAATACCATGCTAAAAACATGGGTATGTATATATCACTTTGGTATAATGTCTTTAACTCTTTAAGAAGATACCAAGAAGGGGAATATCTGGCAAAATGGAATTTCTATACTTAGTGTTTTGAGGAATTGCCATACTTTCCACAGTGGTTATATTAGTTTGCATTCCTACTGACAATGGAGAAGTGTTCCATTTTTCCTGCAGCCTTGCCAGCATTTGTTATTGGTGGATTTCTTGATGACAGCCATTCTTTCTGGAGTGAGATGAAATCTGTGTTTTAATTTGCATTTCTTGAATGGCAAGCAATGTTGAAAAAATTTTCATGTATTTGGTGGCTGTTTTTACTTCTTCATCTGAGGAGTGTCTAGTCATTTCAGACGCCTCCTTTTGGATCAATTCTTAAAGTTATGGGGTCTAATTTTTTGAGTGCTTTATATATTCTAGACATTAGTCCTTTGAGTAGCTAGCAAAATTTTTCCTCGTTCTGTCTTTTCACTCTGTTGGTGGTTTCTTTTGGTATGTAGAGGCTTTTGAATTTGTTGTGACACCATTAGTTGATCTTTCATATTATTTCTTGTGCAACCAGTGTTCTTTTCAGAAAGTCTTTGACTACACCTATGTATGTTTTCAAGTGTTCTACCTATCTTGACTTCCAGCAGATAAGTGTTTCTGTTCTAATGTTTAGATATTTGATTCATTTTCATTTTAGTTTAGTGCATGGTGAGAGATACAAGTCTAGGTTCAATCTTTGGCATGTGGATAGCCAGTATCCTCAACACCACTTGATAAAAAGAGTGCCATTCCTCCAGCTAAAGGAATTGGCCCCTTTGTCAAAGGTAAGGTAGCTGAATGTGCTTGGAGTTGCTTCTGCATCCTTTATTCTGTTCCCTTGATCCACAAGTCTGTTTTTTCGCAATACCATGCTATTTTTTTTTTATCATTGTAGCTTTATAGTATAACTTGAAGACTGGGATTATGATGCTGCCTGCCTTGCCCTTGTTGCCCAGAATGCCTTTTGCTATTCTAGGTCTCTTCTAGTTCCATATAAATTTTATCATTCCTTTGTCTATGTCTGTAAGGAATGCTACTGGTAGCTTTATTGGAATTGTATTAAATTCATATAAAATTTTTGGAAGTATGACCATTTTGACAATATTGGTTCTGCCTATACAGGAACAAGGGATATCTTTCCATTTTCTTCAGTCTCCTTTTTCAGAGCACTATAGAGTCTTTCACTTCCTTGGTTAGTTTAATTCCCAAGTATTTCATTGTTCTTAATGCTACTGTGAAAGGTAATCTGTCCTTAATTTCTCTCTTGGTGAGTTTGCTATTGATGTACACAAACACTATTGATTTTTGAGTGTTGACTTTGTATTTGCTACACTACTGAAATTGGTTATTAATTCTAGAAGTATTTTGGTAGAGTTTTTGGGGTCTTCTATGTAGAGGATAATGTCATCTGCAAATAATGATCATTTAAATTCTTTGTTTTCTATCCATATCCCTTTTATTTCTTTCTCTTGTCTAATTGTTGTAGCTAATGTTTTGAGAAATATTGAGCAGGAATGGTGATAGCGGATATCCTTGTACTATTCCTCATTTTGTCATAGATGGCTTTTATGAGATTGAGATAAAGACCATCTATTCATATTTTCTTCAGGATTTTTGGAATAAGTGAATGTTGGATTTTGTCAAATGCTTTTTCTTCATCTATTGAGATAATCATATGATTTTTGTCTTTGCCTCTGCTTATGTGGTGTATTAAATTCATTGATTTATATATGTTGAACCATCCCAACAACCATGGAATAAGTCCTACTTGATTATGATGTATGGTCTTTTTGATGATTTCATGCATTCTGTTTGCCAGTACCTTATTTTTGCATCTTAGTTCATTAAAGAGATTGGCCTGTAGGTTTTTTTTTGGTTGGGTCCTCTTTTGGTTTTGGAATCATGTTCACGCTTGCTTCCAGCAAAGACTTTGGGGGTACAGCTTCCCTTTAAGTTTCATTAAAGAGCTTGAAGAGTATTGATGTTAGATCTTCTGTAAAGTTCGTGTAGAAATTGGCAGTGAATCTGTCAGGACCTGGGCTTTTTTTAGTTTCTAATTTTAAAAAGATTACTTCTTCAGTTTCACTGACTAATATTGGATTCTTTAGTATTTTTATATCATCTTAGTTCAGCTTTGGTACTTCACATGTATTTAGGAATTTATTTCTTGTGAATTTTCCATTTTATTAGAGTACAGGTTCTCAAAGTAGCTACTGATAATCTTCTGGATTTTGACACAATCTTTTGTGATTTGCCTTTATCATCTCTAATTCCTTGGGTTTGGGCCTTTTCTTGCCTCTTTTTTTTTTTTTTTTTTTTTTTTGTACTGGTGATCTAGCTCCGGTCCTTGTGTTGTGAGGCAGGCATGGTGACACTGAGTTAAATCCCCGGCCCTCCTCATTTTAATTTTTGAAATTGGCTAAAGGTTTGTGTATTTTATTTAATCTAATAACCAACTGTTCAATTCATTGATTCTTTGCTTTGTCTCAATTTTATTAATTACTTATCTGATCATTTGAATTTCCTTTCTTATACTAGCTTTGCATTTGGATTGTTCTTGTTTTTCTAGAACCTTGAACAGGATCATTAGGCTATTAATTTGAGCTTGCTGTTTATCTCACATGGGAATTCAGTGCTATAAACTTCCCTCTTTGAAGGGAAAGGAAAAAATGATGAGAAATGGAAAAAATGGAAATAAAGTCTTTGTAAACAGGGAAGGGTGGAGGCCGTGAAGGGAGGGCTAGGAATGGGGAAAAAATAAGAACCAAGATGCATCATATAAAGGTACAATTCCCAATGAGAAATGTAATTGTGTTGTATACCTACAATGTACCAATAAAAGAATTTAATACAAAAAAAAAGAGTTTATGGAGTAGTGGCTTTAGATCTCTAAAGGTCTTATAGAATACAGCAGTGAATCTGGAAGGACCTGGGCTTTTCTTTGTTGGTACATTTTTCTTTCTCAGTTTTATTCACTGTTATTGGATTGCTTAGCATTTTTATATCTTCTTGATTCTGTTTTGGTAATTCATATGTATCTAGGAATCCGTCCATTTCTTCTGTGTTTTCCATTTTATTAGATTACAGGGTCTCAAAGAAGGTACTGATAATCTTCTGGCTTTCTGCATGATTGATTTTGACTGTACCACTTTCATTCCTAATTGCATGGATTTGAATCTTTTCTTTACTTTTTTGGGATAAGGCTTCTTTGTCAATTTTATTTAATCTTTCAGTGCTCACTTGGGCAGCAGATATACTAAAATTATTTAATATTTCAAAGAACCAACTCTCCAATTCATTGATTCTTTGTATTCTTGTATTAGCCTCAATCACATTGATTTCTGCTCTGATCTTTATCACCTTCACCTTTGTATAGGCTTTGGGTTTAACTTGCTCTTCACTTTCTAGGAAACTGAGGATCAATATTAGGTTATTTATTTGAGCTTTTTCTACATTTCTGATGTGGGAATTCACAACTATAAATTTCCCTTATAGAATTGCTTTTATGGCTTCTGATAAGTTCCAGTATGTCATATTGGGAATATCATTTAATTGGAGAAAATATCTGATTTCTTCTTTAATTTCTTTTGTGACCCATTGGTTGTATTATGTTGTTGGGGGGTGGGTATTACAATAGCATGAAGCTCAAACTGGAAATGAGAAATTGTGATAATTATTAATTTGCCAACTTTAACCATACATACAAGATTTGTATTTATATAACAAAATCTTAGACAAATCAGAAAATTATATACAGTAAATATCCACTCAATAGAGTGATTTTACCCCAAGGGGAGAAAATTTAAAAGGAATAATAAGAAAAATAGTGAAATAAAAGAAGAGAAAGAAATTAGAAGCAAGGCTGAAGGACAAAGGAAGATTACCCACGTCTCGGTAAAGTTTTAAAGAAGACAAGAGAGAAAGAAGGAAGGAAAAAACAAAAACAAGAACAAAACACAACTAAAAATAATGTTCACAGTCATGAAAAACAAAAACATTAAAAAAAGAACAACAAGAAAAAAACCAAAATTGATGAAAAAAATTTTCTGTGATTTTGAGTTTGTGGTTATCTTATATCTACATTTTTGTGGTGGTGTCCAGTTCAGGGCATGACTCTGCTCTGGGTGGTAGGTAGACAAAGGAAGCAGCCAAAGCCCAGAACTGTGCTGGATAATCCCAGAAAGCCTGCAGTAGGATTAGGGTGGAGTGCATATTCTGGTACTTTCACATTCACAGAAGTTCAGGGGGATCCTCTCTCTGGTTCTGGTGTTGCAGCCTGA
Source organism: Heterocephalus glaber (assembly GCF_000247695.1). The sequence continues at coordinate 2,270,015 of NW_004624909.1, forward strand.
GTCATTTAGCTTTTAACACTTTAGGTGTTTCTTGTCTTCCTGACTGTGGCTCCCTGACCCTGGATATCTCCCAAGGTTGTCTCTCACCCAGTGATTGTGGGTTTTTTTTAGATTCAGTTATGGGATACAGCAGGACAAGAGTGATATCAAAAAAGCATAAGTTTAAATGGATGCACCTTGAGGCCATATTCTTAAGTGAAATAAATAGGACACACATGTGTAAATACCAAATAGTTTCTCTGGTGTGAGAATCTGAAAGTGTAAATGAGGACCAAAATGTATAATAGATATTGTGAAATTGGTAGAAAATGTTCAAAGGTGAAGAGGAACTGAGGGGGGTGGGAGAAAGAGGGGAAAAAATGAAAAGAAAGGAAAAAATGGAAACAAAGCTTATGTAAATAGGGAGGGGTGGAGGGGTTGAAGGGAGGGAAGGGGAATGGGAAAAAATAAGAACCAAGATATATCATGTACAGGTACACATTCCCAATAATGAATGTGATCATAATGTATACCTAAAATGTACCAATAAGCTTAATAAATAAAAATAAAGAGCATAAGGCAACACTACTACTAAAATATGAACTGTGGTCTTCATGTATGATATGACCACCATGGCCAGTTTTCATAGTCTGCCATCTTCGGTAGAAGAATGCAAACATTTGCTAGCAAATAACATACTATGAAAAAAAATAACATACCATGGATTCTCCTTGGAAATAAATGTGACTTGAGAATTAACATTCAAGTGCCCACAGACTTGGCACAAAAATGTACTGAAACACACAGTGTGCCTTTGTTTGAAACCTCTACTGAAATCTCCAGTGACCATGTGGAAATTTTATGACCTTGTCTCAAGCTTAAGAGCCTCAAACCATTAGTGCTTAGTCAACACTCTACTAATGGAATTGCCCTGAAACCTGAAGCAAAGGCGGCAATGATGTGCTGGTGCTAAATGAGTCATTATTATACAATCTAATTCTGACTGATGAAAACTTTTGAATTATTACAGTGATAAGTGATAAGACTTAATCTCACATTTAATGGATCAGGAGGGATGGAGAGACATTGTTTAAAATGCACCTGCTGATACATAAACCAGATTTTCAGGTGGATGGTGACTTAATAAAGTACTTTATTTTTTATTTTTGCTGTCTTCAAACAGTGCAAACCTCAGGAGTTGTAACTCAGTGGTGGTGGGGATTGGTAAACATGGGTCCTAGTATCTCTTGCATTCCCCTCACTTTCAATCAATTTAGTGACTAAGTGTTGGATTAAATCAGCTTCCATTTGGATCTGACTCCAAGCTTAGCTCTGATTCTTATGAGTCTACTTGTATTTTGGTAATGGTGTTGTGTTAATTTCTGTGTGATCATAACAAAATAGTCTTCAGTATAAAAAATAAGTTAAGGATTAAAAAATATTTTGTCTGTCCCTCAGTAATAAAGAGAATATGCTAACATTTTTTGCACTGGTTTTACTTTGAATTTAAGACTGCACAAAGAAAATAGCATGGTTACACATAAAGCTATTTACATAAATGGAATGTAACCGTGATTTGAATAGTTTCCTATCCTTGATTACGGCTATGGCTTATGTATAGATGTCCCCCCAAAGTCTCATGCTTTTTCTGAGGTGGGTGAATCCAGAGTGTGTGATGCAAGGATTAAGGGCATGTAATTACTTAACCACTACCTGTGAGTGATTGGTTTGGCACTGCCCTACCCAGTAGTCTGAATAAGATAAAAAGGAGCAGAAAGACATTGTTAAAATCCCTTATTACTTTTGCTACCTTGTGCACACCATGTTCTTTCTCCTCTATGATGTCTGTTTGCCATCTCTGCCTTGGAACTAGCTGACTATGGACTGAAACCTCTACAAACTATAAGCCAAATAAACCCTTTCCCCTCTAACTTTGGGTGTTGGGTATTTTGTCTCAGCAACTAGAGAAAAGTAACTAAGACAATTATTTTAAGGGCCAGGGATTTAGCTCAGTGGTGCCAGCAACTGCCTGGCAAGTACAAGGTCCAGAGTTTGATCCCTAGTACCGAGGGAAAAAAAAAGTCAGAAGCTAGACAATTATTTTAGAGGAAATGAAACCAAAAGATGATTGTACTTACAGAATGTGGGAAACCAAACAAAAATGTATAGTGGTCCTAAATGGATAATTTAGTTATAAAAATAAACATGATTTTATTCAATAAACTAATTGAAAAAAGTACAATAAATATTCAGTTTTAAATATTAGAACTCAAATTAGCTTTATTTGTATTTAGGGAAATTAATCCATTTTCTTAATCATGCTAAAATTAAATATTGTTTTACTTTTATCCAAGTTAACATTCAGGCAGCCTTTGAGGGGTTGCTGGCTCCCTCAGAAGGGCAGGCACCAGGCAGTGCTCTTGCATCCCCAGGGCCTCCAAGATTGTGGCCTCAGGCCAAGTGACCCTGCTAGGAAGGCAGCTAAAGCCTAGAGGGTTGAGACCACCCCCTTGAGGTATTTGCTCCTGACACAAAACCTGCAGATTTTCCCCCGGCTATGGTCAACCACCAACTCCAACCCTGTTCTATTTTTCCCTTCAACACTGGACAGCAGATGTACTGACCAACAAACCAACCTGATCATAGATGAGACCAAAGCCCTGAGACATAAAGTAAGCCCAAGAGAATTGATAGCTCCAGGGAAAAATATTAGACCTGGCTCACAGCACTAGCCCAAAGAAAAGACCTTGGCTATAATAAACTACAAAACAGACCCATGCAAGCACAGAGGAGATAAGTCACTCACAGTGCACAAGAGGAGGCTTCTGGGCCACTGTACCACCCCCACCAGCACAGAGGAGGTGAGCCACGTGGGTGCCAGCAGCACCTCACCCTGTCGAAATGAGAAGACACATAAACAAGTCTCAAAACCAGACTTCCAGATCACCTATAGCAACTCCAAAGGGAAACGAGATGGAAAACTCTGATACTCAACCACCTGGACTCCCTGAACTGGCAACAAAAGAGGATCTGGAAAAAATGAAATCAGAAACAATTTCTCAGATAATAGTAGAGATTGTGCTCATAGTACAAGACATGATTAATAAATCTAGAGAGGAGCTCAGGAACATGATGGAATCCCACCATAGGAAACAAATGGAATCCAGAAAACAGATGCAAACAGATTTCCAGGAGATCAAAAACTCCATTGAAAGTCTACACAGCAGGATGAGCCAATGTGAGGAAAAAATTTCAGATATAGAAGATAAGATTGCAAGAAAAATTGCTTTAAAATTGTAAGGAACCATGAGAAATCAATCCAGCAGCTGCTAGACGATACAAAGAAGAATGACATGAGACTGACTGGAGTCAAAGAAGAAACAGGAGAGAGTACAGATGACATAAAAAATCTGTTCACAGAAATGATAGCAGAAAACTTCCCAAGCAGGGGAAAATAACTTGACATATCGGTAAGTGAGGCATATAGGACTCCAAGTAGCTTGATCAAAAAAAAATCTACACATAGGCATATAGTTGGTAAGATTCCAGAAACCCAACAGAAGAACAAAGTTCTACAAGCAGTTAGAGAAAAGAAACAAATCACATACAAAGGAAAGCCCATCAGAATCACAGCAGACTTCTGAATGCAAACCCTCAAGACAAGAAGAGCTTGGAGTGATGTATTTCAAGCCCTAACAGAAAACAGCCTCCAACCCAGATTGATGTACCCTGCAAAATTATCTTTCAAAATTGTTGGAGAAATAAGATACTTTCATGACAAAGAGCCCCTTAGGAACTTCATGAGTACCAAACCAGCACTCCAAAGAATTTTAGACAATATCCTAGGAAAAGACTATGCGGATCACAACCTCAGGAGGCCAGCAGAATGAATCCATTGGGCGAGACAAGAAATTAAAAGCAAAGGGGGAGAAACCAACAAACAGAAAAAGTCATGACAATGATAAATCAGTATGTATGAGTTATAACCATTAATGTTAATGGTTAATCAATTCACCAATCAAAAGAAATAACTGGCAGAATGGGTCAAGAAGCAAGATCCAACAATATGCTCCATACAAGAAACACATTTAATTCAAAAAGAAACTCATAGTCTGAAATACATTTACATTTATCATTGGGAACTTGTACCTTTACATGATGTATCTTGGCACTTATTTTTTCCCCATTTCCTGCCCTCCCTTCACTCCCTCCACCCTCCCCTACTTATAAAGACTTTGTTTTCTTTTTTTCCATTTTTTCATATTTTTTCCTTTCCCTTCCCCTACCGCTCCCACTTCCCCTACCCCTTTGGACCTTTTCTTCCTATTTTGCATTATGAATTATTCATTTTAATCATTGGTACATTTTAGGTATACAATATACTGACATTCACCAATGGAAATTTACACCTTTACATAAGCTCTCTTGGTTCTTATTTTTCCCCATTCCCCTGCCCTCCTTTCAACCCCTCCAGTCCTCCTTATTTACAAAGACTTTGTTTCCATTTTTAAATTTTGTCATAGTAATTCCATTCCCTTCTTTCCTTTCCCCTACCCCTCCCGCTTACCCTTCTCCTTTGCTGCTTTTCTTCCTATTTCACATTATCTATTATACCTTTTAGTCCTTTTTTATGCTTTCAGTTTCTCACACTAGAGAAACTATTCCGTATTTACGCAAGTGTGTCGTATTTATTTCACTTAAGAGTATCGCCTCAATGTGCATCCATTTACCTATAAATGTCTCTAATTTCTCATTTTTTTATGGATGAGTACTATTCCATTTTATAAAAAACCCACATTTTCTTTATCCCATCTCCAGTTGATGGGCATTTGGGATGCTTTCAAGTTTTAGCTATTACAAATTGTGCTGCTATGAACATGGGTTCACATATATCACTGTGGTTTGATTCTTTTAATTCTTTGGGGAAGATACCCAGCAGGGG
>NW_004624909.1:2286580-2352627 GCF_000247695.1 Heterocephalus glaber
TGCATCATGTAAAGGTACAATTCCCAATGAGAAATGTAATTGTGTTGTATACCTAAAATGTACCAATAAAAGAATTTAACAAAAAAAAATCGCCTCAGACAAAGACAGTGCAGACTTTTATCTGTCACATATAGAATGCCAAACAGTGGTTACTCTGCCAGCTAGTAATTGTCTTTAGGGCGGCTTCCACTCTCAAAGCAGAGGACAGATTTCTCCAGTTGCCCTCTGGTGAATCCCCACTCCCATTGACACCAATGATGGGTGGAATGTTGACCAGATAGGCAATTGTTTTCCTTTCGGAGACAGATCTCTGATTTCATGGAACCAGAGGAAACTGAGGTGACAACTGAGGGGTCATGGCCAGGGCTACTGTCTGGCTGATACCCAAAGTTCCCTCAGAAGAAACTAGCTCCAGCAGCCTATTTGGGTAATCAGCAGAAAATCTCCACATCTGGACTCCTCAGTGAGGTGAAAGGGGTACTCTTGTCAGTGATCATCAGATAGCCTCTGTCTCAGAGTGATCTGAAACAATGCTGTCAGAGCCCTTTCTTAAGCCTCCATTATGTGTTGAGCTACAGGTTTGGACTGCTTTCTCTATTACTAATAAGACAGGCCTCTGGACAAATGTACAAAACAAATCTCTGATAGAGTAAAAACTACCTGAACCTTTTCTCCCTCCTAGGCATGGTCTTCATCATTTATGTATGTAGGGGAGAAAAATGCCTTTTCTGATAGGTTATAGACTTTGGAACATTGACTGTGAACTTATAAAATGCTGTATGTTAATTTTTTGGGTTGTTTAACCAGCTTGAGCTTTATTTGGGCTTTTTCTCTCTGCTAGTGAGTTAAAAACTCCCCTTAAACTTTTCACCAACGTGTTGACATTTCATCGAAGATGCACTCTTTCCTCCTCCTCCCTCTCTGGGGTGTAAGTGTCAGTGGGCAAGTGCTAGAGCGTACTTGAAGTGTTAAATCCAGAATGCAATAAATACTAGCAGAATTATATCTCCAATTTCTTTATGAAATATAGCTGCAGCTGAGAATTCCAGATGTTTCTGACATTTGCACAAAGATTGGTGAACTGTTCCTATTCTCCACATGCCTTTGTATTTTCATTTTTTAAAACTTTATTTTATTTTATTTTTTGCAGTATTGGGGATTGAACCCAAGGCCTTCACACTGAGATACCTCCTCTGCCCTCTTTTATTTTTAATTTTGAAACAGGTCTTGTTAAGTCACTAAGTTGCCCCGAGTGGGCTTGATCTTGTGATCCTCCTGTCTCAGCCTCTCAGAGTGCTGAGATTACAGGTGTTCGGCACCATGCCTGGCTTGTTGTTTTCACTTTATTAAATGGATGTGCCTCCGATTTAGCATGTTCCTTGCCCACTGTAGAAGTCTGGTAGATCTGCATTCCCCTGAATTAAGGTATGGGGGCAGCACTCAGGCTGTCACAGCTCTAGGACCGCAGATCCTTTCTCAGCCTTGATCAGGAGGTGCTATGTCTGGACAGTTTCCTTGGAGAATAACCTGGCCCTCAGTACACTTGATGTGACTGAGAAATTTTTGTGATAGCAAGTCAGGGAACTCTGGGGTTGTTAGGTGGCACAAATTAGTTGTCTCAGTCACTTTTCTTGTTGCTGAGACATAATACCCAACACCTGCAATTTAAAGAAGGAGAGATATATTTTGGCTCAAAGTTTGTAGAGATTTCCATCCAGAGCTGGCTGGCTCCAAGGCAGGGCCACCTGGCAGAGGACAGCTGCTCACAGCATGGTGGACAGGAAGCACCAGAAGTGAAGGGAGGAGCAGGAAAGAGATACAGCCTTCCCAGCCACACCCCAAATGACCCACCTCCTAACAGACAGACAGCTACACACTCATCAGTGAGAAAGCCACTGGTGAGTATTGTACCCCACGATCCACTCACCTCCCACAGTCCCACCTGAGGGACTGCATTTGGGGAACATCTAGACATAAACATTAGTTCGTTCTGGCTGCTACACATTCCATCACTGAAATTGTTTTAGCCTAGTCTTTGATTTTTAAACCTTTCCTGTATGTGATTAGTAAGTCCTGAAAATTTTGATCTATCTACATTTCTTAGATTATATAGAAGTATTTTCCAGACCATGGTATACATACCACTGGTGGTATGTAAAATAATTTTACGTGAACTAGAGATAACCTTGTTTGTATATTAGATATTTATTTATATTTATAATTTGCTTCTACTTGTGGCAATTGATGCTTTATTTCCCTTCTTACTGGTTGCATAAATTTCTCTTTTAAAATAACTTCAGAGAACATTATGTAAAGAGAAATATGCAGTAGATGAAAGTCTAATTGATATGTAGCTGTGAAAAAAATCTGAGAGGTGGTGTTCAAATGACTGAAGGTTTGGGGAATACTGTGTATGATAAATTATTTGGTGAAATGTCCACTAAAGAAGACTTCCACAAGACAGGGAGATTTTCATTTGTCACACTTGGAGTTTAGAATTAGGTTCAGTAGAGTTCTTTTTTAAACAAATGGATAGTATTGTGGATTTTTAAATTCTAGGATATTAAGCGATAAAGGTCCTAGCCCAATCCTTTGAGGTCAGTTTCACTGATTTAGCCGTTCTTCTCTACTCTTAAGAAGTCCTGCTTCCTGTAGGTGTTTGGGACTCAGTTCAGATTTAACAACCTAACCCTACACACATGCATACCCACTGGCTCTAAAGTCTTTTCTCTCACTCTGCTGCTACCTTGACTTCAGACTCCTTGATAAAGATGAATAAGAAAAAAGTCCCTACTTTGGGAAGGACAAATTTGCTAGGTGATGTATTAATTATATTGACTTAGAAAGCAGTTGGTCATGAGGTCATCTAACCCTCACTTTGAATTTTTGTATATGTAGCTTTTAAATGGATTTTATCTTCTAAAATCCAAATGCAGTTTTAAAAAATATTTTTGTCTTCTTTTCTCTTTGTCCCCATCCTCTCAGTCCCTTCTCACCATTCCTAATAGGTCCTCTCTTTTTTTTTTTTGACTTGGGGAATAGTTCTGGTTTACTAACTAGGCTATTCATTATTTAAAGAATCTAATTGTATTGATTGTTAAAACTTTTAATACAATAAGCATTGTGCTCATGTATATACATCAAATATTTATGTAATTGTGATAGAGAAAATTTAAACTATAGGTTAGTTATTAAAGTAGCTGAAGTAGAATAAGTAATGCATTTCTTTAAGATTTACCTTTCTCGTAACTCTTGCTGTTTAAGGTGTTGGCTAACTGACCCTTTGACCTGTAACCTAGCTGTAAATAACCTTTAACCTGGAGAAAAACAAAGTAGAAATGTTTGGGTAGTTTACAATGTATGTGTTTTAAGTGCCATCTGTTTGTTATATGTCTGTCACTGTAAACATTGACAGGAACTAGTTGTAAAAGGGAAACAGAAATTTTACTAAGACCACTGGGAATGAGGTAATGGCTATAAGAAGCTATAAATGGAAATGTTAAAACAAAGGATGGTGCGGACATTGATCAGATGAGTTTCTGGTGGTCCTGCCAGCTTGCAAGTAAAGGTTTTGTTTTTTTTACCCAAATTCTGTGTCTCTGTGCATTTCTTTCTGTGATTCCAGAACAATTGTACAAAAAATACCTTTTAGATGTTTAAACCATAATTTTTCTTGGTAAAATAACAATTCCAACTTCAAAATTTTGCCTGCAATAGTAGAATGAGTTTTATGTTTATTCATCTAAAAAATCAGATTTGACCAAAGATTAGCATTTGTGACATTTAAGAACATAAGAGATAGTGTGCATAGCCATAGCTGACATTTTTAAATGATGATTTGCTGTTGTGTTGTGCTGTTGGTCATAGTCTCATCGGTGCTTCCCTGTCGCCACCCTGGCCATCATCTCTGGTGTCTGTGTTTATGCTCATTCCGTGCAATATTCTATTTGACTTTCCTCATCATACTGGATTTTAAAATGTGGATGACCATTAACACAGGTGTTAGTGACATGGATGGTAAACTTTGCTTTTGTGTGGTGTCTTAGCCACTTTCCTCAGACCTGGGACAAAGAACCTGACATTCACAGCTGAAAGGAGGAGAGCATTATTTTGGCTCATGTTTTCAATGTGTGGTCTACTGGCTGCAAGGCAGGAACCGAAAGGCAGAGGGGCCTGGCAAAGGGAAGGGTGCTTGCTCCATGGCACCCAGGAAGCTGAGTGGGAAGGGAAGAGCTGGGGAGGGAGACACAACCTTTCTGGTCACAATTCAGTGACTGCCTCTTCTGACCAGACCCCAGCTCCTCACAGCACACCCCACACCTACTCTGCTGGTGAGTGCGGTGCCCAGTGACCCAGTCCCTGTGAGACCATCATATACTGCATTTCAGATACAGCCAAGAGAGTTTTCTATCAACAGCTTTGTACTGATGGCCATTCTAAGCCTCTCCAGTACAGCTAGCACACTTGTTCCTGAGGAGGTAAGCAGCGTCTCACACTTTCCCCATGCATGATCTTCTCTTTTCCCCACACATTTTTATGATGAATCATTTTCATAGCAGCCTTAGCAGCATCCACAGTGGAAAAAAAGGATCCACAAAATGGTGTCCCCCAGTGTGGTGTCTGCAAGCAGAGAAGGAGCAGATTTTTCCTCTTCCTCTGCAGGGAGCTTGACCCTCGATGAGTGCGTGGCACATTTCAAGTACTTTTGGCACCTGAGTCTCTGCTCCACTGCCAGAGTCCTCTGGGAATCTCCTTATCTTCCAAAGTTTAGGTGGAGGACACTGCCCTGACTTCCTAACTGAAGGGATGGCTCTGAAATTGTGCTTCATATTTATATATCGAGCTTGAGACCTGAAGAAGAAGAAAGAGTATGTTCATATTTTTCATGATTTTTCTTCACTAGTAGGGATTGAACCAAGGAGTGGTGGGCCACTCGGAATTGGTGGGGAGGGCTCTGGGTAAACAGTTCTTGAAAACCACCTCAGCACCTCTTTTCTTTGACTTCCCCTGATGGCATTCAGATTTTTCATGGGGAACCCTCTCAACCCTGTTAGCCATATGGCTTCCAGACAGTGACCTCTTCCAGGGCAGGGCTCTGCTTGGTATTGGCCAATTGGCCATGGCTGGGTGCTGGGTTAAAGGGCCATGTGTGTAATCCAGTCCAGGCCAGTGAGCTGCATGGAGAGTTTCTACGGGCTTTTGGAAGAGAAGAAGTTTTCTGCACTACCTACCAAGTTTATGTTTAAAGTATCTGCCTTTTGTTCTACAAGTGGACTTTATGTCACTCAATATATTAGCAGTTATAGAATTTAATTACATTTTAAAAATTATATGCACTTCTTTCCTATTCAGGTCAGGCCTTGAGTTTCAACTAAAATTTTCTTTTCATGCAGGATACAAAATCAGTATTAAAAAATAATGGCTTTTCTATGCACCAATAATGGAATAGCTGAGCAAGGAATCGGGACAACAATTCCATTTGTAATAGCTTCAAAAACAGATGAAATATCTAGGAATCAACCTAAGGAAGGAGGTGAAAGACCTCTACAACAAAAATTATAAAACACTGAAGAGAGAAATTAAAGAAGATGGTGGAAAATGGAAAGACCTTCCGTGTCCATGGATCTGCAGAATTAATACTTTTTAAATGGTCATAAAATGTAGTAGGAGGCTAGGGCATGACAACGTGGCTGGAGCAGTTGGGAACAAGCTACCAGCTGGGAAGACTTATTAACTATGATCTCAGAACAGCAGCACCAAGCCTGACCTGGGATCAAGCCGAGCCCTGCACCTGGTACCAATCTTCTGATACGAGAACACGCCGAACCTGGCACCTGATATTAGACATCTAGCATAAGATCAAGTGGGACCCCCCTGGATCAAGGATTAAAGAAGACATAAAAGGGCAGCAGCATTTGACTTTGCTGCCACTGCTCTCTTGTTTTGTGGTGGTCCATTCTGCTTGAGGGACGTATCTTCTCTTTTCCCTTCAAAGCACCCTTTTCTCCCTGAGCACTTTTGTGCTTCTTCTCCTTTTCCTTATTTTTACCCTAAAATAAATGGTGATCTTTCACATCAAAAAAAAAAAAATAAAAAGTAAACCCATTAGAATTATAGCAGACTTCTCAACACAAATCTTAAAGGCCAGGAGAGCTTGGAGTGAAGTGTTTCAAGCACTAAAAGAAAACATATTCCAACCCAGAGTGATATAGCCCACCAAACTATCTTTCAGAATTGATGGTGAAATAAGATACTCCCATGATAAACAGCACCTAAAGAAATTCATGACTACCACACCAGTGCCACAAAAATTTTCAAGGATATCCTAGAAATAGATAATGAAGAGAATGATACAAAAAGGTCCAATAGAATAGATCCATCAGGCAGGGCTAGCAGTTAAGTAGAAGGGGAAAATGGGCAATCAAAAAGGAATATAATGCAATGACAGAATAAGTCAATACCTTTCAGTAATAACTCTCAATGTGAATGATATCAATTCTTCAATCAAAGACATATTAGGAGAGTAGAGCAAGAAAGAAAACCTAACAATATGTTGTATACAAGACACACATTTAACCTAAACAATTTTATATCCTAAAAATCAAAGAATGAAAAATAACAGTGGTACCTCAGTTAACAATGTAATTCTCTCCACAATTCTGGTAGCAAACTGAACTGGATGAGAACAGAATCAAATTTCCCTATAAGGTCAACATTGGACCTAACCATGGAATTTTACTTGGTTCTCATCCAACTTGGTGTGCCACTAGAATCATGGAAAGAATCAAGTTCATGAACCAAGGTACTACTGTATCCCATGCAACAAGAAATGCCCCCCTTCCAAAAAAAAGCAGGAGTAGCAAACCTACAGACAAAGTAAACTTTGAGGCAAAAGTGATAAGAAGAGGCAAATAAGGTCACTATATATTGGATATGTGAACAATTCAACAGGAAGAGATAGCAATTATTAACATATATGTACAAACAGTGGAACACCCAACTTAATAAAACAAGTACTACTGGGCATAAAGGATCAGATGAACATAAACACAATTATACTGGGGGACTTCAGTACCCCACTGCTACAAAGTGATTAACTAGACAAAAAAATCAATATCAGAGCTGAACAAAACCCTTGAAAACATGAATAGAAATATATAGTGCAGTGGTGGTGAACATTTGGCATGCATGTTGCTGCAGGCATGCAGAGCCTTCTCTGTCAGTATGTGAGATAATTCACCTCAGCATCATCCTAGCAGCTGAGCATCAGATGCACATAGGGCCATGCACATGCTGAGAAAGGAATAGCAGTGCCAGGATATGACATCACAAGCCGTGATTCATTCAAGTGTTCACATAGGAGATATATATTGCTTGGACTAGCTATGAGGTTTTTCTTTCTTTCTTTCTTTCTTTCTTTTTTTTTTTTTGGTACTGGGGATCAAACTCGGGACCTTGCACTTTTGAGGCAGGTGGCAGAACCACTGAGCTAAATCCCTGGCTAGCTGTGAGTTTTAATACATTAATTTTTATTAACAAAAGATTTTAGTTTAGATTTGTCTTCTGAAAAATTAAAATTTAGGACTTCTGGGAAGATGGCAGAGTGGTAAACAATAGCAAATCATCTTCTCTGAGATTCAGAATACAGACACTGGAATTAACAACTTTGGGGAGAAAAGGAGAGAGGTGGATCCCTGGGACCCAGGAAGTATCTGAATGGAGAATAAGGGCTTACAGGGAAAGTGGGGAAACAGACCCCAAGACATAAAAAGGAGGTGGCAAACTGCATTTTCTCCCTGATGCCTAGCTTGTGTGGCATGAGACAGGAGGTTTGAATCTATAGAGACACAGTGAAGGCAGGTATGTCCAGAGGCCTCCATAATTGGTGACTTCAGAGGCCTCCAAGAAGAAATTCAAGAGTGGAAAGGAGCAGTGGATGTTGTGAACTACAACAGCTGCTGAGTGACTTTCATTCAAATGTTCCCTGGAGACAATGTTTGACCAGACACCATTTTGGCCAGCTAAACCCAAGACTCAGAGCAGCCATGGGTTGGCTTCCTCTCAGGGCTCCCAGGGACTGGGTGAGTCACAACTGTGGGAGACATCTAGAGTCAGGGAGCAGAGGCCAGGCTGGCAAGAGACACCCAGAGTTGGCACCTCACCCTATTACTACTGCAGGCTTGCTGGGATCATCCAGCATGGATCTGGGCTCTGTCTGCCTCCTTTGTCTACCAGTGGCAGTGGAGATTTGCCCTGAATTGGACACTACCAAAAAACTGTAGATCCTAGATGATAATCACAGGCTTGAAATAACAGAGAAATCTCTTTTTTTCTTTTTTATTCTCTTCACTTTTGTTTCTTTTTCCTTGATGGTTAGTTTTTGTTTTTCATGAGTGTGAACATTAATTTTAATTTTTTGTTTTGTTTAGTTCATGTTTTTTATCTTTTCTTCTTTCTTTCCCTCCTGTCTTTTTCACCAGTTTCCCAAAGCTTGAGTAGTCTTCCTTGTTCTTCATCCTTTCTTCTAATCCCCTTCTTTTATTTTATTCTGTATTTCCCCCATCCCTTTTAAATTTTCTCCCCTGAGAATAATTTCACACTATTGAGGGACTATTTACTGTATATAAATTTCTAATTTGGTTTAGATTTTGTTATATAACTATAAATCCTGTATATATGGTTAAACATGGCAAATTAGCAGTTATCACAGTTTGTGATTTTCTAGGCTGTGCTCAATACTATTGTTATTACTGATTGTACTACTTTAACCATGGTGACATAGTTGTGCTCAGTTTTCTTCATTGTATGCCAATACCAAGATTATCTGGGTGTCATAAACAATACCATAGTCTACTACCAAAGAACTGAGTGCTAGGCCAAATAAGCAGCAACTTCATATCTCTAATAAATTGAAGGGGTGGGATCTTGGGACAGATTCAAAAGCCAAGAGCCAGCTCCACATGGAAGACATCTCTGAAAAGGAGTCATTTCATGAGGTCTCAATATCAGTAATAAAACTACCTTCCTTGAGCAATTTATAAGCCTCAATGCAGAGGACAAATTTTTAAAAATAAAAAAATGACAAGATATGGAAGTAGGAATCAACTCCAGACCTCCAGCTCACCAAAGACAACTTGAGGGGGCATTTAGGTTGAAGAAATCAAGAACCATCCAGCTGAACTTCCTGAAATGGGAGCATTCGAAATAACAAAGCAAATGAATGAGGCTATAGAAAAAAACAAATCAGAAATAATTTCACAGATAACCAAAGAGATGATGACCATAACAAAGGATATTGCTGGTGAATCTAGAGTAGATACAGATAAAAATAAAATGGAGGAGCTTAGAAAAATAATGGAAATCATGAATGCCCAACATAGGAAAGAAATAGATTCCATGAAACAGATTCAAACAGATATTTAGGAGATTAAAAACTCTATTGAAAGTATACACAGCAGAATCAACCAATGTGAGGACACAATATCAGACCTAGGAGACAGTTTTGCAGTTAGTGATCATCAACTGAAATACTTCTTAATAATAACAAGGGGCCATGAAAAATCAATCCCACAGCTGCTAGATGATGGAAAGAAGAATAACACAAATTGATCAGAATCAATGAAAAATCAGAAGGCAACACAAATGACATAAAATCCTGTTCATAGAAGTAATGGAAGAAAACTTCCCAAGCATGGGGAAAGAATTTGACATACAGATAAGTGAGGCATATAGAAATTCAATTAGCTATGATCAGAAAAACACTACATCACAGCATATATTAGTCAAGATTCCAGAAATTCAACACAAGAACAGAATATTAAAAGCTGTTAGAGAAGAGAAACAAAGTACCTGTAAAGGAAAACCCATTAGAACCACAGCAGACTTCTCAACATAAGCCTTTAGGACAGCTTACAGTAAAGTATTTCAAGCCCTAGAAGAAAACATACTCCAAATCAGATTGATCTACCTCACAAAATTATCTTTTGAAATTGATGTAGAAATAAGACATTTCCATGATAAAGAACACCTGTAGAAATTCATGACCCCCAAACCAGCACTGCAAACAGTTCTTGAGGATATTTTAGAAAAAGACAGTGGAGATAACAATTCCATGAATTCAAATAGAATGAATCAACCAGGCAAGACAAGCACTTAAACATAGGAGACAAAAAGACAAGCAACAACAGGAAAATAATACAATCAGGATAAGTCAATATATATGAGTTATAACCATCAGTGTAAATGGTCTCAATTCACAAATCAAAAGAAATAGATTGGCAGAATGGATCAAGACACAAGATCTAACAATGTGCTGCATACAGGAAACACATTTAACTTAAAATGAAATTCATAGACTGAAAATCAAAGTATACAAAACAGTGCTCCCTGAAAAGAGAACCCAGAAAAAAAGCAGGGAAAAGGATTCTATTTGTAAACAAGGTGGATTTCAAGCCAAGACTGATCAGAAGAGACAAAAAAGGCCACTACATACTTGTTAAGGGAACAATCGAAGAGGAAGACATAATCATAAATATTTATGCACCAAATACCAGTGCACTCAAATATATAGAACATACATTAGTGGCCATGAAAAGTCAGATAAGCAATAATAAAATTTTAGTGGGGGACCTCAACACCCCACAAATAGATCAAGTAGACAAAAAAAAAAACCCCACAGAAATATCAGAGCTGAAACAAAGCTTTGAACTAATGGACTTTGTAGATATCTACAGAGTGTTCCACCCCACAACAATAGAATACACATCTTCTCAGCTGCATACAGGACTTTCTTCAAAATAGACCACATACTAGCTCATGGAACATGCATAATTGAATGCAAAGGATTTGAAATTATTCTATGTATATTATCAGATGAAATTGGAAATCAATGGCAAAAGAATCCACAAAAACTGCATAAACACATGGAAATTAAATAACACTCTCATGAACAGCTAATGGGTCATAGATGAAATTAAAGAAAAAATTAGACAGTTTCTAATTAAATGATAATGCCAATACAATATATCACAGCTTATGGGATGCAATGAAAGCAGTCCTATGAAGGAAATTTATAGCAGTGAATTCCCACATCAGAAAAACTGAGTGAGCTTAAATAAATAATGTTGAACCTCAAGCTTCTGCAAAAAGAAGAGCAAGTAAAACTCAAAACATGTTTGAGGGAGAATCAAACATGTTTGATCTTTATAATTACAAAGATCAGAGCCAAAATTAATGCAATTGAGACTAAGAAAAAATAGTAAGTATCAATGAATCAAAGAGCTGGTTGTTTGAAAGATTAAATAAAATAGGCAACCTTACCAAAAAAGGAAGGAAAAAACTCAAATTCATGCAATTAGGAATGAAAAGTGTGTAATCACAATGGATCCTGCAGAAATCCAGAAGATCATTAATACCTACTTCAAAAACCTGTACTCTAATAAGATGAAAAAATAAGAAGAAATGAGCAGATTCCTAAATACTTGTGAATTAACAAAGCTGAATCAAATATTCTAAATGACAAATATCAGTCAATGAAATTGAGGAAGTAATGAAAAATTACCAACACAGAAAAGCCCAGGTCCTGACAAATTCACTAATGAATTTTACAAGAACTTAGAGAAGATCTAATGTAGTAACTCAAACTCATTAATGAAATTGAAAGGGGAATAATAATCTCAAAGGCATTCTGGAAGCAAGCATTACTATGATACCCAAACCAGAGAAGGATCAAAAAGGAGAACCAATCTCCCTAATGAACATACATGCAAAAATTCTCAATAAGATACTGGCAAACAGAATGCAGCAAATCATCAAGAAGATTATACACCATGACCAAGTAGGATTTATCCCTGGGATGCCAGGATGGTTCAACATATGCAAATCAATAAATGTAATATACTACATTAACAGAGTTAAGGACAAAAACCACATGATCATCTCAATAGATGCAGAAAAAGCAGTTGACAATGTCCAACACCCATTTATGATAAAATCCTACAGAAAATTACAATAGATGGTCTTTACCTTAATTTGATTAAAGCCATCTGTGACAAACCAACAGCAAACAACATACTAAATGGTCAAACCTAAAAGCTTTCATTCTAAATCAGGAAAAAAGCAAGGATACTCACTATCATCACTTCTATTCAATACAGTTCTGGAAACATTAGCCAGAGCAATTAGACAAGAGAAAGAAAAAGAATAAGGATAGGAAAGGAAGAAGTTAAATTATCATTATTTGCTGATGACATAGTACTCTACATAAGGCCCCAAAAACTGCATGAAAAGGCTCTAGATTTAAAGTCCAAATTTGGTAGTGTAGCAGGATACAAAGTCAACACTCAAAAATCAATTACACCTGTCTGTGTGTGGTGGCACATGCCTATAATCTTAGCACTCGGGATGATGAGGCATGAGGATCACCACAATTTTGAGGCCAGCCTGTTCTACATAATGAGTTCAAGGCCAACCCGAACTACATAGTGAGATTCTCTCATCCCCCCACCCCAAATCAACAGCTTTCCTGTACACAAATAAAAAATTCACTGAGAGAGAAATTAGGTAAACAATACCTTTCACAATAGCATGAAGAAAAATGAGGTATTTAGAAATTAATCTAATGAATGAAATAAAAGACCTTTACACTAAAACTATAGTACTCTGAAAAAAGAGATTGAAGAGGATATCAGAAAATGGAAAGATATTCCTTGTTCTTGGATAGGCAGAACCAATATAGTGAAGATGGATGTACTGCCAAAATTATTGTACAGATTTAATACAACCCCAATCAAAATACCAACAGCATACCTCACATAAGTAGAGAAAACATTCTTAAAATTCATATGGAACCAGAGGAGACCTAAAATAACAAAAGTAATTCTGGGCAACAAAGGCAAGGCTGGGACATCACAATCCCCAACTTGAAATTATACTACAAAGCTACTGAAATTAAAAACAGCATGGTCTTGTAACAAACAAACAAACAAAAACCAGACCTGAGGATGAATGGAAAAGGATAGAAGATCCAGTAACAACTCCAAATGCACTCAGCCACCTTATCTTTGAGAAAGGGGCCAAACATCTTCACTAGAAGAAAGTCTCTTTAATAAATGCTGGGAAAACTGGCTTTCCACATGCCAGAAATTAAAACTAGACCCATATCTCTCACCATGCACTAAACTAAAGTCGAAATGGATCAAATATCTAAATATTAAAATTGAAACTCTTGACTTGCTGGAAGATAAAATAATTAAAACTCTTGAAGCAAAGGGGTAGGCAAAGAGTTTATGAACAACACACTGATCACAGAGGAAATATTACAAGGAATCAACAACTAGGATCTCATCATATTAAAAAGCTTTTGCACAGCAAATGAAACCACCAACAGAGTAAAGAGACAACCCACAGAATGGAAAAAAACGTTTTACCAGCTATTCCTCAAAGGTGTAATATGTAGAATATATAAAGAACTCAAATTCACCAGACTCCCAATTTAAAGATCCAATCCAAAAATAGGCATCTGAAATGAAAAGACACTTCTCATATCATGCAGTACAAACACCAAATAAGAATATGAAAAAAAGTTCAACGTCACTGGTCATTCAAGAATTACAAATTAAAACAACACTGATATTCCATCTCATTCCAGAAAGAATGACTATTATCAAGAAATTAACCAATAACAAACATTGGTGGGGCTGTGGGGAAAGGAAACTCTTCTCCACCATTGGCGAGAGTGTGTATTGGTACAACTAGTATGGAAATCAGTATGGAGATTCTTGAATAAACTAAAACTAGATTCCATTCAACCCAGCTATTCCTCTTCTTGTTATCTTCTCAAAAGGGTTCAAAGCATCATACCACAGTGATATATGCACAGCCATGTTTATAACAGCACAATTTCGTGCTCTCTTCGGCAGCACATATAACATCACAATTTTTAATAGCTAAATTTTGGAAACAAACCATGTGTCCATCATTGAATGAATGGATAAAGAAAATATGGTTTTTATATATACTGGAGTAGTATTGTACCATAAAGAAGGATAAACTTGAGACATTTTTAGGTAAATTGATGCACCTTTAGACCATACTTTTAAGTGAAATAAATTGGACATACATGTTTAAACATTGCGTTGTTTCTCTTGTGTAAGAAACCAAAAGCATAAATGAGAGCCAAAATGAACAATAGATATTGGGAAGTAGAAAGAAAATGTTTAAATGAGAAGGGGAACTAGGGAGGGTGGGGGGAAAGGGAAGGATGGGAAAAGGAAATAAAAAAAGAATAGAAAAAATGGCAACAAAACTTTTGTAAATGGGGAGGGGAAGAAGGCTTGAAGGGAGGGAAGGGGAATGGGGAAAAAAGAAGAATCACGATATATTATCTACAGGTGCAATTTCCCTATGATGAATGTGATCATTATGTATATCAAAAGAGTGCTGATAAAATTAATTTTAAAAAGAAAAATTGAAATTTAATATCTGAAATTTAGTAAAGAGATGTTCTAATTAAGAGACTAAGATTCTCTTAATGATGTGCTGTCCCTCTGGCACATTTGTATCTTCCATACCATATTTAGTTGTTTGTGATGAATTTATGAAAACAAGAGTAAGGATATGCAGTGGTACCTTGGTTCACAAACTCAATTTGTTCCGTGATTTGGGAAAAGATGGCCATGGTCCTGTTCATGCAGGAAGGATGGCCACACTCTTCTTTGTCACCTGATGCAGAGTTCACAAACAAAAACAAAGTTTTGTCAAATGCATCTGTTTTTGAACCAAATTTTTTGCAAAAAAAAGCATTCATGATCCAAATTGTTCACAAACAAAAGCATTTGTGAACTGAAGTGCCATTGTATATATTTGCTTGGATGGGCTATGATTTTAGCAGAAGCCCCCAGAAGATAGGAAATACACTCAGATGCCTTTTTAGAGCAGGCCAAAAGCTAGTGGTCAGTAGAACATTGACCCCTTGTGCTGGTTGTCAACAAATTCAACAGGATCCCAAGCTGAGAATCAGTGCCATAGATTGTTGATTCAGGGAATATCTAATAATTTACTGATAACTAATAGTGTTAGCTATTTTTTTGTATAGGCATAGTTTTGTATTGGGTGCTTCTTTTTTAAAAAAATTTTGTTTTTGTAGACTCCAAGTCTTGAACACCAAAAAATGACTAGAGCACAAGAAACAAAACCAGCCAGGGATTTTGCAAGTGCAAGGTCCTGAGTTCAGTCCCTGGTGCAAAACTGAAAGTAGATAGTGGAAAATCATTATGAGAGGCCTAAACAGAGTCACTTAGAGTGACTGAATGGAATAGGAAAGCATTACATATTCTGTGTAGTGAAAGTCTTGTGTGTCACATATCAAGTATCACATGACACTTTGACACCAATCACAAAATGTTGCTTACCTTGATAAAAGGAGTTTCTTGAAAGGAAACTGAGTAAATATCTTTCCCAGTATCTTAGTTTTTGCAACTGTCTTTCTAAAACAAATCATCTGCCAGCTTCCAGCTTTCAAATTTCACTGTGCATAGCAAAACATGGTAAGCCCCTCTCTGATGGGGATTGTGTCAAAATGGCAGTGTTGTGTGGGAGTAGTTCCCTTTTTCATGATTTACCAAACAAGGATTAAATAATGCAACACATCTCTGAGATGCCACTTAACAGAAATACTGTTAAAGATCGAGTCGTATGCATGGCAAGTAATGCTAGTCAGCAGGTCACCACTGACTTACAAAACCTCCATGTGCTTGGATGAAAGCACAGATATAAATAATCATACAAAGCTAGCAGTAATTTTGTGTTATGCTGTTGGTGACATCATAAAAGAAGAGCTGGTGAAACTGGTGTTTTTGCCTGGAAGAACACAAGGGATAGATATCTACAATGCTGTGACAGGGCATTTTTATGGTCACAAGATATAAGACCAGTAAAAGTGGTTTCAATTACTAGCAATGGGGCACCTTGCATGGTGCGAGCAACATATGTTTTCATACAGTTCTTTGTTAAAGAAGCAAAATATCTAGTCATTCAGTTTCATTGTATTATACATCAAGAAGTTTTTTGTGCCAGGGAAAGCAGCAAAAGGTTAGATAATACCCTCAAAGATTTCACAAAAATTGTGTGATACAGGAGCTGGGGATTTAGCTCAGTGGCACCGTGCCTGCCTCGCAAGGGCAAGGTCCTGAGTTCCATCCCTGGCACCCCCCCCCCAAAATTGTGTGATACATTATGGCTCATGCTCTTAATTTTCAACCGTTTCAAGCACTTCTTGATGAGGTTCAGGTACTGGATAATACTTTATTATGTACAATAATGTCTGGTGGCTGAGCAGAGGATGAGTCCTGAAGAGATTTGTATCCTGCTTGGATGACATTAGGCTGTTTATGAATGAAAAAGGGCAGGAATATTCACAGCTCACTTATATGGCCTGGCTTAACAAACTCATGCTTTTTTACAAAACAGATTTTACACTACATTTCAATGTACTGAACAAAAAATTATAAAGTGTAGGGAAAATAGCAGAAAGGATGTTTTGTGATATCAAAACATTTGAGAGAAAACTGCAGATTTTTGAAAAAGATCTTGAAAGTGGGCAACTGAAATATTTTCAAAACCTACAAATGCATTTAGAAAATTCTACAACATGTGCAGACAATTTTACAAGCCATCAGGAAATCTATATGAAATTTTCTAGCATTGAAGCAGCTGCAAAGGAGAATTTTAGTAACAGATTTTTATAGTTCTGTAAGATAAAGACAACCATGCATTTTCTTTTTTTTAAGCAAAACATTTATTGGTACATTTTAGATATACATAATGATAGCATTCATCATAGGGAATTTGCACCTCTTCTTTTTTCCCCATTCCCCCTCTCTTCAACCCCTCTTCCACTCCTTATATGCAAAAGCCTTATTTCCATTTTTCCATGTATTTTCTCTTTTTTTTCTTGTCCCTTCTTTCCTTTCCTCTCCCACTCTCTTGTTCCTCTTCTCATTTAAACATTTTCTTCTCATTTCTCAATGTCTATTATACATTTTGGTCTTTAAGCCCTGTGTTTTCTTACTTGTCCAGATAAGGCTAAATTTGAAGGACTTAATTTTTCCTGCTTATACTGGTTAGATTTTGGAAATTGGGAAATTGAGCTACTGGAATTTCAAGAAAGCTCTATCTGGAAAAATAAATTCTATGACCTATGTGCAATACTTGAGAAGACAGAGTGTGAAGAGATGACAAAGGACATCACAGTTGGTAGTTCTGAAAGTGAAATCCTTAAAGTGTGGAATTCTCTGCCAAATAATTTTAAGTCAATGAAAGCACTTGATATTGCTTTTCTTACTTTGTTTGGATCATCTTATGCTTGTGAGCAGCTGTTTTCAGCTTTGAATTATGTCAAATATGATACAAGAAACATACTAATAGATGATCTGCATGCTGCATGTGTTGCTTTCAAACTAATGAAGTGTAAGGCCAAGTTTGACAAATTATCAGCATGCATACAACAGCAGAGATCACATTAATTGTGCAAAAGCATGCCAAATGCAAACTTTTACCTTTCAATAAAAAGCTATTTGTATCACTGAAAGCGCTGTTAATGTGTTTTTCTTTTAAGACAAAAGTTGTTAATGTCTGAGTTGTTTTTTATAATCTAAAACCTCAGTATTCAGGTTTCATTGCAGTGTTGGCACTTTGTGATAAATAAGTGGGTTTTGTGTTGTCCTTGGGGCACTCGGTCTCTAAAAAGTTTGCCATCACTGCTATAGAGTGTTCTACCCAACAAGAACAGAATACATATTCTTCTCAGCAGCACATGAAACTTTCTCCAAAATAGGCCACATACTAGCCAATAAAGCATGCATAAGTGAATGCAAAACAATAGAAAAGATCCTATGCATATTATCAGATCATACATCAAAGAAACTAGAACTCAATGACATAATAAGCCATAAAGATTATGCAAATTAAATAATACACTCTTGAATAATCAATGAGTCACAGAAGAAATCAAATAAGAAATAAGACAGTTCTTAGAATTGAATGATAATGCCAGTACAAAATTCCAGAATGTATGAGACACAATGAAAGCAGTCCTAAGAGGGAAGTTCATAGCTGTGAATGCCCACATCAGAAAAACAGAATGAGCCCAAATAAGTAACCTATTGAGGCTCCTCTGGGTCCCAGAAAAATAAGAACAATCCAAATCCAAAGTTAGTACAAACAAGAAACCTATAAAGATCAGAGCAGAAATCAATGAAATAGAGGCTAAAGAAAAATACAAAGAATTAATAAATTGAAGAGCTGAGTCTTCAAAAGAATCAACAAAATGGACAAACCTTTAGCCAATCTTACCAAAAAAAGAAAAAGTCCCAAATAAATTCAATTAGAAATGAAAAAGTTGAAATCATAACGGACACTGCTGAAATCCAGATTATTAGCAACTACTTACAAATATATATGGATGTAAATTGAAGAATTCAGGAGAAATGGATAGATTCCTAGTACCTATGAATTGCCAAAACTCAACTAAGAAGGTATACAAACCCAGAGTAGGCCAACAACAGGAACTGAAATTGAAGCAGCAATAAAAACTTACCAACCAGCAAAAGTACAGGTCCTGATGGGTTCACTGCTGAATTGTATAACAACATCAAGGGAGATCTAATGGCAATATTCATCAAATTCTTTTTTTTTTTTTTTGGTACCGGGGATCAAACTCGGGTCCTTGCGCTTGCACAGCAGGCGGCGAAACCACTGAGCTAAATCCCCGGCCGATATTCCTCAAATTTTTAATTTGTTTGAAAACAGGGTCTCACTATGTAGTTCTGGCTAGGCTTGAACTCACTATATAGCCCAGGCTGGCCTCAAACTTGTAGTCATCCTTCTGCCTCAGTCTCCTGAGTGCTGGGATTATAAGCATGCACCACCACACCTGGCTTTCCTCAAACTCTTTAATGAAATCAAAAGGGAAGGAGAATTCCCAAAGTCATTCCTGGAAGCTAGCATTATCCCAATTCCAAAACCAGACAAAGATCCAACCAAAAAGGAGAACTACTGGCCAATCTCTTTAATGAACATAGATGCAAAACATTCTCAACAAGGTACTGGCACACTGCAACAAATTATTAAAGAGATCATACATCATAAGTGTGTTGCCTTCATCCCAGCAGTGCAAGGATGGTTCAACATACACAACTCAATAAATATAAAACATCACACAAATAGAAACAAGGACAAAAATCACATGATCATCTCAACAGATACAAAAAATAAAAGACTTTCACAAAATTAAACATCCACCTATGACAAAACCCCTGAAGAAAACAGGTATAGAAGGGCCGGGGATTTAGCTCAGTGGTGCCGCCACCTGCCTCGCAACCACAAGGTACCGAGTTCTATCCCCAGTACCCCCCCAAAAAAAACCCCACCAAAAAACAGGTATGGAAGGATCTTACCTCAACTTGACAAAAGCCATTGATGACAGATCTTTAATAACAGAAATAAAATCCCTCTAAAATCAGGAATAACACAAAAATTTTTACTGTCACACTCCTGTTCGATGTTGTATTCAAAACATTAGCCAGAGAAATTGGGTAAGAGAAATACATAAAAAGGATATATATAGAACAAGAAAGAAGTCAAATTATCATTACTTGTAGATAACATGATCCTCTACATAGATGACACCAAAATCAGTAGTATAGGAAATACAAAATCAACACACAAAAAACAATAGTGTTTCTATACACTAATAATGATCTCACTGAGAAGGAAATGCAGAAAACAATACTTTTCACAATAGCATCAAGGAAAAGGAAATACCTAGGAATTAACCTAACCAAGGAAGTGAAAGATCTCTATAAGGAAAACTATAGTACTCTGAAAATGGAGATCAAAGAGGACATAAGAAAATGGAAAGATAGCCCATTTTCCTGGACAGCTAGAAACAACATAGTCAAAATAACCATAATCCCAAAACAAATATACAGATTTAACGCAATTGCAATCAAAATACCAAAAGCATTCTTCACAGAACTAGAGAAAACTATTCTAAAATTCATATGGAACCAGAAGAGACCCAGAATAGCAAAAGCAATCCTGGATAACAGAGCAAAACAGAAGGCATCACAATGCTAGATTTGAAGTTACATTCCAAAGCTACAGTGATAAAAGCAGCACAGTTCTGGCATAAAAAACAGACATAAGAATCAATGGAACAATTTAGCTCAGTGGTTCCGCCACCTGCCTTGCAAGCGCAAGGTCCCGTGTTCGATCCCTGGAACAACAGCAACAAAAAAGAATCAATGGAACAGAATAAAAGATGCAGGAACAACCCCAGGCACATTCAGCTATTTTACCTTTGACAAAGGGGCCAAAAACTTACACTAGAGAAAAGATAGCCTCTTTAATAGCTCTAGGAAAACTGGCTCTCTACGTGCAGAACACTGAATCTAGATCCATATATCTCACCATATACTAAACTAAAAATGGATGAAAGTTCTAAATGTTAAAACAGAAACACTTCACTGGAAGATAAAATAGGTAAAACTCTTGAATACACTAGCTTAGGGAAGGACTTTCTGGACAGACCCCCAAATTACACAAGAAATAGTACCAAGAATCAACAAATGGGATCATAATACCAACAAAATACCACACAGCAGAGTACAGCACAGAAAGAGAAATAACCAACACAGAGAGGAAACAACTTACAGAGTGAAAAAGTTTTCTTACAGTTATTCCTCAGACAGAAGACTAATACTTAGAATATATAAATAACTCAAAAAATTAGACCCCCTCAAAATAAAAGACCTAGTTAAAAAATGGGCATCTGATATGAATAGATATTTTTCATAAGAAATACAAATGGCCATACCTCAGACAAAGGACTACTATCTAGAATATATAAAGAATTGAAAAAAATCAGACTCCCCAAATTCAAAGACCCAATTCAAAAATGGGCATCTGAAATGCACAGACATTTCTCAGACAAGGAAGTAAAAGCAGCAAACAAATATATGAAAAAATGTTCAACATCACTCGTCATTCGAGAGATGCAGATGAAAACAACCCTGAGATTCCACCTCACCCCAGAAAGAATGGCTGCTATCAAGAAATCAACCAATAACAAATGCTGGGGGGTGGGGTGGGGAGAACATTGCTGGTGGGAGTGCAGACTGGTGCAACCACTGTGGAAGTCAGTATGGAGATACCTCAAAGAACTAGGACTAGAGGTCCCATTTGACCCAGCTATTCCCCTGCTGGGTATCTTCTCAAAAGAATTAAAAGAATCATACCACACTGATATATGTGCACCCATGTTCATAGCGGCACAGTTTCTAATAGCTAAAGCTTGGAAGCAGCCCAAGTGCCCATCAACTGGAAATTGGATAAAGAAAATGTGGGGTTTTTTTTTTTATAAAATGGAGTACTACTCAGCCTTAAAGAACGAAAAACTAGAGTCATTTATAGCTAAATGGATGCCTATCGAGGCCATACTCTTAAGTGAAATAAATAGGACACACATGTGTAAATACCGAATAGCTTCACTAGTGTGAGAAACTGAAAGTGTAAACAAGGGTTAAAATGATTAAAATGAATAATTGATAATTTGAAACAGGAAAAAAGGTCCAAAGATGAAGGAATGAGGGGAGGGGAAGGGGAAAGGAAAAGAGGGAAAGGAAAAACTATAAGAAAAGAAAAAAAAATGGAAATGAAATCTATGTAAATAGGGAAGGGTGGAGGGGGTGAAGGGTGCACAGGTAATGGGGAAAAAAAAATAAGAACCAAGATATATCATGTACAGGTACAAACACTCAATGATAAATGTAAACGAATTGTATACCTAAAATGTACCAATAAAAGAACTAAAAGAATAAAAATAAAAAAAGAAATACAAATGACCAATAAATGAAAAGTATTCAACATCACTGGCCATCAGAGAGATGCAAATTACTACAAC
The DNA here is from genome assembly GCF_000247695.1 of Heterocephalus glaber. Next base: position 2,308,542 of record NW_004624909.1, read on the forward strand.
ATTGGAAATCCACCTCATTCCAGAAAAAATGGCTATCATCTAAATATCAAATAATAAATGCTCGTGATGCTGCAGGGAGAAAGAAACCCTTCTACATTATTGGTGGGAATGTAAGCTGATGCAACCACTATGAAAATTAGTATGGAAATTCTTCAAAAACCTAAAACTAGAAATTCCAATTGACCCAGGTATTCCCCCAGGTATTCTTCCTGAAAGAGTTAAAGGCATCACATGACAGTTATATATGCATACTCATGTTTATAGCAGTACAATTTATCTTGGACACAGCCTATATGTCGATGAACAGATGAATAAATTAAAAAATATGTTGTATTTACACACAATGGAGAACTACTTTATCATAAAGGTTAAATTTGAGTGGTTTGTAGGAACACAAGTGCACCTTGAGATAATAATGTTAATTGAAATAAATCAGACCTGCAAGCTTAAATACTACTTGGTTTCTTTTATATGAGAAACCCAAACTATAAATAGCAAAGAAAAAGAGAGTAGAAGTAGGGAGATAGACTTTGTTCAAATGGGAAAAGGATCAAGAGATGGAGGCAGGCGGGAGGGATGAGAAGGAAAGGGGATGAAAAAAAGAACTGAGATCTTTTATGTATATGTACCAACCCCCCACAAGGAATATAATCAGTATGTAATGCTAGATATATTATGTAAAGGTACAAATCTCCAATGATGTCATTATATTGTGTACCTAAAATGTACCGATAAAAATAAAAATAAAATAAAAAATCAAAACTGAAGAAAATAAAGTGACACTAATTTGTAACTATTTTTATAGCAAAGCAATCACAGATATATTAATTATAATTGGTGTGATAGATTTTTTTTTTTTGGTACTGGGGATTGAACTTGGGACCTTGTGCTTGCACAGTAGGCACCGGAACCACTGAGCTAAATCCCCAGCCCCAGTGTGATAGTTTTTTAAAGAAGAGAATCTGTTTATTGCTTTTCAAATCATTTTTTAAAATGGAGGAAGAAAGTTTACTGATTGTTTTTTCACTATTGTATGGGTTTTCAAAAACATAATTTAGCCAGGTGTGGTGGTGCATTGCAATGGACATGGGGGGGTCGGTTTGTTCTGTTTTTTGAGACAAGGTCTCACTATGTAGTTCCGGCTGGCCTTGAACTCATGATGTAGTCCAGGTTGGCCTCAAACTCGCAGCAATCTTCCTTGCTCAGCTTCTTGAGTGCTGGTATTACAGGCATGCGCCACCATGCCCAGTTGCAATGCTTTTTATTATAGTGAAAAATTGGAGGGAGTTTAGGCATCCAACAATGGGTCAGGTTAAAAAAAATCATGGTATATCACTACTACAAGAGAACATTAATAAGACCAGGGATTTAGCTCAGTGGCACCAAGCCTGGATGTTAAGCACAAGGTCCTGAGTTTGATTCCCAGTACTGGAAAAAAAAAAGAGAACAGTGATAATGTAGAAACTTTATAATATGTTTAGAGAAAGGAACATATACAAAATATGTCTAATATTCTATCGTTTAAAAATATATATGTGATAGCTGGGCATGGTGGCGCACACCTGTAATCTCAGCACATTGGGAGGGTGAGGCCAAAAGACTGAAAAGTTTGAGTCCAGCCTGGGCAACTTAGCAATTTAGTGAGACTCTGTCTCGAACTAAAACATAAATAAAGGGGTAGGGCCGGGGATGTAGCTCAGCAGTGCAGTGCCTGCCTGGCAAATGTCAGGCCCTGAGTTCGACTCCCAGTACCAAAACAAACAAACAAGCAAAACAAAGGACTGGGGATGTAGCTTAGTACAAAAGCCCCCAGGTTCAATTTCTAGTACTGCAATAAATCAACCAATCAATCAGTCAATAAATATGAGCCAGTTAGTGGTACATGCCCTTAATCAGAGGACTCTGGGAGGTTGAAGCAGGAGGATCAAAAGTTCCAGCCCAGCCTGTGGAATTTTGGATTTAAGGAGACCCTGTCTCAAAACAAACAAATAAACAAACCAAAGAACAAAACCCCCACATAATTTAACCTTTTTGTAAGAAGTATCCTTCACAGTTGAATGAAAGGGCTTATTTCTTCACATTAACATTTATTAATTTTAAAATATTTTTATCTCATTTGAAACAACTTACCATTTTAATTTTTAGTACATATATTTTTATTTTTGAAAAGATGATACTCATTTGAATGGAGATAAAGCTTTTAGATATATTCCACAATATTTATAAAACACTTCATTGTTGAAATCTCTTTAAAAAAGGGTGGCTACCTAATTTTTAAAGTATTAATTTTTAAAGCACAAATTACGTATTTTGTAGATCTGTGAATTTAACTATGATCTTTTTGTTTTTGTTTTTGGTACCGGGGATCAAACTCGGGAACTTGAGCTTGCAAGGCAGGCGCAGGAACCACTAAGCTAAATCCCAGGCCCTTTAACTATGATCTTTAATTGAAATTATTATTTATTTTTGAAAAATCTTAACTTTAGAACAGCAAAGGAAACTACTCCAGAATCTAATGTAGTTAGATACTAATAAGAATGCTTTATTGAAAGTACCTATATTGCTAATACATGTTTCCTCATGAAATCTAAAGTTAAATAATTTTGTTGTGGAATAGTGTCACATTTCCTTAATGAAGTTCAATAAATCATCTTTGCTGCAAAAAGTGTATTCTGTTGTCGGTTGCCATGTTCTATAGATGTTAGTGCTCTTATTTAAAATGTAGGTATTATTTAGGGTATGCTCCTGAGTCCTCTGCCCTAGAACTGAAACCCGTATGTGTAATAAGTTCCTCACATCTTTCTTGGCCAGTACCCATGGATCCGGAAATCACGGCCTCACAAGTCCGCCAGGGTCTAGCGTCCTTTGATTTAATTACTACTAGTGAGTGTGTTGTCATCGATCGCTGATACTTTTCTATTGTTCTAGTCTTATGCCAGGTCCGCAGGAAACCTAAATCTGTGTTCTTAGGCTCGGCTTTCGGCTCATTCTGCCTGGACCTAGCTGCGGAGGGATTGGGCCGCCAGAGCCTCACGTGGATTTAGCCTGGATGATGGCAGGCGCTGGGGAAGCTGTGCGAACGCTCTTCAGAGCTGGGGTTCGCGTGGTCCTGGAGGCCTGGCCCGCTTTGAAGGTGAGTGAAGCTTTGATGGTATCAAGGTTAGGGCTCCGGGCAAAAAAGTATTGGGCGGGTGAGGCGCTTAATGCTTAGCAGGGTGGCAAAAACGGCAGACTCCCAGGCCACCCTAGACCGGTTACCAAACTGATGTGGGCACGGGCCTGTTTGCAGATCGCAGTGGAGAATGGTTTCGGGGGCGTGCACAGCCAGGAGAAGGCCGAGTGGCTGGAAAGTGCAGTGGAAGATTACTTCATCTGCAATGGTGAGTGTGTGTGCGTAGCTGCGATCTGTGTTGTTGGGGCGTGGAGAGAAAAAGCCCCATTCTGGATAGCACTTCCTCCTGAGCAATTTCAGTTGGTACCTGAAGGCCAGGTGAATTTAATGCAGGCTTTGGAGTCAGAATTCAGGCTTTGAACGCCGTACGGACTGGGCCACTGAATCATGCTATCGCCCTGGACAAGGCATTTTATTTTCCTGAGATTCAGTTTCCTAGTTCCTAAAATGAATATGAAAGTATTTACCCCAGTGCTGTCCAGTAGAATGAGTCATATTATGTAACTTAAAAATTGGTGGGCCAGGGGTGTAGCTCAGGGGTAGAGGGTTTGCCTTAGAATGCTCCAGGCCCTAGGTTCCATCTCCAGCACTGCAAAATTAACAAATAGGAAACATTCCCTTTTTAAAAAAGAAAAAGAAGCCAATGAAACTAATGTTATTCAACTAATATCCAAAATATTTCAGTATGTCATACATGTAAAACGTTATTGAAATATTTTACTAAAGTGTTTTCAAAATCTGTTATTTTACAGTTTTAGCACATCTGAATTTGGCCTAGACACATTTCAGTTGCTTTGCAACCACAGGTGGCTATTTGGGTAATAGAGATCTACACCTTAGGCTTGTTTTGAGGGTTATACAGAACAAAGAGCCAAGTACTGTAGGAGGCTTGTTGCCTACTATGGTTTTTACAAAGTTCTTCATTTTCTAGCCTGGGAGATGACATATGGCAGAGTTATTTCTTAAGAAAGTTTACTGTCTAGTGAGGGATTCAGACAAGAAAATGGATAATTACAACACTGGGTGATAAATGTTGTGATAAAGAGGAGCTAAGAGTTCTTGGGGTAAAATGAGCCAGAGGAGAAGGCCTCTCAGGGGAAGGGTGCTGGGTCTGGGTCTTAAGGGATGAAAAAGGAGTTACCTGGGTTGGGGAGGCAGAGAAAGCAGTATGAGGAAATAATGTGTTATATTTGGACAGTGATGGAGGACTCTGTATTGTAAGGGTGTGGAGGTGGGGGTGGAAGAGTGGTAGAGAATACCCACTGGGGCAGGTAGGGAGACCCTCCTCCTCCGAAAAAGTAAGACATAGAAGGCCTTATGTGCTTTTGATGTCATCCTTTAGGGCAGTGTTTGCCAAAATGCATACTATGGAAGATGTGTCCAGTTAGATGTTCAGTAAAGAAAAAGCTTTTTCACTCAAATTATATATGTTCTTTTCTTCAGCTCCAACTTAAGTCACATAACACTCATGAACATATTCAAAGCATGAATAAGGACAAGAACCAGTAAAGAGAAACCTATTTGCCTTTGTTTCTTTCTATGTACAGCTTCCCTTAAAACCCAGCAGAAAAGATGTTTCCCAAAGGCAAACTATGAAGCACTACAGTAGGTAGTGTAGGTAAAAATTCCTGGGCAGGTTCTAAAGTGAGTAATAGGATGGGATTTACTGACTAAAAAGCTCAGAAAGTAATCAGTGTAGAGCATGTAGTGAAGAGGAAAAGAGTGATGCAAAGGCTGTTTTGGTCTTAAAATGAGGAAGACTGAAGTAGGGCAATAACAGTAATCATGGGAAAGGAGGGGTGGATTAAGGCATTGGAGAGTGCTTGGCTGTAGAGGAGGGAGGAAAAAAGAGACTAGTTTTTGGCTTGAGTGGCTGGGTGGAGTAGGTGCCTTTCGTGGACTAGCAGAATCCTGGAGGATGAGATGCAGGTTTACAGGGTAAAGTGATAAATCTGACTTTGGATATGGGGGGGAGGGAGGCTGAGGGCCCTGGGAAACATCTGGGCACACAGGTAGTCTCAGTTGGAGACAGATTAGGTTTGTTTGAGTGATAGGGAAAAGCAAGGGGATGGATGAGCTCTCTCAGGGAGAGAATATAGGAGGAAGAGAGGGTGAAAAGCTTTGTAGAAGACTTTCTTGAGTTATTCTCTAATTCAGAAAAGGTAGAAAGCATGGGACTACAAGATACCTGAAGCCCAGACAGGGGGGCTTGACTAGAGCCCCGCAATAGAATGTTGGTGTCAAAGTTATGACGATTTCATTATTGGAAGTAACATATCCATTTCTTACCTATCCCATTAGTCTGTGGTCTCCTGTATCAGTGGAGCCACACTTGGTGAAGGGTCTTCAAAATGCTTCAAAAACTTCTGCCCTTGAGTGATGGAAATTAACATGGATTAGGGATATCTCTGTGTCAGGCATTGTGTTGGATCACTGCTTATAACAGACCTTCGAGGAAGCCACTACTATTTGCCCTACTTTACAAATGAGTAAACAGGGCCAGAGAGGTATAAGTAGCTTGCTCAAGATCACATAGAGGGGTACCCAGTTAGAATAGCCTAGATGAAAGAGAGCACTTTAGTGAATAAAAGGTTCATTGTTTGGTGTTTTTACTACCATCCAGGTATGGACCCAAGTAGGTATTGAAGAGTAGTGGGCAGGGGTAATGAAATTGGCTGGTCTTTGACCAAAGGATCCTGTCTTCTACTACTCAGCTGACTTGGAACTAGATGAAGTAGAAGACTTCCTCGAGGAGCTGATGACCAATGAGTTTGATACCATTGTGGAGGATGGGAGTCTGCCCCAGGTAAGCTTACTATGGACATAACTGCCGTTTCCCTGAGTGGTGTCTTTATTCTTCTCAGCTGTCTGTTTTGAACCAAGTCTCTTGGCTGTAACCATTCTTCTCTTGACCCTTCTAAGACTCCCTATTGCTACAAGAAATCTAAATCTTGCCTTCCTTTTATTTCTGTCCATGCATCATTCCCATCCAGGCTTGTTCCCCACCCCTTTCCCACTGGCAGTTTGGGCCAGATAGATTTCTACCCCTGCTCTGGTTGACAGTGTTTCCCCCGATGAAATAACTTTCCCTGTTACATCTTCTGTCTTTCAAAGCCCAGTTCTAGTGCCTTCCTTGCCAGCAGGCCCTCCTTCAATGCTTCAGGCCCTCAGCTGAGCCCTTCATATGTAGTTGTTTGATTGGTGAACTTCTTAGGAAAGAACTCCATACTCATCTGGAAAACTCCAACCCCCTCCCTACTTGTGCTGTAAACACAAGCTGGTTGTATAGTAGATTGTATGGAAAATCCAGGTTTGTTGAAATGTTTTCTTGGTAGGTGAGCCAGCAGCTACAGACTATGTTCCACCACTTCCAGAGGGGTGATGGGGCTGCTCTGAAGGAGATGGCCTCCCACATCACCCAAAGAAAGTGCAGAGCCACTGCACTTAAGACAGCCAGAGAGACCAATGAGGATGAAGACGATGCAGACAGTGTGGAAGAGATGGAGGTGAAGGGAATGCCCCTTGGGTGAGGGGATACAAATGATTTCAATTTTCTGTGAGAACAGCTAGATTCACAGGGAAGTTGTTCTACGTGGTATTATCTAAAGAAGAATAGGTCATATAGCCAATTCTTGAAAAGTTGGGAGCAGAAACTGGGTCTCCAGTGGCCAATGTATTTAGCACTGTCTTGTATTTCCCCTCCAGGTCACAGCTACGAATGATGTGGCTGCTCTGCAGCCTGAAACTTCTGATTCAAACTCTCAGACTATTAAGGAAGAGGATATAGTGGAAGATGGCTGGACCATTGTCCGGAGAAAGAAATGATTGGGGCCGGAAATGTTTTGGGCCTTTGTTGGCTAAGACGTATTTTTAGGGGCTTTTTTGGAGGGCTGTAAACCTCTGGACTGGATACCCTATCCCCATCTCCTCTCCTGCTCCCCTGTTTAGCTCCCTCCAGGGGAGGAAAAGTCCTGCCATCCTCGGTTGTAGGGGTGATAGCACCTGTCTACCACACCCTCTCAGGCTGTCAGTGACTACAGGTTACCTAGTGTAGTGCCTTTTGGGTGCAGTCAGTGTGAAGAGGGGAAGAGTGAGTGTGGTGTGGCTGAAGAAGGAGCTAGACTGGTAGACAGTGGGTAGGTGGATTTGTGGAGAGGACCAATACTTGGGCACCAGGGGCTGGCTGGTTCAGGAATGGTGAAAACATGCAGATAGAAGAGAATATTTGAAGATGTGAACAAAAGTAGCTGTTCCTACCCACCACACACACAGCAATTCCTATCTCTGCCCAGATCTTGGAACCTCCCAGGAATGCTAAGACCTTGGCTAGGTGGTAAGGTTGGAAGAGTTGGGGTGTTTTCTGTTTCCTCCAACCTCTTACCTCACTCTTTCTTCCATCCCATTTAAGTCAGGGATGAGGCTTACCGTCTTAATAAATAATACCTTCTTGTTTAATCTGTAGCTTGACCTGTAGCATGGAATCGGTCTTCTGGGAACTGAGTTTCAGAGTTCAGTGCAAGAATGATTTCTGGGCCTACCCTAGTAGCCTAGTAATTTGGACAAACACAGATGGACAAATGGAGCACAGTAGTGCTCTGAAAGTTACTGTAAGCCTGAAATAAATTGTATTTTTTAAAAAACAAAACAGAGTATCCATTGTCCCCCATTCCCCTGTCCTGCCCAGTGGCCCTGCCATGGGTCTGGACGATAAAATACTGGGTAGCCTTGGGGCTGAGTAGAAGCTATAAGCCATGGGAGAGGCAAAAGGGCTCTAGTTACCACCCCATGTAAAGTCATAACATGTGAAGACACTGGATGAGGCAGGGCTGAGTCAGGGCCCCAGGTTCAGTGGCCGAGCTGGCACTTGAATCCAGGTCTTCTGCCTCTGGTGCTTTTGGGGGGAATTGGGTAGAAGCAGGATCTGTGGAGTGTTGGCGGATGGAGTAGAAAAAAACCCTAATTCAAGTGGGTCTAGCAGTAGCTCCCACCTTCCCTGGGGACAGGATTTTTAAAAAAATTAACGTCAATGTACGAATATTTTTTAAAAGCCCACGTTTTGTGAAAAGATGAATTAAAAAACCCAAGACCCAGCATTCAGGATTGAAAGTGCCCGTGATGGGAGTTCAAGTATTGATTGAGCTGGGGAGGGAGGGGTCTGGAACCCTCTACTGGACATGGGCAGCTAGAGTGTGGGGTTGGGGCTCCAGCCCCCCCCCCCAGCCCTCTAGGTCTTATCTTGGGTCTGGGGGGTCTCAGGTGGCTCAGCAGTGGCTCCTGAAGCTGCCACTGTGCCCTCTTCCATCTCCCTGTCCTCAGACAGTGTGGGCCTTGGGCAGAACGTGTCCCCACGGCCTGCCCGGCCAAGCACAGCCATCCAGCGCCGCTGGAGCTCTTCTGTCTCAGGGCTGAAGTACCAGCTTAGGTGGCTCTGGGTGATCTTGAAGACATGCCTTCTGTCAGGTCTCTCCCCTGCCTCAGGAGGCCCCACCTCGAAGCCAATGAGGGGCAGGCTGCGCTGGGCTTTCACATCCTAAGGAGGAGGGACAAGAGTTGGGGTCACCAGAGGACTGAATCTTCTGCCCCAGCTTCTAATGATTTTTAATCTGCTCCCCTCTCTTCTGCTCAAGAACATTCCTTGTCTTAATAGGAAATTGAACTGGGGCTAGAATCCAGGCTGGTTCAAATACCATCTCATCCCACGTCTAAAACCAGCTGGGCCAGTCTCTTAATGTTTTCAGGTCTTTAGGCTATTGCTCCTGTCTGTATGCTCTACTCAAAATTAGACCTAGCAGAGCCCTGCCTCCATCCCTGTTTTCTTCAAAATGCCAGCCCCCCCAACTCATCTATTTTCCCCACATGCTTTGTGGGGAATACAATCAGTCCTTGACTAGTCTGTTGTCATACAAGGGTAGTGGTTCTGATTTCCCCTAAGGTAGAGTTAGGTGTTTCTTATCCCCCAGAGGGTCAAGGACTGTAGGGAAACGGGGCAGTCTGGTTTTGTCAGCTGGCTGAAAGGACCCAAAGGAGTAGAATACATACCTGAGGGGCTCCGTAGATGTACAGCACCAAGGGTTCATTCTCAGGGACCACGAACCATGCCTTGTGCCATCCTTTCCCACCCTTCTCCATGTAGTGTAGGAAGCTGCAGATGATGCTGTTCTCTGCAGCTACAGAGGCCTGTTTCTGTGGCCAGAGACATGGGGAGGTAAATGTTGAGAGAAGGCCTAGCATAGCTCCTCTTGGCTTAACTAGCCTTTTAGTATATGGATAGCTATTTCCATGTCTCAAATGAAGACAGTGAAATTCAGGTTGCAGGGATGATCTGCCCAGCTTTACCTGATAGAGTTGAGATTCAAAGCTTAGGCTTGTCTGATTGACTTGGGCCATGGCTGCTGCCTCTATAAGCTAGAGGAAGTGTACAGATTTCAGCAGGGGCATCCAAGTACCAGCCAGACACCTTCAGTCAGCCTGTTTATTCCTCAGGTCATTCATATAGTCACACCTCATCTTTTTTCATCTTTTATCACACATCCATTGCCTACACTAAGTGAACGGCAGTCTAGGATTGTGGTTTAAGGAGGAGGGTAGGTGAATGCAGTCTGGCTCAGAATCCCAGCTCTAGGTGAAAATGTAGACTTGGAGAGAACAGAGGGCTGCTATGAGGATTAAATGAATTATTATATCCAAAGCATTTAGAATAGTTTTTGGCACAGAGTAAGCACTCTTTAAGTGTTAAATAAATACATTTGTTTAACCTCAAAATGTGTGCCTGAACATGTTCCTAGAAAGAGGAAGGAAAAGTGTTAGCAGTGGAAACTTCTGGGCAGAAGGAATATAAAGTTTTATTATTTTTTGTTTATGCTATCCTACTTAGCTTACTTGGTAATAAAAGGCAATTTGTTAATTTAAAAATAGCTTAGAGCCAGGCAGTGTAGTACCATCTATTGGGGAGTCTGCAGAGGGAGGAATGCTTTAAGCCCAGGAGTTCAAGGCCAATCTGGGCAACCTAACAAGACCTGGTCTCAAAAACAAACTAGCTGAGCATAGTGGTGCATGCATGTCATCCTAGCACTCTGAGAAGCTGAGGTAGGAGTATTCCAAGTTAGCCCAGCCTGGGCAACTAAGTGCTGAGGATGTAGCTCAGTGCAGAGGCTCTGGGTTCAATCTTCAGTACAATGGGAAAATTTATTTTTTATTTTTTGTTTTTTTGAGACAGGGTCTCACTATGTAGTTTAGGCTGGCTTTGAACTATGTAGCCCCAGGCTAGCCTCGAACTGGCAATCTGGCTGCTTCAGCCTCCTGAGTACTGGGATTTCAGGCATGTGCCACCATGCATGGCAAAACATTTTTAATAAAAAACCAAAAAACTTAGCTTTGTCACTCATTAACTGGGTAACTTAGACAAATAACCTCTCTGGACATCATTTTCTTGATTGGTACATTAGTTACTATGAGGACTATTTGAGTAAAGCACTTAAAATTTACTGCTTTTCATTCACTCGTGCACTCATTTTACTCCAAGCCTGAGTCAAAGCATCAGTGGACATGCATAGCATCCTACTATTTCAGAAATGCCCAGGCTTCCTCAATTACACTGGATAGGTGGCTGGGGCCCATGTATGAGGTAGTTGGTTGGTTGGCTCTTACCTCCAGGATGGATCTCCGGCGCTGGGGTGTTTGCTGGCTGTAGGCTGGACTGCTCCCAGGCACCCCATGCAAGGCCACGTAGCAGTCAGTGCACACACGGTTGGATCGGTTGTTGTCATAGATGAGGCGGGCCCGGAACTCAGAACACTTTCCACAAACCACCTGGGGTGGCAAGTGGTCAAGAGTAGCCTGATTCTAGCAGGCTTTCCCCTTCAGTGAACCAACTCCCACAACAGACTTGCAGCCTTCTCCCTTTGGAGGGTGCCCACTTAGAAGCAGGCCTTTGGACTGTCAGCCTGTCCCCTCTTTGGCTGTGCCCCACTTCCCAACACTCACATGCCCACAGGCCTTGCAGTGGTGCCTGCGTTTGGTGATGGAATTGAAGGGCTCCTGGCAGCGCATGCACATGGTGACTTCCTTTTCCCGGATGGGTGTAGGTGCCCGCTTCCCAAGATCCACATTCTAGGGGAAGAGCCACATCCATGGTCAGAGAGCTTCTCAGTCCAGTTCAGGCAGCCCTTCCATCTGCCCCCAAGGCTTAGATTATCACTGGTGGTGGTGGGGCAGCAGACACATTCAGAAAGCCTGCTTTTGAATCTGGCTGTGCTCCTACCTGATGTGTTAACACTGTGGTTTTATTACAGTATTGGGGATTTCTTTTTTTTAAATTTTTTTTAGTATTGGGGATTTCAATCAGGGCCTTTGCACTAAACTATATACCCAGCCCCCCACCCTATTTTCGTTTTGTTTTGTTTTTAGAGACAGGATCTCACTATGTAGTTCAGGCTGGTCTTGTACTCACTATGGACCCCAGGCTGGCCTCAAACTCGAGTGCTGGGGTTACAGGCATGTACCACCACACCCAGCCTAACAAATTTTTGGTTGTTTGTTTTGTTTTTTTAGTTTTTTGAGACAGGGTCTTGCTGTGTCATCCGGGCTGGTCTTGAACTCACTATGTAGCCCAGGCTGGCCTCAAACAGCGATCTTCCTGCCTCAGCCTCCCGAGTGCTGGGATTACAGGCATGTGCCACCACACCCAGCAATACTGTGTTATTGAAAATAAAGTCATTTTTGCATTTTTGGCCTTGGTTTCCCCCAATGATTTTTGCATGGCCCTGCCAACAGAAGATTATGCTTCTGAGGGTGTGCATTGCCTCTCTGATCTTTACTTTCTACGAAGGAGAGGATCATCTCTTGGGAAGGTAGGAACTTAGAGGCCTGGAGGGGGTCGCAGTGCAGGAGACAGTGGGGACACTTACTGGAGAGTTGGGGGGCGTGTCTTCATCTTCTCTGTTTGTTGAGTTCAACAGTTTGAAGGTCTCCAGCGTCTGTTCATGCTTTAGGAGGGTGGAGTTGATGGCCTGGTTCAAGGTATGATGGTGAGAGGTCAGATCACCTCACAAACCACTCATTCCCACCCTCACATCACTTTCCTATGCTCTATCCTGGAGTCAGGAGAGTTGAGTTCTAAGCCCAGCTTGGTCCCTGGCAGACATACAACCTTGAGCAAATCCTTCTTCCATACCAGGCTTGAAATGATAACATGAAGTAGGGGAAACTGTGTTGGAAAAGCCTTGGGCAGCCTTCCTTGCCACTGTCTAAGCTTAAGGTTTTATAGGGCCTGACTTGCTGGGATTATACCTTTAGAGGAACCACCTTTCTAAAGAAGAATTTGTGAGTTTCCATTTATCCTCTGGACCTCAGTTTGCTTTGCTTATCTATAAAATGGAGATGTTAAAGTTTTTTGGAAGGCGTCCAGGCCCATTCAGGTCATACATAAGTTTTGGGGGAGAGTCCACCAACTCCTAGGAGACCTGTTAATGCTTTTCCAGCCCTCTACCACAAAGTTGTGTTTGATGTTACCTGGACCCAGTCTTTCTTCTCCTCCTCAGTCCTTGGTAGGGGGGAAAAAAAGAAAGATGTTGGGTTAGGCAGGTCAGCAAAAAGCCATTGGGGTGGTAATGAGCAGGTACTTTAGAATTAGACAGACTTGAGTTTAACCCTCTGCTTCTTCATTTATTACTTGTGTGACCTTGTACAAGTCACTTAACCTGTCTGGGTTTATTTATTCAGCAATTACTAATATCTTCCAGACTCTGTGCTAGAACTTGGGCCTCAGAGAAAACCCTTCCTCAAAAGGCTCATGGTCTAGCAGAGACAGGGACAATTCAGGGGGATCAGTGCTGTGACAAGATGACAATAGGGCTGAGGAAATCAGAGGAGGAGACCACCCCAGCCTGAAGTCTGGGTGGGGGCTTTTAAGGAAGGTTTCCTCAGGGAGGTGCTAGGCCTCAGGTAGAGGAGTAAGGGTGTGGTGTATATGAGAACAAGAAACCATATCAATAAATTCCCAGCTACTGGGATATCAAGTTTGAGAAAAGAGGGCAGTTCATTTTTTAATTTGTAACATGGAGATGATGATTATCATTCCCTGGGTTGTTTTGAACATAACAGGCAACATGTATGAAATGCCCAGCACAATGTCTGGTGCAATAGATGCTCAAATCAATGTGACTTCTGCCTCCCTTTGTGTCCCCCCCACCCCCTGCCCTGACCCTTCTGTTTGTCCTGCATTCTTTAAGGCCTTTATCCTAGTACAGCCTCTCACCCACTCAGTAAGAATAGGACCCCACCTTCTCTGCTGCCTCGGAGTTAATGTTTTTGTTATTTGAGACAAGGTCTCCTTTTCTAGTCCAGGCTGGCCTTGAACCTGTGATCTTCCTGCCTCAGCTTCATGAATAGCCAGTATTATACATGCATGCTACCATGCCAGCTGCCATCTGGCCTCTTCTAATTGCCTTCCACATCCACAATCCAGACATCAGAAGTATTTTTCTAATATGAAAGTGTAACTATATCCTTAGAACCACTTAATAAAAAAAGCAGAGATGTGAGTCAATATTTAGCTATAAGAATGTCCCTTGCAGTGCAGCTCGGATGTAGCTCAGTGGTGGAACACTTGCCTTGCATTCATAAGGTCTTGGGTTTGAGTCCCAGCAGCACACACACACAAAATCAAAACAAATGTGGATAATTAATATATGCCAGGCATGGTGGCATATGTCTGTAATCCCAGCACTTAGTTTGTTTTTTTGGTACGGTGATCGAACTCGGGATCTTGCACTTGTGAGGCAGGAACTCGGGATCTTGCACTTGTGAGGCAGGCGGCAGAACCACTGAGCTAAATCCCCGGCCCCAATCCCAGCACTTGGGAGCCTGAGGCAGGAGGATCACCTTGAATTCAAGGCCAGCCTAGATTACATAGTGAGTTCAAGGCCACTCTGAACTACACAGCAAGACCCTGTCTCAAAACACCAAAAAAAAAAAAAAGTCCATTTCAATGCTTTTTATAGTGAAAAATTGGAAGCAGCTTAAGCATCCAACAATAGGTCAGGTTAAAAAGAATCATGGTATATCACTACTACAAAAGAAAAATAATGATATAGAAAGTTTATAATATGTTTAGAGAAAAGAATATATACAAAATATGTCTAATATTCTATCTTGTTTAAAAATATATATGTGATAGCCTGGCATAGTGGTGCACCTGTGATCCCAGCACTTTAGGAGGCTGAGGCCAGAAGATTAAAAAGTTTGAGCCCACCCTGGGCAACTTAGCAATTTAGTGAGACCCTGTCTCAAACTAAAAATAAATAAATAAATAAAGGGCTGGGGATGTAGCTTAGTGCAAAAGTGCCTGGGTTCAATTCCCAGTACTGCAAGAAAAAAAAAAGGAAAAGAAAAACTGAGCCAGTAGTTAGTGGTGCATGCCTTTAGTCAGAGCACTCTGGGAGGTTGAGGCAGGAGGATCAAAAGTTCCAGCCTAGCCCGGGCAATTTTAGACTTAGAGAGACCCTGTCTCAAAATTTTAAAAAATGCTTGGATATAGCTCAGTGTGAAGGTCCTGTGTTCAATCCCCAGTACCTAAAAAGTATAAAAAAAAATAAGTAAATGTGACACAAATATTTACATTTTTCAAAACTCATCCATGGTACATTTACGGCCTAAGCACTTTACTATGAAAATTTTGCCTCAAGAAAAAGGAAGAGAGGTTTAAACAAATATTGAAATTTAATTAATGATTTACATGCCAAATTCTTAGTAAAGTGTGATATGTAGGGATGTTTTCAACTTAGTATGAAACTCTTTAAAAATCACTTGGATTCATGGATGGATAAAATTAAATATAGCATAAGGTTAACATTTGTAGAATCCAAATGATGGGTTTATGAGTGTTCACTGTATAATTTGTTCAATTTTTCTGGATTATGGAAAAATTTCATAATCAAATGTAGAAAGGAAAGGCCCCAAAGGGGTACTAACAATACAGTCGCATAAGTTATTTCTGGGTTGTAGGGTTTCAGGGGGATTTTACTTTATTCTGATTGTATTATTTTAAAAATTACTTCTTGTTTATCTGTATTTTCTGATTTATAATTTCTTTGTAGTAAACAAGTGTTGCTTTTGATTTTTAAGAACCACGATAGAAACCAGGCTTGGCTGTCCACACCTTTAATCCCAGCACTCTGGGAGACTAAGGCAGGAGGATTGCAAGTTTGAACACAGTTTGGGCAACTTAGTAGAACTCTCAAACAAAAATAAAAAGCGCTGGGGACATAGCTCAGTAGGCAGACTCTTGGTTCAATCCCCAGCATGGAAAGATGAAAGAAGGGAAAGAGGGAAGGAAGAAAGAGGGGAGGCAGGCTGACAGGAAGGAAGGACCACAACAGTGTTTTTAGCTAGTCATGCTGAAGTACATAGTGATGAAGTGTCATAATATTTATAATTTATTTATTTATTTTTGTAATTTACTTAAAATGGTTCCACAAAAAGCATGTGGCAGGCTGGGCATGGTGGCATGTGCCTGTAGTCCCAGCTACTTAGTAAGCTTAGGCAGGAGGATCACTTGATCCTGGGATCACTAAGCCCAGGAGCTTCAAGCTAGCCTGGGCAATGCAGTGAGATTCTGACTCAAAAAACAATTCAAAATCAAACTAAAAGAGACATAATATGGCAAAATGTCAATAGCTGTCAAATGGTGCATGGATTAAACCTAGGGCCTCACATATGCTAGGCAAGTGCTCTACACATCCCCAGCCCTAGCTGTTGACTCCTAAATCGGTGATTCTAAATCCTGGTGCATTCATTAAGATGGGGGAGGGGGGCTCTTAAAACTATCCATGATAGGGCTGGGGATTTAGCTCAGTGGTTTCGCAGCCTACTGCGCAAGCGCAAGGACCCAAGTTCGATCCACGGTACCAAAAAACAAAACAAAACAAACAAAAAAAACTATCCATGATAGATGGGTGTGGCGGCACATGCCTGGCATTCTGGGAGGCTGAGGCAGGAAGATTGCAAATTCCAGCCCAGCCTGAGCAATTTAGCAAGATCCTGTCTGAAAATTTAAAAATTAAGAAAGGACTAGGGAAAAAAATGGGTAGGATGCAGCTCAGTGTGAAGGCCATAAATTCAATACCCAATACAGCTTTATAAGTTTTTAAAAATTGGGCTGGGGATTTAGCTCAGTGGTTCCACTGCCTGCCTTGCAAGCGCAAGGTCCTGAGTTCGATCTCTGGTACCAAAAAAAAAGAATAAATTTTTAAAAATTGAAACAAAACCCCTCACATTGAGGCTACACCCCAGACCAATTAACTCAGAATATTGGAGAGTGGGTTCCAGGCATCATTTTTTTTAAAAGCTCCCCAGTTGATTCCAAGAGTCACCAAGTTTGAAAACCAGTTGTCTATGTTGTGGGTATATGGGTGTTTGTGCTACTACTTTTCTAGAGATGTGATAATTTTCATTAAAAACTATTTTAAGCTGGATGTGGTGGTACATGTCTATAATCCTAGCACTGGAGAGGCTGAGGCAGGGCTTCAAGTTCAAGGCCAGCCTGGGCTACATAGTGAATTTAAGGCTAGCCTGGACTACACAGTGAGACCCTGTCTCAAAAAAACAAAACAAAACAAAAGTTTAAGTGTGGCAAAAGTGACTACAAAGCAAACAAACTATCCATGCCTTCCTGCTGCTACTAGGAGGAAACCCTACACTGCTGACAAGCCCCTTCTAGACCTAGAGTCCTGTAGCCTTCCTCTCTATAGACTATGAGTCCCTGTCACCTGGTTTATCACCTTCCTGAACATGTTCAGAATCTGTTCTGCTCTTGCTTTCCCCATTATAGGCCTCAGGGAGGCTGTCTCGGTCTCTAAGCTCCATGGCCCAATTCCCAGCTTGTTTCACACTCCAGGAAGACAACCTCTAGCCCACATTCATTTCTCTTTTGTCTTCACACAGTCTCTGCCAGTCATTTCTCATGTCCACAAAACCTGTCAGAAACAAGTCATCTACTGATGTGCATTTGCATTCCAGGCCTGATCATGACCTTGATACTCTTTCACCTCAACCTTCATAAGGCAACATGGACAGTGGACAGGAGTAATGACTCCAAGTGCACATGGCCTGAGTTCCACTCCCAGCTCTGTACCATCCTAGCTGTGGGATATGGGGCAAGGTGATAACTATTTGGTGCCTCAGTTTCCTCATCTGTAAAATGTGTTGATGTAATAGTAGCTACTTCAACTAGGGGATATCAACTAGGCAGTTAAATTAACTTAAACTTAAATTGTTTAAGTTAAAATTAAAATAGGCTAGATACAAAAATGCATGCCTGTAACCCTAGCTATTCAGGAGGCTGAGGCAGGAGGATCACAAGTTTGAGGCCAGCATGGGCAACTCAGCAAGACACTCTTTCTTTTCTTTCTTCTCTCTCTCTTTTTTTTCAGTACTGGGAATTGAATCTAGGGCCTTTACATTGAGCTACCTTTTTAGCACTGCCCCCTTTTAATTTTGAGATAGGGTCTTACTAAGCTGCTAAATTGCTCAGACTTGACTTAAACTTTCAATCCTCCTGCCTCAGCCTTCCAGAATGTTGGGATTACAGGCGTGTGCTATCACATCTGGCTTGAGACCCCCATTTCAAAATAAAAAATTAAAACAGTTGGGGGCATAATTCAATGCAAAGACCCTGGGTTCAATTCCTAATACCACAAAAAAAAGGTTAAAATAGTATCTGGCACAAGCATAAGTACTTATGATATGTGCTCTATTATCATCCAAATAGAGGATAGATATGAAAGCCCCTCTGTTAAATGGTTGGGCATTTTATCCATACTGTAATTTTTTTTTGAGACAGAGTCTCCATATGTAGTTCAGGCTGGAATTGAACTCATTATGTAGCCCAGGCTGGCCTCAAACTCGAAGCGATCCTCCTGCCTCAACTTCCCCAGTGCTGGCATTACAGGCATGTGCCACCAAGCCTGGCTCCATGCTATAACTTTTTTTTGGTACCAGGGATTGAACTCAGGACCTTGCGCTTATGAGGCAGGCAGCAGCACCACTGAGCTAAATCCCCGACCCCTTTGCTATAATTTTTTTTAAAGGTTTTATTTGTGGTACTGGAGATTGAAACCAGAGGTATTCTACCACTAAGCTATATCTCAGACTTTATTTTTTTTGAGACAGGGTCTTGCTATGTATTACAGGCTGACCTTGACTTGCAATCCTCCTTTCTCAGCCTTGAAAGTGTTGGGATTATAGGTGTGCCCCAGAATGTCCAACACAAAATACCAGCTCTTTTAAAATTTTTCTTTTTGGGCTGGGGATTTAGTTCAGTGGCACTGTGGCTGCCTTGCAAGAGCAAGGTCCTGAGCTCAATCCCCAGTACCAAAAATAAATAAATAAAATAAATTTTTTCTTTTTAAGACAAGGTCTTGTGCTAGGCATGGTGGCAGATGCCTGTAATCCCAGCACTCAAGAGGCAGAAGCAGAAGGATTGCTGTGAGTTCAAGACCAGCCTGAACTACATATTGAGACTCTGTCTTAAAAAAAACAACAACAAAGTTTTCCTAAATTTCTCAGGCTGGGCTCAGACTTATGAAGTTCTTGCTTCAGCCTCCTGGGGGATTACCTGTGTGTGCCACCATGGTTGACATTTAAAATTTTTTATTGTGAAAAATTTCAAGCATACAGAAAAGTAGACAGGATAGCACAAAACCGAGTATCTATATGCCTGTTATACGGATGCAATTTTAAAAAATATTTGTTGGGCCAAAAGTGGAGTTCAGTGGTAGAACACTTGCCTAGCATGCATGAAGTCCTGGGTTTGATCCCCAGCACTGAAAAAAAAAAGCCATACTTAATGTGTGTGTGTGTGTGTGTGTGTGTGTGTGTGTGTGTGTGTGTGTGTTGGGTAATGAGCCATTTTAAGATAAATTACAGAGCTGGGTACAATGGTGTACATTTGTAGTCCTAGCTACTTGGGAGGCTGAGGCAGGAGGATCATGTGAGCCCATGAGTTCAAGGCCAGCCTGGGCATAGTGAGCTCTCATCTCAAGAAAATAAAATTTAAAATATATTTTTTAAAAAACTGAAGTAAACTACAGACATCACGATACTAAATCCTTAGCATGTGTCACTGAAAAGGCCATTCTTCCTATTCAACCACCATACCATTATCGCACCTCAGGAAGTTGGCAATAATTCCCTGATATCTAGTGTTCAGTTTAATTCATATTTTCCCTATTTTCCAGCAAATGCCTTTATGTATTTTTTTCCAAGTCAGGCTCCTATTATGGACTAAGCATTGCATTCCTTGTTATTTCTCTTAAATCTCCAAGTCTATTTGTGGTACTGTTATTCAGGTTAGGATTAGTATCCTACTCTTCCTTTTCCTCTGACAAAACCTACTAGAAGAAACTCTTGTTTTAATTAGGGAGATATTATTTATTCTCCAAGGTCCTCCTGGTAGAAGTACCACCTTTTCCCACACCATGAAGTACTCACCCTGTGTCCAAATGGCCCTCAAGGATCACCCCCACTGCTGAAGAGCAAGCCTGTATCTTTGGGGAAAGGTGCCCACACTTTCTCTGGATCAATCTCTGGGCTTGAAATGCCCAAGCATATCTGAAGGATAGGGGGTTGGGGGGTTGGAGGGAAGCCCTAGGCAAGGGCAGGTACCTGGCCTGGAGCTCCAGGGAGCGCTGCTTTCCTGACACCAGGAAGGTCCGAGGCAGATTGAGGTTGGAACTCTCCTTTAGCTGAACAGAAAGAAAAAGGCTCATGGTAAGGCCTACTGAGCTCCACAAGTCCTAGCCCTCAGCACACACAGACTTAGGATTAAAGTCAGCATGTTTTTGTTTCCCCCAGTACCAACCCCCCACTGCAAGTTCCCATTTCCCACCTCCTGGTACTCACCTCCATGCCATCTACATCAATGCGTGCCCGCACACTAAACTTCTGGCCAAGGAGCCGCAGCCTGGGCACACAGTAAAGGAGGCGGTCGTTGAACTAGGAAGGAAAAAGTTTGGGATATTTGTGAGGAAGGCCTATGGGGATATGGCCTGGCTCCCAACCCTTACGGGACTCCTGAAGCTTTCTTACTGAGGACTCAAGGCAACAGATGGAGGAAAGACAGCCCAGATTGGACAAAGGGGTTGTAGGGAAAGAGTCTAGGCATAGGAGTCACTTCCTATTGGGTGACCTTGGGCAAGTCACTTTTCTCTGTCTTAGTTACATCATGTGTAAAGAAGGGAAAAAATCCATAGCAGAGATAGTTAAAATACAATGAGTTACTACAGAAAAGAGAGGCTGGCAGCAGGTATAGCCTTGAGTGAGTACCAGGTCAATGTGTGTGGAGGGTTGAGGGCATGCCCACCTGCAGCCCTACACCTGGGACTTACTAGTATGAGGTATCGGTCTTGAGTGGTCCCATTCTTTGCTGACAGCTTAAGGATGTGGCCTTCTTTTATGAGCTCTTTGGTGGGGCTGACAATGTCCTCCTCACCTCCTAGCAGCTCATATACTTTCAAGAGCTTGTGCATTCGCTCCTAGCAGAAGACAGTGAGCAAAAGGTAGGGTTTGGGGTGCCAACCTCCCCTCAGATGTCCATAAGTTGCAGACCCCCCCAATTGCAGGACAGAGACACTACAGGTGGGTGGGTGAGGAAGGGCAGAGGGTAAAAGGGCCACTCACCATTTTGCGGATGGCAGCATTAGAGTGCTCTGCTGCTGTGGCTATCAGCTCCAGAGACTCTATGGCACAGAGAATTCAGATGGGGGTTAGCAGAGAGGAAGTTCTTGGAGGCTTATTTCCTCCTAAATACTTCCTCCTGGCCTGACCACACCCTCCCCATTCCAGAAAGAGCCAGCCTCAAAGATGTCCATAGCAACATCAATGGAAATGAGAAACTGTTTCAACTAATGCAACAATAATGTAATCACAGTATACAGAATAGCTGGCAGCCAATAAAATACTAGCTTGGCAAGATTACTACCATTAAAAGTAACAGTAATATTTACATATATAACTATTATATAACTGGAAGGAAACATATCTATGTTTAGCATGCTGTCTCTGGATGGTGGGACTGTGCCTCCCAGGTGCTGGGATTATAGGGACTGGGGATGTAGCTCATTGGTAAAGCACTTGACTAACATGTGTGAGGTGTTGGGTTCCATCCCCAGCAAAGAAGGAGAGAGGGGAAGGGAGGGAAAAGGAGGAGGAGGAGGAGGAGAAGGAGGAAGATAAGAGAAGAGAGAGAGAGAGAGAGAGAGAGAGAGAGAGAGAGAGAAGAAAGAGGAAGAGGAGGAGGAGAGACAGAGAGGAGGAGAAAATAGAAGAGAAGAAAGAAAAATAGATGATCCTTGTGGAGGGGGTTACCGGAAATTTGCACTGAGCACTGAGATAGGGTCTCACTAAATTGCCCAAACTGGGTTTAAACTTGTGATCCTCCTTCATCAGCCTCTCAGAATGTTGGAATTACAGGTTTGCACCATCATGCCCAGCATGCTCCTATTCTTTGTCTCAATAATTCTGACTATAGACACACATTCTATGCATAAATACATTTTCATTGCAGTGGTATTCACAACAGTGCCAAATTGGAAACAAAAATGTTCAACTATAGGGGTTCATTAAATAAATTATGATGCACTCATATAAATGGAGTATCAATCTTTACAAATTATACTTATGGAAGATTTTTAATAATCTGGGAAATACTTAGGGTACTTCAAAAATACAAACTATATAAAGAATGATCTCATTTTTGCAAATATACATGTCTAAAAAATCAGGAAGAATATATGCCAAAATGCTTATTCTGTGGAGGTTGAGATCACTGGTGATCTCCCCCCTACTTCCTTCTTTCATCTTTTGTATAATTTTCATACTTTCACAGTGACCAGGTATCATCAGGAAAAAACTGTAATAAGTCCCCTTATACCTCCACATGCTAAACAAATCCTAACCCCGCCTATAGCCTTCCCCCAGCTTCACTGGCCCTCACTCTACATTCTTGATTTCCCACTGAGAACATATTCCTGTACTGCAGAGGCACATGTGATTCTGAAGAGAGTTCACATGGTTGGCAAAACAAGTACTGTTCTCCTAGGCCAGTGATGGCAAACCTTTTAGAGGTTTCAATGATAACAAATAGCTGGCTGTGGCACACGTGCCATAGGTTCGCCACCACTGTCCTGGGCTCTGTCTCCACAAACAAGTTTTGGTGCTCAGGCAGATCTGTGGCCCCCGTCCTGGCTTAGGCCTCCATATA
This sequence comes from Heterocephalus glaber, assembly GCF_000247695.1. Next base: position 2,330,972 of record NW_004624909.1, read on the forward strand.
TGCCTTTCAGGTGCTGGGCTCCTATCTCCAACCCCTCTTCCACCCTGGCTGCCATAAGCAACTTTCTCACATACAGGTCCATGCCAACTGCTCAAGTCTGTCATTTGCTCTCATGTGCCTGCAGGACAAAGGTCCAGCCCTTTGGCCTGGCATTCAAAGTTCTTGGTAATTTGGCTTCTGCTGACTACTATAGCTTTCTCCTGTGCATCTCTTTAAATATGTCCTGTCTTGCTTCATCCAGCCACTCAGTCTTCCAGATTCAGTTCACCATCTCTGGTAAGCCTGCCCTGAGTTCCCAGGCTAGGTTAGGACCCTGTCTGGATTCCTACATTCCACTTTCCCCCTTTCTGTCCCACATCTATATCTGTGTCCCTCAGTAGAGTAGGAGCTCCTTGGGAAAGGGCCAATGTCCCACTAGCCTCTTCAGGGCTCCCCAACAGATTTTTGACATAAAGTAGATCCTTAAATCCTCACAGAAACCCTGCTAGATAGGTGTGATTGGGCCCTATTTGTTCAGTGACAAAACTAAGGCTCAGAGAGAAGACAGCCACCTTAAATTTTCTACCTGGAAGGTAGCAGTTGGCATCAGAGCTGGGGCTGATCTCCCAGCTGCCTTTTCTCCTACATATTCAACATCTCCCCCACCCCAGGGAAGGGAGTAGGCAAATTGAAGTAGAGAGAGCCCAGGGAAGGGGACAGAAAGGATCATGCTAGGGATCTAATTTGAAAGTAAAATTACAGAAGTGACTCCTGAGGGCTTGTGACAGTTAAGGTGGAATGTCAACTTGATTGACTTGGGAGCCTCCCAGAAGATTAGAAAGAACACTTCTACGTATGTCTGGGTAGGTCATGGAAGTGTGTGTGACCTCTGGGTGTATATCTGGTTCTTGGGTCCTTACACTCTGACACTGTTCCTCTGCTCTGTTTCCTGATCTCCATGAACTGAGCAGCTTTGCTTAGCCATACCCTTCTACCATGATGTTTCTGCCATGAAGCCAGGTGACCATGGACTGAATCCTCTGAAACCATGAGCAAAATTTAACCTCTCCTCATTTACATTATGGGTGTCAAGTATTGTGTCCCAGTGACGGAAAATCTAATACAGGAAATTGGTACCAGGAGTATGGTTGTTGCTGTGACTGTATGTGACCATGTAGTTCAAAAGTCTTTGGAACTGCTTTGCAGGAGGAATTTAGAAAGATTTAGAGGTGTGGGATAGAGAAGTCCTAGAATGCTATAAGCAGAGCTTGATGGGCAATTCTGGTGAGAGCTCAGAAGATCAAAATGGTGATACGAATGTGGACAGTTAAAGACCAGGTTCAGAAGATTTTTAAGGGGGAATAAGGATTCTTTTGGGAGTTGGATTATTGTCCATACATGTTACACTCTGGCAAAAAAAAATGTATCTACATTTTACCCATGTCCTGAGACTTTGTAGGAGCTGAGTTTAAGGGCCATGGACTAATTAATTGATCTGGTGTAAGACATCTCAAGGCAGCCTAACATGCAGGCTGGGCTACGGATACTGCTGTTTTCTTTCAGCCAAATTTATAATGAGAGTCAGGGGCAAAAAGCAGAGCAGAAAAATATGAATAACTTAAATTTTGGCCCAGAAGGAACCATGTGTAAAGTTGGGGCCCGAGAAGGTGTGGCTGTTGAAGAGAGAAGCACAATTAGAAAAAAACCAAGTACTTTGCACGGGGACAAGAAAGATTCCTTGAGGGTATCTCAGGAATCAGCAAGACCTCATCCATTATAGGTTCAAAGGTGCAAAAGTATAAACCTTTCATTTGAGAAGAGAGCCTCTGATCCCCCTGCTTGGAAAGGAGGAACTGGTTCTCGGGGATTCATTTCATCATACTCAGCCATCCAGGCACTCAGAGGCTGCTGTTGCCATGGTCCAAGGGGGCTTCATTACTGCCTGTGCTGGTGGCAGACCTTGGTGTTATCTACATGATGCTGGTTTTTCCAGAAGGCAGAATATAAGAATTATTGGGTCAGAGAAGCTTCCACCTAGATTTCAAAGGAAGGCCTGGGAGGCAAAGCAAGGAGACCCTGAACAGGCAGCCCATGAAGCTATGAAAATGAAGCCAAAGTTGTAGTGGAGACACCAGGAACTCAGAGATGCCAGGAAAATAGAATGTCTGCTTAGGAAATCTATAGGCTGTGAGTACAGTCAGCTTACAAGAGAGGCCATGTAGGCTGCAATCAACAAGGTCATTGGAGTGGGACTGCCCAAGCACTCTGAAACTCACATCTTAACCACCATGTGCCCTGGACACTGGACATGGAGCTACAGGACTTAATGTTTCTGACACTGGATTTTGATCCTCATTTGGTCCAATTCTTTACTATCTCCCAATTCCTCCCTTTTAGAATGGGAATGTTTACCCTGTGCCATTGTACTTAGTAATTATATAACTTGTTTTGATTTTTACAGAGGTTCACCACTAGAGGCTTGCCTTGAGTCTGAAGAGATTTTGACGTGGATTTTTCAATAATACTGGGATCATTGAGACTTTAGGGAATGGATTATTGTGTTTTGGTTGTATATGGGATTGCTTGATCATGTTAGGCAGACTTACAATGGTACCTTGGTTCATGAACTTAATTCTTTCCAAAATTCAGGTCACAGAATTTGTTCCACAATTCTGGTTGCAACTGAATTGCAAGCATATATGCAACCAGAATTGTGGCTTAAAGAGATGTGTTTGGGTATCAAGATGACAAGGGGTGGGACATGAGGTTAAGGTGAATTGTCAACTTGATTGGCTTAGGAGCCTCCCACGGGATTAGTAAGGACACTTCTGGGTGTGTTGGGGTAGGTCATGGAAGTGTGACCTTGGGGTCTATATCTGGTCCCTCACCCCTTCTTCTCTGGCACGGTTCCTCTGCTTTGCTTCCCAGCTTCCATGAACTGAGGAGCTTTGCTTCACTACACCCTTTCACCATGATGTTTCTGCATTGAAGCCAGCTGACATGGACTGAATCCCCTGAAGCCATGAACCAAATTAAGCCTGTCCTCCTTTAAGTTGTACATGTCAGGCATTGTGTCCTAGTGATGGGAAAGCTGGCTAATACAAGGTTCAATGTGAACATATGATTCTGTGGTACTGCATGGAGAAATGAGATGGGGGGCTTCTTCTGGGGACCCCAGTTGGATGGGTACATAATATGGAAAGTCAAAATGGCAGTAAAGTGCCCTTCCTGGGTGTCAGTACAGAGCTCAGTCTGGAGACCTCAGTCTGGTAGACTTTACCTGGGAATCTCAATACATGATTTTAAGTCTGGAGGGTAGGATATAGAGAGCTCAGTCTGGGAGAAGTCACTCTGGAAGTTGAGACTGGGAAGATTATTCCAGGTGCATAGCCTAGTTGGCTTAATTTGGGGGACAATCTAAGGCATTAGTCTGAGAGTTTAGCAAGGAACTCTCAATCTGGTTGATAAAAAATAGGAGTCCAATCAGAAGGCTAGAGAGGACACAGTCTGGAATCTTTGGAGCTGTCAGGACCACCACATCTTAGGGTTCTTTCTGGGATTCACACTGGGGAACTGTGGGAATCCAGTCTGAGGCTCTGTGAGGTTTCAGTGTGTGGGGGTGGAGCAGGAGAATCTTTTGGGCTTGGGGTGAAAGTTTCAGCCTGAAGGGTAGTAAATGTGAGGTTACTGTGTAGAGAATGGTGGCCAAGGAGATGAGACTAGAAGACTGTTTGGGGAGAATCTAACTCTGGAATCTCAGGGTGAAGGCTCTAAGAACACATTCTTAGGAATCTGGGCTGGGGATTTAGCTCAGTGGCACCATGCCTGCCTGAAAGCCCAAGGTCCTGAGTTTGATCCTGGGTAAAAAAAAAAAAAAAAAAAGAAGGAATCTGGGTGGAGACAGCATTCTTGAGGCCCAGTCTGGGGATCTTAGTTTGAGAAAATAGTATAAGGATTTATAACTTGAAACTTAGACTGGGTTTAGCCTAAGGGCTCATATTGGAGATGTCAGTCCATAGGGCTCTTTCCGGGGAATCAGTCTGGAAGGGTCTTTTTAGAGACTTAGGTTATGTAGCTCATCTTGGGACCTCAGTGGAGCTTATATTTGGAGGGGATGGAATGGGGTATTTACTTAGTGTACACATGTCCATTTGGAGAGCTCAGCTACTAAACATTCTAGAAGTATAGCTCATTCCAGATGTTTAGGCTTGGTCGCAAAGTACCCTATCTGTTGGGGTGAAGGAGGCTCAGTTTGGGAAGTGAACATAACACAGGATTCAACTGTCCACTTTCCATTCTTATGCCTTCTGCACCTTCCCTTTTTTCCCCTGACTTCATGGCTGCTTCTTTTAAGTCTCCTTTAGTGATTCTACTTCTCTGAGCTTTGTCTTTCACTCCTTTTCTCTTCCATTTTTACTCACTCCCTGTGGTGATCCTGACCAGTCCAATGGCTTTGACTACTATCTGTGTGCAATGATATCCAAAGCTCTCCCCCTGGATTCTAGACTCATCTAACTGCCTAAACTGGCAGCTCACATTGAACATGTCTAAAATCGAACTCAAGAGCCATCATTCTTAATGTCTCTCCAGTTCCACATCCACGTCATCCTAGACTTTTCAGTACTACTTCCAAATAGAATATGTCCTGAATCAAACTGTTTCTCACCACTTCCACTGCTACTGTCCTTATCCAAGCCAGCTTTTCTCATGTTCTCACTTAGATTATTGCAAAAGCCTTCTAACCAATCTCTTAGTTCCCTCTCTTGCTCCCCGTGAAATCCAAATCAAAAACTTCCCATGGCTATCCACTACACTCAGAATAAATCCCTTTACTTATCTTTGCCTTTAAATTCTTACTTCTCTCTCCAACCCCACTTCTACAATCCTACCCTCACCATGCTGGGATCACAGTGGCCCTTTTCATTATTTTTCTTTTTTTGAGACAGGATCTCACTACGTAGTCCAGGCTGGCCTGGAGCTTGCTATGTAGCCCAGGCTGGCCTAGAACTCATGATCCTCCTGCTTCAGCTTCCTGAGTGCTGGGATTACAGGTGTGCACCACCATGCCTGGTTTAGAATGACCCTCTTGTTTGTCCAGAGATATGCAAGCTACCTCCCTCCCTCCCTCAGCTTCCCCTAATCTCCCCCCTGCCTTGGGGTCTCTGTACCTGCTGTTGCTTCTGCCTGGTGTTCGGCCCATTGGCTTGTACTACTTTCTTTTTTTTTGGTACCGGGGATCGAACTTGGGTCCTTGTGCTTGTGCAGCAGGCGGTGAAACCACTGAGCTAAATCCCCGGCCCAACTACTTTCTTGTTATTTGGATACTGACTACTCAGAGAAGTCACCCAATCTAAAATAGACTACCCAGTTACTGTTACATCACTCTCTTCTAATTCTCTCAATTACTTATCACCTAATATTCTCTTGTTTATTACTTTTGTTTCTTATCTCTTCCCAACCAGAATAAATATTCCCTGAGATCAAGGACTTTGTCTTTTTTTTTTTTAATCTTTATATCCCCAATACCTAGAACAATGCATAGAACATTGAGGTGCTCAGTCAGTAGCTGTTAAGTTAATGAATAAATAAAGATAGATAACAGTTTGAGCAAGCGAAAGTATGGTAGACTCTGGGGTGCTCTGTCTGGGGTATGATCCCATGGGGTGAGGCAGATAGTGGGAAAATCAGAAATACTTTTCTAGTTGTTCAGTGTATAAGGACTCAGTCTGGAAAGATGATATCTCAGGTTAGAGATCTAAATCTGAGAGATAGAAGATATGGGGACCAGGTAGGGGGACTATATCTAGTTTTAGAGAGGTGATTCTGTGGAGTTCTGTCAGATTGGAGGTTTTGGGGGGAGGTTCATTCTGGAGAATGCAGAGTAGACATGGAGGATGGAAAATCAAGAGCTTGATGATACCAGGCACTTTCTGGAGAGGTTACCATGGAGAATCAGGCCTTGGACTTAAATAGTTTCATTTTGCACTTGATACAACTTCATTTGAGAACAAATATGGAGGTTAGTTTAAGAAATGGATGGCTTTGTTCAGGGGATCACTCTGGGCATGCCTCTCAAACTCTGGTGCTCCAGTTGGGAAATTCTGACTGGGGAACTCTTCCTGAATGTTCTTTCTGAGTACTCAGGCAGAGATTTGAACTTGGAGGTTCAGCCTGAAGTTTCACCTCGGAGCCTCAATGTGGGCCTTTTAGCTTGGAAACCCTATACTGGGGTCTCAGTCATGTGGCAATGGAAAGCTGACTCTGAATTAAGTTTTGGGATCCTGTGTCAGAGGTTGACCTAAGATTATCATAGTCAGGGAGCAAGGCAGGACCTGGGCACACACACTCACTTTGGGCATCCTTGCTGTCCGGGGAGCCATGTGGCAGCTTTAACAGATAGTCCTTGAGAAGCAGCTCATAGCGGGGGATGCGCTGCACAGGCTCCAGCATGTGGTGCTGCAATGTCAGGTTGCCACAGGCTTCCTCCTTCTGTGACAGGCAGAAGCAGAGGAACTCAGGTCTTATTGCTGTCCACTCCCCTACTCCCAGGTCTCTGCAGCCCTCTCCTCCCCTAGTCTGTTCCATCCAGCTTCAACACTTACTTGCACCTCATGGATGATGACTTTAAACTGGGTAGAGCGCTCTGTCCAGGTGTTGACCAGCTCAACAGCCCGATCAAAGTTCTTCACATACTCGCCATACATCTTGAGGAAGGGTGCCAGCTTCTGCAGGATGTCCCCAATGCGAGGGTAGCGGTCCCTGAGGTTGAAGTAGGGGCTGAGGTGGTCATAATGATCCTTACTCATCGGGATCCTCCCCCATAGGTCTCCAGCCAGAGGTATACCACTCTTATTTCAGGGCTGGAAACCCACTTCTCAGCCAATCTGCTTCTTTGGAAATGCTGCTTATATTATAGGCCAATTAGTCCCAGAGGCTTGGTTTGACCTGAGACTGTGCCCTAGTCCATTACCAGCTCCAAATCTACCCTGTCAAGCATCAAGAACAACATGTCCTGGAATGCCCTCTCTGACCTTACTGCAAGGACTACTTCATACACTGATAACTGATTCTGTGCCCAGCTTTGTGCTAGGTCATGCTGGGGAAAGGAGCCACACCTAATGAAGCCCTGAAAGCCTCACTGTCTGGTAGGGGAGGCAAAGTGACCAGGCCTAGACACACTCCTCATTAATCACAGTTGGATGCAGGAGACAAACCAGACCTGGATTCACAGGCTAGTAGGAGACATCAGAGTCAGGCTTCATGCCAGCCCTCTGTGTTCACAGTCTGATGTGAGGGACATACTTTATCCTGTGAGTGTGGGGAACCTGGACATGATTTTAGGCTGGGACTGACATGGACTAATTGTTGTTTAGAAAGACATTCAAGCAGGTGGTGTAGCCTCTAAAGGATGAATTAGAAGAGTTGAGCCTGCCTATAAATCCACCCTTCCTCCTCAGGCATTAACTCTTCCCTGAATCCTTCTCTGACTCCCAGACTAGGAGTGGTCCATTTGTTTAGATACTTGTAGCCTCCTATTCTTACCTTTATAATAGCACTGATAACCAATAACAGCTTAGAGTCATTGAGCACTCATATACTGGGTACCATTCTAAGGTCTCTACATGAATCAGTCCTTAAAACAACTGTACAAAGTAGGCTATTATTATCATCTCTATTTTTGAAGATGAAGAACACGAGGCACAGCAACTTAAGAAACTTGTTCAAAGCTAGCAAGTGTTGGAACCAGAATCTGAACCCAGCGCATATTCTTTTTTCTCCACTTCATACTCTTTTTTTTTTTTGAGACAGGGTCTCACTTTGTAGTTCAGGCTGGCCCTGAACTCATTATGTAGCTCAGGCTGCCCTCAAACTCCCAGCAATCCTCCTGCCTCTACCTCCTGAGTGCTGGGATTACAGGTGTGAGCCACCACGCCCAGCTTACTTTTTAAAATTAGTACATGTTTGCAGTACATAATGAACATACTAATCATGGGAGATTTGTACATGTACATAACATATCTCAATTCTTTTCCCACCTCATACTCTTCTGGGGGGGGGTGAGACAGGGTCTCACTATGTAGTTCAGGCTGAACTTGAACTCACTTTGTAGCCCAGGCTGGCCTTGAAATCGGGGTGATCCTCCTTCCTCAGACTCCCAAGTGCTGGGACTACAGGCATGCACCACCATGCCTGGCACACCTCATACTCTTAAGGGCTCTGCTATTCTGTTGTAATTTTCTCAGTCCTGGTCTGGGTTCCACAATAGATTGGGAGGGCCTAGAAGGTAGAGCTTAGGCCTGATTCTTTTTTCAGAAGTCAGTAAGAGGAGAGGAAAGACAGAATGAACTTTTTGGGGGTGCTGGTTTGGAACTGGGAGGGTGGGTGGGCTTGTGCATGCTAGGCAAGTGCTCTACCACTGAGCCACACCCCAACCCCAGGAATAAACTTGTGTACATATCTGGGTCTGGGCTCCAAAGGCAGAGAGCAAGGAGCCTGGGCCTGCGGTCCCTTACCATTCCTCCATACGCTTCTCTAGTTCAGGCAGTAGGAACTGCTGGTGGAAGCAATAGATGGAACAGATGTTAGAGAAGATGCCATGGACAACATCAGCTGGGAAGGAACTGCGGTTCCGAGCTTCTTCCAGCAGCCGGGCACAGAATACCTGTGAAGCAGGACAAGAGGACTCAGCCCACTGGGCCTAGGGCTTGGCTGGGAAAGGGGCAGCTTGTAGGTAAGGGCAGTGTTTGCAGGAAGCTTTGTGGATCTTTGGGATCAGCATTGGTTTAGAGGCTGAGGAGAGAGGGAGTAGAGTTAGGGTTATATATGGGGAATAGAGTTTGGATTATATACTTCAGGTTGTCAATTAAAGGTTGGTAAGAGGATCAAACTTGGGATCATAATCAGAGTTGGCTTCAGGGACAAATTGGTTTCAAGGTCAGAAAGGGGCCTTACCACCTCTAGATTTTGGTCCCAATGGTAGAGTTGGGCTCCAGCCCTACCACTTCCTCCTTGAACACACCTTGGGGCCCCCTGAGGGGCCATTCACCTGATCTAGGAGATGTAGTCTGGAAACATAGGCCTTCTCAGTTTGCAGGAGCTCATTGGCAATGTGGAACACCTTCTGCTGCACAGTCAACTAGAAAGGAAAAGAGGTGACCCCAGATCTGTCATCCTTTACCCTAATCCTCACCCAAGCCCCTAGAAGGTTTTCTTTTTTCTTTTTCTATTCTCTCTCTCTCTCTTTCTCTCTCTTTTAGATGTGGTCTTGCTGTGTTGACTAGGCTGGCCTGGCCTTGAACTCCTGGGCTAAAGCGATCCTCTTGCCTCGGCCTCCCCAGTAGCTGAGACTACAGGTGTGCACCACTGTGTCTGGCTTCCCTAGAATTCTAATAATAGCTTAAATGTTGCTTTAAGCCTAATGTCACCCTAAGATACTTCTGACCCCCCCATAATACTTCCAGCTTCATACTTGACTCCCCTGTCAATCTTAAAGCCTACCCCTTAATTCTAATGACATGCGCTCCCTCACTCAGCCACTTACTCATTCATCTGCTCTATGTATTGGGAATAGTGTGATGGTTAAGCATGGGACTGGGAAGTCAGACTTCCTGGGTTCATATCCCAACTCTGCCATTCACGAGCTTCCATAAGTTGTTTAACTTCTCTGTATTTAAGATTTCCTCACCTATAAATACCAATAATAATAGAACCCACATCCATTTGTAATGGAGACAATTAAATGACTTCATATTAATAAAAGAGCAGACTACAGATTAAGTAGTTTATAAATGTTAGGTATTTGTTCACTCACTAAGTTCATTATCAGCAAAAGGCTTTTTTAGTACCTGTGGTATGAGAAAAACACAAAAGTATAAAAATGTCTAAAACTCTTTGCCTATTGGTCCAGTTTCCTATTCATTAGACACATTTTCTGAGTACCTTTCATCTTAGCAGTCCCTGACCTCAGCCTCCACATCTAAGCTTGGTCCTGGTGGAACAGATATTCTAACTGACACCCAAATGAAGTGCAAGGATGTCTTTTGAAGAAATGTTAGGCTGCCAGGGCACAGAAAGGATCCCTGATGCCAAGAGCCTTCATCTCCAGTCTTAGGTCCCTGAGGGGTTCTAACACTTGTGCCCCTCCTCTAGCTGTTGGGAAGGCTCTGGGATGTGAGAGACTTTATACAGGTAAGGAAACTGAGGCTTACTGTAGGGGAGTGAAGAGGGAAGAGACATGCCTAATGTCACACAGAGCTGCTGTAAGATTTTTCCTCTCTCTCTCTCTCTCTCTTTCTCTTCTTTACTTTTGTTGTGGTACTGGGGATTGGACCCAGGGTTTTATACATGTTAGCTAAGCACTCTACCACTCAGATCTATCCCTAGCCCTTTTTTACTTTTAATTTTGAGATAGGATCTCACTAATTTGCCCAGGCTGACCTTGAACTTGTAATCATCCTACCTCAACTTCCCAAATAACTGGAATTATAGGTGGGTACCACCATGCTTAGCTCATGGGATTAACCTGTTGCATAAGATTTTAAAAATCCCCAACAGGACATGGTAGCACATACATACAATCCCAGCACTCTGGGAAGCTAAGGCAGGAGGATCACAAATTCTAGCCCAGTCTCTGCAACTTAGCAACATAGTAGGTCCCTGCCTCAAAAATGTAAAAAAAAAAAAAAGCCAGGCATAGTGACACACACCTGTAATCCCAGCACATGGGAGGCTGAGGAAAGAGGATAACAAGTTTGAGGCCAGTTTAGGCTACATAGTGAGTTCAAGGCCAGTCTGAACAACATAGACAGACCTTGTCTCAAAAAACAAACAAACAAAAAAGTTTTTTTAAAAAAGGGCTGGAGATGTAGCTCAGTGCAAGGACCCTGGATTTGATCTCTAGTACCTCAAAAATGAATGAATAAATAAATAAATCCATCCATTCATCCTCAACCAGGATGCCCATCTTCAAGATGGAAAACCAAGTCCAGACTAGTGGTTCTCTGATGAGGGTAGGAGCATATTCCTAGTGGGCATTTGGAATGGTACATGATTATTTTGGTGGTGCACGCCTGTAATCCCAGCCTGTAACTGGGAGGCTGAGGCAGGAGGATCACTGCAAATTTGAGGCCACCCTGGGCTCCATACTGAGTTGAAGACCAGCTCGGACTCCATAGTGAGACCCTGTCTCAAACAAAACAAAATGTAACAAAACACAATGATTGGGGAGAGAGGTAGGGTTGCTACTGGTACTGTACTTAGTACCAGCAGACTAGGGAAGCTAAATATACCAAATGGAAACAATGTCCTATTTTGAGAAATACCATGGTATGGCAAGAATCAAGCACAAAAGCCAGGCTCCTGGTTTCTTCATTAAGGTCCTGCTTCTTGGTGAACATGGGTCAGTACCTCCACAGACTCCTGTCTCTCCATCGGGGGAACTGGGATTTCTCTGTCCTTCTCATCCTCCTCCTCATCGTCTTCCTCCTCCAGGTCACTGTCAACTTCCTGGGAGCCGGGCCGGTGGGGGCCGGCCAAAGCCACAGGTACACTGGGCAGGGCAGGGGGCCCGAGACAGAGGCTGTGGCTGGGGGGCCCATCATCACTGACGAAGCAGGTCTCTTCACTGTTGGATGGCGAGCTGATGCTGTCAATACCGCTGTCCCGGTTAGGCACCTTCTCACCATCCCGGGGCCCAGGAGCCAGCAGGAACAGGCAGCGGGAGGCCTCGGCCTCTGGGAGCTGGGATACTGGTGGCTGTGGCAACATGGCTGGCTCTGGGGGACCTGGACAGGGGCCAGGGACTGGCCTATCCGAGGCGACAATCACAGGCTCTCTGAGGTGGGTGGTGGATACACATGGAGGCAGGATATGAGCTTGACTGAGAAGCCTCTCCTACAACTATCCCTTCCTGTCCCAGATCCACCCTTCCCACCACAGGGTTCTACAGGGACCAGACTCACCTTTCAAACTTCTCAATCAGTGAGGATACTGCTGCAGAGCTGGGGCTGGCCTCCACCCTGGGAGCCAGACCCTTAGCCAGTCGGGGGTCAGCAGGCAGTGGACGTGATGGTGGAGGAGGGATAGGCTCAGATGGGGGAGGCATCCGGGGCATCTGCAGATAGCTGGGCTTTGGTGGGACTGGAGAGACAGATAGGGAAGAGGAGAGACCTCAGTGAGCTAGGTTTAGAAGTGGCTGTCATGGTCAGGCTACACCTCCCTCCACAAACCTCAGTTTTTTGTTTTATTCTGGGCTTTTTTGCACAGAGCCATCCTGAGATCCCAGGCCACAGCCCGCAGTCTAGGTAGCACTGCCCCTGAGACCATGGAGCCTCAATGTTTTTCTAAAGAGCCCTCTCCTCTGCCAGCAATTAACTTCTCCCCTCTCACCTCCTCTGTCCCCTCCTCTGAGCTGTTTCTCTGCTCTTTCTGGAAGCACTTACCCTGTGGCTTTGGGCCTGGTGCCCGCTTCAGTGGCGAAGGACGCTGGCTGGGGGTTTCAGTGGGGGAGCCTGGGTCTGAGCGAAGCCGCTGGGGACCTTCTGGATGAGGCTCAAGGCTCTGGCCAGGGTCAAGGGACAAACTTTTAACCAGGATCCGATTTCCCTGGTGCAGCCCTGCAGAAAGGGAGAAACTGTGAAGTGTCTGACTTTCCTCAAAGGGGACAGGAGAATTGCATGTTGTCATGGGTGTCTGAGGTGTTGGGTTTCCCTGAGCCCCTTTGTTAGCTACATTGCTTTTCTGGGGAGCATCTACCCCAGCCCTCAGATGAGGAGCCAGGCTCAAGGCTTGAGGACGGCTGTTTTCATCAACAGATAAGAGTTCTTTATGATCGATACACTGAGTCCATGTATATCTGCAGGTATTACTACTAGGCAGCTTATCCAGGCTGGGGTTGGAAGCACTCTAAAGTTTGTGTATGTGTTTGCAGCCCTTGTTTACACAGCCACAATGGAAATTATTAGCATAAGCCATTCTTCATCCTACCTTTTAAGACCCTGAGAATATATGAAATTTTCCGTCTGCAATTTTGTACAGCAGAGTGTACTTAAAAATAATGAAACTGGTTGGGTGCAGTGGTATACACCTGTAATCCTAGATACTTGGGAGACAAAGGCAAGAGGATTGAAGGTTCCAGGACAGCTTGGGCAATTTAGTGAGAATCTGTCTTGAAATAAAAAGTAAAAAAGGCTGAGGATGTAGCTTAGTACAAAGGCCCTGAGTTCAATCCACAGAGAAAAACAACAAAAAACACACAAAAAAATTATTTCATGAGCAAAAGTTTTGCTTCTTAAAATCTCAACTTTTTTGAACATGGTGGCACATGCCTGTAATCCAGGCACCCTGGGAGCTGAGGCAGGAGAATTGCAAGTTTGAGCCCAGCCAGAGCAACTTAGCAACCTAGCCAGACCTTGTCTCAAAATATAAATTTGAAAGGGCTGAGGATATAGGTCAGTCCAAAGGACCTGAATTCAATCCCTAGTACTCGCCCCACACATATAAATCCCACCTTTGCACCAATCCGTACTACCCTCCTCTACTTCCACATCCATATACTGTGTACCCACACACATACCACCTTCAACACATACATTCAGCATTCCTGAGTTTATGTAACAGAAACAACTTTAAAACAGTAACAGTAAAGTCAGAAAAATGAGAAGCCTTTTGGTACCATCCCTCTTCCCTTACTATAGGTTCCCTGTAAACTCACCCGTTTTGGGCCCTTGAGGAGGTTATGGTCACTATTATGAGGGAAGATTCAGTCTAGGAGGCAGTGATGGGACTTCCCCTAATGGTTGACCTGTTGCAAGGGAATGAGGGAGGGGGGCTTAGATGGTCCAGGCTGGGCAGAGGGCTATAGGAGTGCCTCAGGTGACACAGAAGTCATGTAGGGTCAAAGAGAAGGGAAAAAACTTTGAATGCCAGGCTGAGTAGCTGTACATCCATCCTGTGGCAGAAGGGAACCATGAAAGCCCTTGTGTAGGGAGAGATGCAGGTAAGCAGGTGTGAGGATGAGAAAACAGTAGTTAAGAGTTCCCAGGGCTGGGGATTTAGCTCAGTGGTTTCACTGCCTGCTGCGCAAGCACAAGGACCCGAGTTCGATCCCCGGTACCAGAAAAAAAAAAAAAAGAAGGAAGCAAGATTAAAAAAAAAAAAAGAGTTCCCAGAGTCACCAATGGTACGTGCTGTCAATTATGCTGTACCACAGCCACATGGCCTCTCATAGCCACAAACTGTCACAGTCTCATAAATGACCACCCATAAATGGGCCCATGCAGTTATAAAAGCACATTGTGTAATTTACACTGTTTCACACAACTGTATGCAAGGCCACACAAATTCAAACATCCAAACACATGCCATAACCCCCCTGAAAGTGTGGTCATACACAAAGACCTGCAATACAATCTTACATATAATCACAGTGTCACGGTATCAGACATACCTTCAAACATGGTCATGCACAGTCATAAAAACACACACAGTAACATGACAATAGTTCTGTCATCTTATACAAAAACTACATACCCGTATACCAGCATATATCATCATATATCTCTTAAACATAGTTCCAATGAGTTACAAAGATATACAGTGTCATTTACACTGTAGCTCAAATTGGAGGGTCATGGAGTATCATATACACCATGATGTAACTTTGTTTTTTTATTTGTTTTTTGAGATAGAGTCTTGGTATATAGCCAGGGCTAGCGTCGAACTTGAGATCCTCCATCCTCGGTCACTCAAGTGCCAGAATTACAGGCATGTACCACCACACCCACCTCTCATATTGTACCTTTTGTGTATACCTGCAAACATGGTTATACACAAAGACTATAGCCAAACAGGGTCAATTATATCAGGTCAGATACAACCTCACACAATGGCGAAACAGCCTAAAGTCACATATTACCACCTAATCAGAAGCACAGACACAGAATCAAACACGAAGCACAATTTAATATGTCATACTCATGAAACAAACATGTCCATGGTTAAAAAACAAACAAATGACAAAAACATGTCCATGGTATCACAGGATCTTAGTTCAGGGTTACACAAAGACATAGGACACTTATCTCTTAATCTGAACAGTGTCACATGCTGCCTCTGCTGCAAAAACATACAGCTACAACACACACAGAGACATGTGCACTCTGGCTTATACAGTCACACAGGCAGAAAGAGACACAGGGGATTTTAGGTCTCCCTGTCTTAGAAAAAAAAAGGAATAGCCCTACTCTCGGGGTTATAGCAGCTTCCCTAGGCCTTTTACATGACCCTAAGGCCAGCCAGGTAGGTCCCAGGGAACTCAGGTCAGGGGCTTTTCCCAGCCCTAAGAGAACATGGTGCTCCAGATCCCAGCCCAAGGGCCCCTCCCTCCCCCTATACCTTGTTTGGGCACAGTTTCCTCACTTCCTTCCCCACCTGATCAAGCAGGGCCTGGCCAGGATGGAGGAAGTGCTTCTCTTGACTCAGCTGGGCTACTCATCCTGCCCTGTTCAGCACATCCTGGCTGGTTCTGCCCTGCCCTCCCCCTGGGCATGATGTTGAGGAGTATGAATCACCTGGAGGCAGCACAGGTGGAGACACAGTTGGAAAGACACATGGCCAGAGAAAGTGAGAGACACAGAGAGTAGCTGACAGGGCCAGAGAGCCAGGGAGCAAAACCAGGCATCCTGCCTGCCATGCAAACACAGTACCCCCTCAGACATACACACAGGTGCCAAGGTACCAGGGGCCCCTTGTCAGCCTCTTCAGCCCTGTGGCACATACCTGGCCCTTCTCCACTCCTCAAAGCAGGCAGGATCTGTCAGTCTATAGCAGGGCAACAGGATTCCCATGGGGCTTCTTTCCTTCTGCTCCACTACTGGTCCTCAGGGTAGAGTGACCAAACCATCTTCCATGGCCTTGTGCTAGCACCCTCTGCTCCCTCCTCACCCACCTCACCTGGGAGCCCAGAGGTGGGCCTGCCTCTCCCTCCAGGCAGCCTTATAGGATAGGAGGCTGAATGAAATTCCCAGATAATGGGACACCTATAGTGTCCCAGAGGAGGGGTATAGGGATCGTCTCCCCAGTTTTAGGTGTGGAAATGACGTCAGAGAGAGAAAGAGGCAGTGACTAGCCCAAAGACTCATAGGAAGTCAATGGCAGATGTTCAGGCAAAATGGTCCTGGACTGAACTTTCTTAACCCTGCTCCAAGAGGAAGCTGGAAAAGGGAGGAACCAGGAGGGACAGGTATGGACCCTAATGCTTTAGAAAATCACACAAAAAACTGCAGTGTGGCTCCTAAGAAGAACACCCCCAACACTGCCCATAAGAAGATGAACAATAGGGTTCCAGTTCGGGAGTCTAGGTCTGACCAAGAACCAGGCTAGTTTCCACTGAGGGGGAAAAGATTCAAGATCCCTTCTCCATCTCCTATTTCAGTACTCCCTATCCCTTCCCTTTGCCTACACTTCCTAGTTTCCTCCAAAGTTTTTCCTTATTGGCTCCCTTCTCCCCAGGGCTTGCTCAATCCTGGTGACTGGTTTTATCATATTGCTTTTTTTTTTTTTGGTGGTAGTGATACTGGGGATTGAACACATGCTAGGCAAGCACTGTATCACTGAGCTGTATCTCCAGCCCTTTGTATTTTATTATAATCTAGCTCTGATCATGATTTATCTGCATGAGAACCCTCCATAACTCCCTATTGACCATGGGAAAATAAAAACTTCTCATCCAGGCCTCTATGGCCTCTTATGGCCCTGATGAACTCTCTGGCTTTCCTAAGTTTAGTTTGGTCCCACAACTATTTCTGAGCCTGGTATACTTTGTGGTGGAGAATAAGAAAATCCTATTCCTGCCCTCAGGGAGCTCTCAGAGTAGAAGGACTTCCCTTTCCCTTTCTACAAACCACAGCCTTTCCCACTTACACATGCTAGCCACTACCCCATGACTACCACCAAACTAGGTCTTGCACTGTGTACTGGTTTTCTCCAGTCCATTTTTTTTTACAGTTTGTTATCTATGACATTCTCTTTCACACACATATATCTTCATCCACATCCCCTGACAAGATCCTCCACCAGCACTGCTCCTTCCACTACTGGGTTTACCAGTGTCTCCAATGCCCAACAGAGCAGAGGCCATCAAGGAGCCTTCCTCATACACATAAAAATCACACCACCAAATTCTACAATATTACAGCCATACACCAACTGTGCACAGCACTCAAAGACCCAGAGATAACTTCAGAGACATTCGACTTGTCCATATGCAATGCACCAGGCACAATTGATGCACACACACAACCATCACTCAGACATCTCCCTGGCACTGACAGGAAGCACACCCTAGGCATTCCAGGAGTGTCTGAGTGTTCCCCAGCTCTCTTGTGGAGGTGGAGGAGGGGTGTGCTCTCTCCTTGCCCCATCTCCACTCTCTGTAGGCCCTCAGCAAGCCAGAAGGGCAATCTTTTTAGGATAGAACACAGGGCGTTGCATGTAGGCAAGCACTCTACCACTGAGCTACACCCTAGCTTGAGGAAGGGCAATGTTGATCCTTACATTCAGGAAGCTCCCAATCTAAAAGAGAAGAGACACTCATTCAGGAAAAGCTAAGTGGTGGCTCAGGAAGTGCCCTGGGGTGGGGGGTGGGGGTCAGCTGGTTGGGACTGGGTAAGCTCAGGGGAGGGAAAGGTCAGGGAAAGGGTAGACAGATAAAATACAAGATAACCAGTGTTATCTAAAATTAGATCTAAAATAACCCTAAAGCCTCATGGGTTTGGAAGGATTATGGGGGTAGTATAGCTGACTCCCTGTTTTTAGAGGGTAGGATCTGATTGGAAAAGGTGGGCCACTGTGGTCATGACCTGGAAGGATGTATTTTCCTTCCCAGCTCTTCCCTTCACTCTGTTTCCAGTCTGCCAAGCTGTGAGCAGCATTTTGCCTTGCCCTTCTGCCATGCTGTCTTACTTTGGAGCCAGCAACTATGTACTAAAACATGGGCCAAAATAAACTTCTCTTTCCTTAAGTTGTGGGTGATGGGTATTTTGTCTCAACAATGAGGGAACTAAGACAACCAGTTAAATTTGAATTTTCAGATAAACAATTCTCTCTCCCTCTTCCTCTCCCTCCTCCTTCTCCCTCAGGGCCTCATATATGGTAGAGCTGGGCTATATCTCCAATCCTTTTTTATTTTGAAATAGGGTTTCACTAAGTTGCTAAGTTGACCAGGCACACCAGTCCCTGCTTCATAATAAAATTTTTTTAAAAGACGGGGATAATGACTGTTATGGCTTGTGCTTAAATGTCCCACCAAAGCCTCATGCAGTTATAAGTAAGGCTTTTTCAGGGTGGCTGGATCTAGAGTGTGTGATTGATTCATGGTACAATGCTATGATTAAGGGTGCTAGGATTAAGGGTGGGTGATTACTAAATCAGTCCACTGATTGGTCTGGCACCACCCTAATCCTGGTAGCCTAGACAGAATATAAAAGGGGCTGGGACGGGGATTTAGCTCAGTGGTTCCACCACCTGCCTCACAAGCCAAGGACCGGAGTTCTCCGCGGTACCACAAAAAAAAAAAGAGTATAAAAGGGGCAGAAAAAGGCTGGGCATGGTGGTGCATGCCTGTAATCCCAGCATTCAGGAGGCTGAGGCAAGAGGATCACTGCAAGTTTGAGGCCAGCCTGGCTACATAATGAGTTCAAGGCCAGTGTGAACTATATATCAAGACTCTGTCTCAAAAAAGCAAAAAACAAACAAACAAAAAACATAGGGGCAGAAAAAAGCTTGCTTGCTTTGCTACCTTCTGCCCACCATTAAGTGTTTTTTCTCTGCAATGCCTGTCTGCCATGCTGCCCTGCCTTGGAACCAGCAGATTATGGACTGAAACTTTTACAAAGTGTGAGCTAAATAAACATTTCCTCCTTTAACTTTGGGTATTAGGTATTTGTCTCAGCAATGAGAAAAGCAACTAAGACAAAATTTGGTACCAAAGAAGTGGGGTCATTGCTGTGACTGTACCTGATCATGTGGCTTAGGAGCCTTTGGAGCTGGCTTGTGGGAAGGGGAAAGTTGAGAAAGGTTTGGAGATGCCAGCTGAAAAAGTAGGGCTGGAATGCCTGAGGCTGTACTTGATGGGAGTTTCTGGTCAGAGCTCAGAAGACCAGAATTCTGAGAGAAATGATGTTGGTAAAGACCAGGCTTGGGAGGTTTCTGCTGGGAAGAAGGACTGCATTGGCTGTTGGACTCCAGACAATGTGAGTTATGGCTTGGAAGAAAGTTTGTCTGCACTTTTTTTGTGTCCAGAGACTTTGCCTGAGACAGAGATCAAGGATGGCAGACTAATTAATCTTGCAGAAGAAATTTCAAGGCAGTCAAATGTTGAGGCCATGGCATGGTTACTGCTGGGGGCTTTCAGCCGATTTATGTTGAGAATGAAGAGCAAAGAGCCCAGCAGAATGATTTAAAACATTTTGAGTCTGGTCAGAAAGTAAGCTCCAGGAAAGCTATGGATTTCAAAGATAGAGCAGAAGGGATCTTGATTGCTGAGAAGGGTCAGGACAAGGGAAAAGATGGCATGAGGGCATCACAGTAAGCAGCAGGACTCTACCCTTAGCAACCTCAAAATTGCAAAAGTGAAAGACTTTGCTTTGAGAAGAGAGCCCCAGAGCACCATGTTCCAGAATAGTGGTGGCCTAGGGAAGTTGTTCCTTGGGATTTGGTTCATAAGCACTGGATACCTACAGCCAGGAGAGAAGGATGCCTGGCTACTGCTCCAGCTGTCAATAGATCTTGGCATCATCCATATGGTGCTGGTTTTAGGCACATGCAGAATGCAAGAGTTGTGGGGTTAGGAAGGCTTCCACCTAGATTTCAAAAGGCCTGAGAGGCCAGGCAGTGTGTAAAGCTGTGAGTGTGAAGCCAAAAGTGCAGTGGAGACCCCAGAAGATTGGAGAAGCCAGGAACATGTGTCATCCAAGGAAAGCTACAAGGAGTGAGCAAAGCCAGCCAAAGAAAGAAGCCATGGGAGCTACAACCACAAGAAGTGCCATAGGGGTGAAGCCTCCCCAGCCCTTTGGAGTTCACAGATTTCCAGGAATGCCGGACATGGAACTATGGGATTTAATGTTTCCCTGCTGGATTTTGGACTTGCTTTGGTCCCATTCCTTGCATCCCCCTATTTGTACCTTTTGGAATGGTAATGTCTATCTTGTGGTACTGAGTGTTGAAAGTGTTTAGCTCTCTTTTCACTTCTACAAGGGCCCACAAGGGCTCACAGCTAAGAGTTTGCCTTAAATCACAGAGAAATTGGACTTGGACTTTTCAGCAATGTTGAATCTGTTAGGACTTTGGCAACTCTTGGAGGTGGACTAAATGCACATTTGATAAAGGGATGTGCATGAGTCTTTGGAAGGCCTGGGCAGAATGTTATGGTTTTGTCTAGATGTCCCCCCAAAGCCTCATGCAGTCATGGGTGGGGCTTTTTCAAAGGTGGCTGGATCTAGAGTATGGGATTGATCCATGGTGCAGTGTTATGGTGAAGTGTGGGTGATTACTAAATCAGTCCACTGATTGGTTTAGCACCACCCTAATCCTGGTAGCCTAGATAGAATATAAAGGGGGCAAGAAAACTGCTGCTAAGGTCCCTTGCTTGATTTTGGTCTCTACTGCCTGCAATGAACTGTTTCTCCTCTGCGATCCCCCTCTGCCATGTGCCACCCTGCCTTAGAGTCAGCCAACTATGGACTGAAACCTCTATGAACTGTAAGCCAAATAAACCTTTCCACCTTTTACTTGGGTATTTTGTCTCAACAATGAGAAAAGTAACTAAAATAGTGGCTGATGCAGAAGAGGAGCATTTTGGGCTGCTGTAGCACCACCCCCAGTGCCAAGGAGGAGCCTTCTGGGCTGCCATACCACCACCCCCATCCCTGAGGAGAAGAACTGCCCCCTGACCTGAGGAGGAGCATTCCAGGCCACCATACCACTGCCCCCAGCACCACGGAGGTGAGCCACATGGGCACCAGCAGCACTGCCCTTAACCCTTGACATGAGAAAGCACATAAACAACTCTCAAAACCAGACTTCCAGATCACCTAAAGCAACTGAGGAAACCGGGAAACGAGATGGAACAATCTGATACTCAACCACCTGGACTCCCTGAACTACAGCAAAAGAGGATCTGGAAAAAAATGAAAACAGAAATAATTTCTCAGATAACAGCAGAGATTATACCCACAGTGCAAGACAATAATTAATAAATCTAGAGAGGACACAGATAAAAAAATAGAGGAGCTGAGGAACATGATGGAATTCCAACATAGGAAACAAATTGAATCCATAAAACAGATGCAAACAGATTTCCAGGAAATCATAAACTCCATTGAAAGTCTACACAGCAGAATGAGCCACTGTGAGGACACAATTTCAGATATAGAAGATAAGATTGCAATTAGTGACCAAGAAGAGAAAAATTTCTTTAAAATAGTAAGGAGGAGAGAAGTCGATCCAGCAACTGCTAGATGATGAAAAGAAGAATAACATAAGACTGATTAGTCAATGAAGAAACAGGAGAGAGTGCAGATGACATAAAAAAAACTGTTCACAGAAGTAATGGCAGAAAACTTCCCAAGCAGGGGAAAAGAACTTGACATACAGATAAGTGAGGCATATAGGACTCCAAC
>NW_004624909.1:2356687-2411148 GCF_000247695.1 Heterocephalus glaber
GTTCATAGCAGCACAATTTGTAATAGCTAAAACTTGGAAGCAGCCCAATTGCCCATCAACTGGAGACTGGATAAAGAAAATGTTTTTTTTTTTATAAAATGGGATACTACTCAGCCAGAAAAAATGAGATATTAGAGACATTTATAGCCAAATGGATGCACATTAAGGCAGTACTCTTAAGTGAAATAAATAGGCCACACGTGTAAATACCGAATAGTTTCCCTAGTGTGAGAAACTGAAAGTGTAAATAAAGACTAAAAGGTATAATAGATAATGTGAAATAGGAAGAAAAGGAGCAAAGGGAAAGGGAAGTGGTAGGGGTAGGTGAAAGGAAAGAAGGGAATGGAATTAATATGAGAAAATGAAAAAACGGAAACAAAGTCTTTGTAAATATGGAAGGATGGAGGGGTTGAAGGGAAGGCAGGGGAATGGGCAAAAAAATAAGAACCAAGAGAGATTATGTAAAGGTGCAAATCTCCAATGATGAATGTCATTATATTTTATACCAAAAATGTACCAATAAAATTAATTTTAAAAAATAGTGGCCCATGCCTGTAATCCTAGCACTCTGGGAGGCTGAGGCAGGAGGAATGCAAGTTCCAGTCTGGGAAACTTAAGTGATACCCTGTTTCAAATGAAACATTTTTTAAAAAGGCTGGGGATGTAGCTCATTGATAGAGATCTTGGGTTCAATCCCCAGTACCACATAAACCCAGACAAAAATTGTTTTGAAACAAGGTCTCACTAAATTGCCCAGGCTGGCCTCAAACTTATAATCTTCTTGCCTTGGCTTTCTGCTAGCTACGATTACTGGTGTGTACCACTATACCTAGCTAATGGATAATTTTTTATGTATAAGCATGTCTTATACATACTTATACTAAGAAGTTATTATGCTATACAGGTTGAGTGTCCCTTATCTGAATGGTTTGGAGCAGAAGTGTTTCAGATTTTGCAGATTTTTGGACTGTGGAATATTTCCATAGATTTTATGATTTGAGCATCCCACATCTGAAACTCCAAATCCCAAATTTTAGAGCATTTTGGATTTCAGATTAGGGATGCTCAACCTGTACTAAAAAGTTATTTACTGTATATCTGAAATCCAAATCTAATTCTACCTTTTGCGGACAAATTCTAGCAACCCTATTGAGGCTTGGCTTCTGAGTACATGAGGCAGAGCCAGGCCTACAAAGCACACCTAGCAACCAAGACCCACTAGACTTTCATCCATTTAAGCCTGAAGCAGGCTGAGGGCTTTACCCAATTTCCCCTGCAGTGGGCACCTGAATGCCTATGACAGTGACATTATTTCAGAGATAACTTTGCAACTAGTCTCATTTGTTTAAAAATAGAGTTGGGACTGGAGGTGTAACTCAGTGTACAACACTTGCCTAGTATGTGTGAGGCCCTAGGTTCTATTCCTAGCATTGCAAAAGAGGAGGGGGCTGAAGAGGAGGGGGGATAATTTAAAAATCATGATGCTTGACTATTCCAAGCAAGAGTGATGCCATCGTAATCACTGACTGGACTGCCTGGATTAAAGTATTAGCCGGGCGTGGTGGCAAACGTCTGTAATTCCAGCACTCAGGAGGCTGAGGCAAGAGGATCACTGTGAGTTCAAAAACAATGTGAGCTACACAGTGAGTTCGAGGCCAGCCCGAACTGAATAGTGAGACCCTGCCTCAAACAAAAGCCAAAACAAAACAAAACAAAACAAAAGACTGGCTGGTGTTGGAGTCACACAGAACCCAGTTTAAACCCCAATACCACCATTTACTAGTGATGTGTCCCTGAGTCTTCATCTATCTGAGCGTCAGTTTCCTTATCTAAAAACAAAATAATAATTTCAACTCCCTGATTTGGGAGTGTCTATGAGACAATGAAAAAGAACACAGTGCCCCCTCCAACACACACATATACATATACAGTGATATGGGATAAACTTGAAAATAATCACACATCCACAAAGTTACAAAACTTCATACAGAGATACAAAACTCCACAGGCCACAGGCTACAACTCAACATAAAACTACTATTAGACCTGGGCATGGTGGCACATGCCCATAATCTCAGCACTCTGGGAAGCTGAGGCAAGAGGATTATAAATTTGAGCCTAGATTGGCAATTTAATAAGACCCTGTCTTAAAAATAATAGTTAAAACCTAAATAAATAAATAAATAAATAAATAAATAAATAAATAAATAGAAAGGACTGGGGATATAGCTTAGTGTAAAGGCCCTAAATTCAATCCCCAATAGCAAACACACACACAAAAATACTACCGATAAACTGAGGAACCTAATCAACCTCAGCCTGAGATGGACATAGAATCTAGCCTCACTCATCATGACAGCTCTAGAGATCAGGGCCAGATTCCTACTAGAAGTGGCTGGACAGTGAAAAAACAATGGTGCCCTGTCTCCCCTATTCAAATACAATTCAAAATACAAACCATACAAAAGTGGAAAATATGTGTCAAGAAGTATAGCTGAGTTTTGAATTTTCCCATGACAACTTATTATTGTTGAAATAGAAAAATCTTTCCAAAAATTGTTTCTGGTTGCTGCATGCCCCTGCTTGGCAGGTGCTCTGAGCACATGCTTCCGAGTTTATTGGCAGAGCAGGTCCAGCTTCTAGCTGAGTTTTAGGACAAGGACTTCTCCTTTGGCCCATTCCCACTGGAACTGAACCCTGTTTCTCCCTCACCTCTTTCTGGAAATTTCAGTTGCCAACCTTCCTACTTCCTGGCTGGCTATAGCTTTGGCTTAATCTCAACCCAGCTATTAGGACCCCAGGCTGGATGATGGCCATTAACTCCCTGGTGACCTGAGGCAAGTGGCTTCATGTTTCTGGACCTAGATTTTCCCACTTGGAAAATGGAGAGAATAAGTGTATGCTACTTATTGTGAGGACTGGTGAGATGCTGGCCCTAGCATTCAGGCCTCCTCACAACTGATGTAAATTTCTCACAACAGGCTCCAAATGTTTGCCCTTCCTGGCTGAGAGGCAGGCCCTAGGGGCAGGTGATATACCTGGGGGTGGGGTGGGGTGGGGAAAGGGAACAGAGAGTGGAGAAGAAAGAACAACATAAAAAAGTGCCTTTTGAGGCCAGGCATGGTGGTGCATGCCTGTATCACAGCACTCAGGAGGCTGAGGTAGGAGGATCTCCATGAGTTTGAGACCAGCCTGTGCTACATAGTGAACTCAAGGCCAGCCTGCACTACAATGTGAGATCCTGTCTCAAAACAAACAAACAACAACAAGAACAAAGTGCCTTTTGATAAGCCAGCTCAGTGGTGGGAAGGAGAATCCCTCAGTTTGAAAAAAAATCAAGGGATAAAGCCATAATTGCCCCACCTCTTCCCACCTGCCCTTTGAATTTGAGTTCCAGCCCAGCTTTGCTAGTCCATCTTCAAAGCCAGACTGCATCTAGCCCTTGCTTGGCCTGGCAGATGTTCTTTCTGGAAATTCAAACACAAAACTCTGTCAAATGGGAAATATGCAGGAGGAGCTGTTTACAGGAACCCTGTCCGTAGTCAGGAGATTCTTCCCTAAAATCTATTGGTCTTCTAAACACAAGGATTCTTCAAAGCCAGATGCGGTGGTGTATGCCTGTAATTCCAGCACTCTGGGATGATGAGGCAGGAGAATCACAGGTTTGAGTCCAGCCTGGGCCACTTAGTGATTTAGCAAGATCCTGTCTCAAAAAAAAAAAAAAAAAAGGCTGGGGATGTAGCTCAGTGCAGAGGCTGTGGGTTCAATCCCAGTATGATGATGATGATGAAGAAGAAGAGGAAGAAGAAGGAGAAGAAGAAGAAAAAGAAGAAGAAGAAGAAAGAAAGAAAGAAAGAAAGAAGAAGAGGAAGAGGAGGAAGAAGAAGGGGAGGAGAAGAAAAGGAGGAGGAGAAGGAGGAGGAGGAGGAGAAGAAGAAGAAGAAGAAATAAACAAAAATAACAGTGAGCAGTCTAAATGAAGCTTCTGAGTAAAATTCAACTTGTCAGCCATCATGTTGCAATATCCGAGTTAAGTGGCCCTTAAGGCCCCCTTTACCCCACTGTTTACTTTTTGCCCCATACAACATGCTCTGGCAGCCTTGGCAGTCCCCTGTCCTACCCCGTGGAATGGCCCAGTCTTCTCTTGGCCTGAGAAAGCTCAGGAAGCTGAGCAATACTTGTCAGGAGTTCTCAAACTGGAGCCTGCCTTTTGTTTTATCTGGCCCACCTTCTGCCCTGTGCAGGATGCCTAGAGAAGAGAACAGGGGATTGTAAGAATATTGAGAATTCTCTGGAACTCAAGCTGTTAATTGTTTAGTATATAAGGATATACGGTATGGGAATTCAACTGTTTACTGCACATCTATCTAGGCCAGGCATTGTGTGGATACTTTCCTGTGTGGCATTCTCCTAACAACTCTGTAAACTGTTAGTTCCATTTTGCAGCCGAGGGACTGAGGCACAAGGAAGCAAAATTACTGGATTGAGGATACACAGCTAGATCCTAAGTATGTCTGTGTTCAGAGTTACACAGCACATCTTCAGTGAATGTTTGCTGACTTGGGAAAGAAATCACATTTGGAGGGTGGAAGGGAGAAGATTTTCTAAAGGATGTGAATTTTAGTCAAGAAGTTGAGGATAGGATGTGTTTTTTCATATAGGGGACTAGGGATGATCCCGCAGACAAGGGCAGGGTATCCATAGGAGGGGAGGGGGGTGAAGTATATGTCTGAAGACAGTGGTATGCCTTGGGGGGTGGGCACAGTGGTTGCCCAGGGCAGTGCATTTTTGGGGGCAGTATTTAAATAGATTAACATATTCAGATATGTTGGAGGGCAGCAAATTGAAGGACTGCCCCAAATGGCATGAACTCTAGCTATGTCACTGTCTGAAGAACAGTGTTCTGGGTTTGCAAGAAGGCTCCAGAGCAGGAAGAAGGAGGAGGGAAGGACAAAAGAAGCAGCAGGCTACCCCCACCCCCAAGCACCATCATAAAGACCTATTAAGGGACATAGAAACAAACACAGGCATGGAAACAGACACATACAGAAATAGCCAGGCACACAAAATCTACAGAACCTTATATGCAGAAACATCTCAAATGGGCTTAGATATAGCCCGGATGGCATATAATCTGGAACATACAATACACACAGATGCAAAGACATACATGGATATATACAGACACACATGCAAACATACACAAGGAAATACAGAAACAAGAACATTAAGGCACACAAAACAGATGCACGAGAAGAAAGCCAGGCAGCCAGGCACATGCATGCATGTGTAAACACACACACACAAACCATACAGCCACATGAGAGCACAAGCAGCTCATCCCCATTCTAGTCCCTTGATTACTGAAAAGGCCTGGCCTCCTTCTCCCTGTTTCTCTGGACCAGAGGCCAGAGAAGGATGGGGGAGGCAGTGGTAGCTCCACCCCAGGGAGGAGCTGGGGACTTCAGAGGACAGGAAGAGAAGGGAGTGGAGTTGCAGCTGGGAGCACTGGGGGCAGTAATTATCCAGGGCTGGGGCTGCCACGCTGGCTGGGATTCCCCTCCCTGTAAGGACAAAGCCACTTGGGAGATGGTCCCTCTGACCCCTGCCTTAACCTCAGGGACCCCAGCTCCCACCCATATCCCCTCCTATCCACCAGAAGCTTGGTCAAATCTGAGAAATGAAGACATAGATTATGACGGAAAAAGACACTTGACAAAAACACTGAGACAAAGACAAGAAGGGAAAAGACAGGAAAACTACAGATATACGGTCTATATTTGTATGTCAGAAGGGAGAGAAAAAAGTCTCCAAAGTGGCTGGGAATCCGCGAAGGATGCAGGCCCTGAGAGGCAAAGGGGCAGGAACAGAAAGGGCAAGCTAGGGCCATTTGTTGAACATGGCTACAATATGCTATGCTGAAGGCTCTGGTTTTGCCTGTGGTGTTTAATCCTCCTAACAGGCCTAGGAGGTGGGAATTACAGCCCAATTTTACAGATGAAAAAGCCAAGCCTCAGAGAAGTGAGGTGACTTGCCCAAGATTAGAGGAAAATGGCACAGCTGAGTCTGGGGGCTCTTCCTATTGCTAGTTCCTGCCAGAGATAGGGACTCAAACAGATCCCTGAAGGAATTCTCCAGAAAGGGAAGTGGTCAGTGAGACTGGGTGACTCACCCTAAGAGATGCACAGTGAGAGACTCAAGCCTTCCCTGCCCTCCCCACTGCCCAGGGGAGGGGAGGGGCCACATCTACACCTGGAATATATTAGGTAGGGAGGTCAGGACGAGTGGAGCTAGGACAAAGCTGGAGGGGGAGCAGAGAACAAGAAGGTGAAGGCAAAAGCAAAGGCGAAGGCAGCAGCGTGGGCAGCAGGCAGCAGTGGAGGAGCAGACCTAACAGGCTGCTGGGGCGGAAGGGCTTCTATGCCAGCTGCAACTCCCAGGGGCTAGCCTTGCCAGTCCCGCCTTTCCCGCTTTCCACCCGCGTCTTCCTCAGTGATTTAACCCCTTTCCTCCAGAGAGCCACAGGGAAGCAGTACAGAGGACTCAAAAGCCACTAGCACCCGGAAGAGCACATCGTTCCCTGGAAGCTTCAGCCACACACTTAAATCCCACACCTTCCTGCCCTTACACCCGGGCTCAGATAGACACAGCTGATGCCTTTGGGGTACTGTCGCCTAGAAATCCTGTCTTTGCTCCTCAGAGTCAGTGCATTTTAAATAAACCACACCCTCCACCCCAGCCTCTGGTCTGCTCCTCCTCCTGCCTTCCCCATCCACTCCAGGAACAGCATCTCCATCCACTAAGTCACTTTAGTCTGAGACTGGGCTTTCTCCACTACTCTTCCCTTGCCCTCAACTCACACATCCACTCTGGAATTTATATACTGCCCTCCACCTCCTATCTTCAGGGCCCTATCCAAGGCCATTCTCCACACCACAGCCAGCTTTTGGAGAACACAGTCCCCTTCAGTCCTTCAGCCTTGTTCAGGGCTCCCCTTGCCTTTGGGGTGAACTCCAAACTCCTGAGCATAGGGACAAGGAAGGCCTAAGCTCAAGAACACTTCCCTGCCCCCACTATCCAGCCACAATGACCTCTTGTCGTTGCTCAAAAGTGCTCTCTTCCGGCTGGGGCTTTGGTGCATGTCATTCCCATGGCTTGAACCACTTTTCTGCTTACCTCTGGACTCCTATTTACCCTTCAGGTCTCATCCCAAGTGTCCTCTTTTCCCTGCCTCCTCCCCATGTATTCTTGTAACATCTTTGTTTGGAATTACTTGTAGTGTGACTTTCTTGCTAGATGTGAGCTCCATGAGGACAGGGACACCCAGCACCTAGCCCAGAGTCTAACACATAGTAGACACTCAACAGATTTATGTTAAAAAAAATCTTTTTCCTCTCCTCTCTCTCCCTTATTTGTTGACCAAGTATTTGTGGCTGCCATACTATATGCCACACAAATGCCACCAGCAGGTCTGTAATGTTACAAATGGGGAAACTAAAGCCCTGAGAGGGGAAGGGAAGCTTGACGGCACAATGAAGCAATGGCAGAGCTACAGTGCTTAAGCTCCTTTAGCTGCTGCTCTGCAGCCTTGTCTCCAGCCCTGTGTGTGCTTTAGAGGTGTGATGCCTTCCAGGTTCAAGGAACTAGACACTGGTGCCCCAAGAAGCTGGTTCTGCTGCTCCAAAGATGTGTTCTCTTTTCAGATGAGGGAATTTATATCTGAGGGGCTAGCCAATGGCAGACTGCTCTTCCGGCCCTCATTCCAGACAGGTCCTAGCCCCACCCAGAAAAGTGTCTGGCCAGCTCCACATCTGCCTAAGGCATTTAGCTAACTGGGCCCCAGAAAGCCATGGCTTATGTCTTTCTGGGGCATTGTAAGCTGGGATTCACCCTAGAGGGAGCAGGCAGCTTCAGCTGGCCTCTCCTCCGGAGACAGAACACCTGAAAGGGCTAAGGAGTAGAAGTGCCAACAGTCCTCACTTGAAAACTTCAGTTCTTTGAATCTTGTCTGGGGAAGTCCTTTGTCCACCAACCCAGACTGTCTACATTTTGTTGTGTTTGTTTAGAAGGCTTCAACTGACTAGGAACCACATCTGGGTCTTTCCCTAAACACTCTTCTGAAATCTCAACTACTGCTTTCCAAAAAATCCTTGCAGAGCTTACCACTGCCTCCTGTCTGGAGCCTCCTCTTCTCCTTTCCATGAGTAAACTCCCTCTGTGGCTTCTTAGATGGCCTGAGCACGAACAGCATTGAGGGGGCCACATGAATTCACTAATGTTTGATTTGCCTTTCAGGAGTACTACCTCAGTCCTTGCAAAGGTCAGCTACCCTGGGTGGGTATATGTGAAATGGGTCTCAGCTCCACACAAATATGCTTTAAAAACCACTCCACTCCCTCCCCCAAAAGAGGCATTTCTAAGGCAAAGTTTGGGTAGGTAGTGAATGATCCACCTGAATGTGATTGTGCTGACCTCACTGTCTTCAAGGATGCACTGGCTCTCAGAACCATGCACACTCTCCCTATGAGCTACCATGTGGGCCATGGCATGTGTTGGTAATGAAAACTGCCAAACATCTCTGCCCTGCAACTATTTCCTGAAATTTGTAATTCTACACCCAAATGCCTGCTGGCTATCTCCACTTTGATGCCCCCCCATTCCTCTCAAATCCAGTAGGTCTCAAATATGACTCACTACATTTCCTTAAACCTGCTCCTTCTCTTGCATGTAGATGGCCCCACCATTATCCATCAGGTCACTCTAGTTGGTGTCAGAAAACCGGCAGCTATCTGGACTTTTCACTCTTCTTTGGTCTCTACATCCAAGCCACTACCAAAGTCTGTTGAGCACAGAAATATCTCTCAGATCTTACTTTCCCTACCAGCTGCCACTCTAACCTGAACTATCATCACCTAGTACTGGAATGACTGCAACACCCACCTGTCTGTATCTCTGCTTCCACTCCAGAACCCTTTCCATCCATTTTTCATATGCACCTAATGGGAACACATCTGAACACATTATTTCCCTGTTGATAAACCCCTCAATGGTTCCTATTTGCTATCAGGAGAAGGCCCTTTGCCACTCATCCCAATACCAGCCCCCCCCCCCCCCCCCCCCCCCCCCCCCCCCCCCCCCCCCCCCCCCCCCCGCTCCATGTCACCATGCCTTTGCTTCCACCAAACCTACCTGAACTGCCTGGTATCACTATAGAGCCCTTCTTTTGGGCCAGGTCCTGTGCTGGACACTGCTGTTGTCAGGATTTACTCTGCCTAAAGTTCCAGAACTGTAGCTGGCTTCTAACTTGGAAATGCTAAGTGGCAGCCATTCACCAGCTAGGGCTACAGGCAAACTGAGGCAGTCAGTGTTTATGTGTATGTGGATGAGAGACTGACTAACTTCCTTTTTTCTTAGATCCCATACCTCCCTTCTGGGCTGGGACTGAGAAAATCCCACAAAGGGCCCTGGGGAGAGAGCCTCACAGGAGAAGGCAGATGCATAATGACTCACTGCAGGATCATGGCTAAATCACCACCTCTAGTCAATCAATCAATCAATCACTGCCTCTCTGGGCCTCCACTGCCTCAACTAGAAAATGGGTTTGTCCCGTGGTTTCTACTCTAGGATGTGCATCAGAGTCACCCAGAATCTTTTAAAACTAGATTTCTAGGTTCTGACCCCAAGACTCTGGAACTCCAAGGTAGAATCTTGGAATAATATTTTTAAGGTCAATAAGGGATTCTGATGTTCATTGAGTTTGGGAAACCCAGAATGAGACAGTGTCTAGGGACTTTTAACTTCCAAGTTAGAAGGCATTTTTAATCCGTAAGGGTCTTTGAAGATGCCCCAGTCTCCAAATCAGAAGGAGCCAGCTTATCTGCTATCCCCCAAATTGGCTCAATTTTTCCCACTACCACACAAAAAGGCTGTAACATCAGGTACAACTCCTTTGACTGACTTAGAATCCGGACCCAAGCTCCTCCAAACTCCCAGTACCTGGCCTCAATCCTGGGAAATAGGTAGGATAACACCAAATCCCTGTGTGCAAACCTGTACTTGGAAACCCCTTTCCAACTCTCTCAAAGCCTTCTCTGTCACCTTGCTGGCTAAATCCAGTGACTCAATAAAGCCTTAGGTTTTATTGGCCTGGAAAATGGGCATAATAGCAATGGTCCCTCCCTCTACCAGAATTGGACAGGACAACTAAAAGAAAAAGGACTTGGAAGCAATTCAAGGCTCTTTACATGGATAAGGTATAATTATTATTTTGAAAAACCTCCCCTGAAGGATGGGCCACTGGGATCTAAGGATGGTGATTCAATAAAGGCTTCAGCAGTCTGAGAGAGGAAGCCAGCAGGCACAAGGAAAGCTTAACATGTGGACTAAAATGTTTCAACCCCTTAATTGAAGTTCTGGAAACCCTCCCTCCCTCTTTCTCTCCCTCTAGCACACACACACACACACACACACACACACACACACACACACACCCTACAACCACCAACCCTGCCCTCTTTGGGCCAATTATAGGCAAATCCTGTGGAGAGAGAAGCAAGTCACTTGTGCCTAACCTTGGGCTGACTGGCCAGTGGGGGAGGTAGGCCTCTCAAAACCCATGCTGCTGTGAATCACATGGCCCAGTGCCCATCTTGCCAATGTTTGAGTAATTCCTCCACCTCTTCTTCAGAAGGTTTTTCTCTCTTATCTTTTATTTTTTAAACTCCTGGTTGTTGAAGGCTTTGTACCCAATACTGTATCTCCTACCTCCTCAAAGTATTCTCTAGATAAGGAAATTGAGGCTCAGAGAGAAGTCACTCACCTAGGTTCACAATGAGTCAGTTATGAATGGGTGGGAGGAGACCAGGTCCTTCCCTGACACACTTCTTATTCCCAATGCTCATTTTGGATTAAAAAAAATACCCATCATGCAATTACAGAGGTGTGAACTTCACTAGAGAAATGCATCCTGGGAATACTTTTTGGGGGAGAATGGGAGTGATTTGGGAAGGATGTTGTGATTTGTAATTTGGAAGGATTGGTGGAGGGGGAGGGAATACTCAGAAACACCACCATGTATTGATCAGAGAGGTCAAAGACTAGAGGTCTGAACACTCCCAGTTACTGACTCTCAGACCAAGAATATCTGGAGGGCAGGAATTCAGTCTTTCTCTTAGGCAACAGTTACTGAGGACCTACATGTTCTTCCTTAGTGTCTGTTCAGGCATTTGTTTAACAAGGATTTATTGAGTACCTACTTTGTGCCAGGTACTATGCTATTGACTGGGGATACAATAGTAAGCAAAACATACACAACCCCCATGCTCTCAAGGAGCTCACATTCTACTGGAGGAAGATAGACAATAAACAAGCAGACACATATAATAAGATAATTTCAGACTGTATTAAATGCAAGGATTAAATGCACACTGGCAGCTGTGATGAAGATTCACAAATGGCCCTACTGAAAGTGGTCAGGGAAGGTCTCTCAGAGGAGGTGACATTTGAGCTAAGACCTGAAAGATGAGGAGCAAGCCAGGTGGAGGGTTAGGGGAAGAGCTACCAGACAAAAGGCAAAGCAAATGCAAAGACCCTGTGGTATAAGTGCTCATGGATGTTTTAGTATCTATAAGACAACACTACAGGTAAAACAAGTATGAGTAGCCCCCTCCAGACAGCGTATATCAAGGGGAGTTTGGAAAGCCAGCAGAAGCAACAAGGAGGGTAGGGCATTAAGAGTCAGTTGGCTATCTCCAGCCTACAAGGGAGCTCCCTGAAATGTCTCAGAGATTCCACAGCCCAAGGTCATGACAGCAGCAAGGGGCACATCCTGCCCATGCTTGTTTCACTGCTGCTACCTGCTAGCTAGGCTATGGTCCCAAAGACCTGTAGAGCCTGGAATATGAGCCCTGGAAGTCCTCAGGGGTTGTTATATTCTTTTTTTGGGGGGGGGTACCAGGGATCGAACTCGGGTCCTTGCACTTTCGAGGCAAGTGGTGGAACCACTGAGCTAAATCCCCAGCCCCTCAGAGGTTTAAACAACCCTTTCAGTCCCAGTGAAAGGTAGGGTAGATGTGTATTGCTTTTCTTCCATGGCTGACATGAGAATGTGCCCAAATGGAGGTGTCCCTGATGTGTTCCTGAGGCATTCAGGGCTGTGTAGAGCAAAGGCCTCTCCTGACAGTGGTCTCTGGCCCCAGCCTTAACTAGAAACAGCAATTTGAGCAATCATCCTGATTTACCCTCACAAACCACTTTGAGGCCCTTTGCAGATCCGCTCTGCTACAATTGGCTTCTGCCCCCTCTGATCTTTCTGCTCTCTCCCTACCTACCAGCCCCTTCAGCCTGATCCCCACTTTTCTTTCTCATCAGCACCTACAACTCCTTCCTTCCCTTGTCCTCCTGCCACACACACCTGGCAGAATCCCAATCTTGGATCAATCCACCATCCCACTTTTTTTTTTCCATTCATACTGCAGGGCTGCTGAATAGTACAGGAGAAAATCACATAAGCAGAAGGCTTGGCATTACTTTCATGGTCTCCAGCTTCAGTTTGGGGAAGTGGAAAGACCACAGATTTTGGACTCAAATAGATCTGGTTTTGCATCTAGGCTCCAGGCTGATTGTATGACCTTGGACAAGTTACTTAACTTCACTCAGCCTCAGTTTCCTCACCTACGAATGTGGTCAATGATAATCTACTTCATTGAGGAATACTGAAGCTGAAATGAGAATCCATGTAAAACACCCAGTTGAGGGCCTTGCACAGTGTAAGTGCTTGCCTAATGTAAGACTCCTTTTTTCCTATTCCCACCACTAACACATCCTGTTCCCCCAAACACATCCTCACTGATGCTTTGCAAGTCTGCTTTTTCTTGAAGTGCTTCCTCTCCCATTAGTCTCAGCAGATAGGAGGGGGTCTAAACGGTTCAGGGACACAGGGGACAGAGGTTGAAAGGACTGGTCAGCAGGCAGAAGGATGAGTGAGAGGAGGGTCTGGGGTGAACGGGCCGGCCCCAAGGTGGGGTTTGGAGGGCCCAAGAACAAGAACCCGCTCCCAGTTCCAGGCCTGTGGCCCGGGCTCCCATGCTGTCTCAATCACTCACCAGGCCGAGGCTGCGAGCCCTCCAGGTGGTAGGAGAAGCGCAAGGCCCGGTGGTGCTGTGGACTGGGGCCGCAGGGCAAAACCCGGGGGCCTGCAGCAGCACCCAGGCTGGCATCCGAGGGTCCGGCAAACTGGGGCTCCGGGGGGCCGCTGAGAACCAAGCCCGAGCCCCTGCGCACCAGCAGTCCCTCTTCGGAGGCTCCAGGGTCCGAGTCTGCACAGGCCGGTGGAGCGGCGCCAGGGGGGTTCGTGGTCGGGTGTTCGGGATCTGAAGGCCCGGCGCTCCCCGGGGCTCTGTGGCCATGCATGGTCCGGGCCTGGGCGCGGGGCCCGGGCTCCCCGCTTGGCTCCAGCTCCTGGGGCGGAGGCGCAGGCGGAGGAGGCCCGGCGCCCGGCGGAGCAGCGGCCTCAGGCTCGGGGGGCGGGGCTGCGGGCTCAGCCCCACTGCGGAGACTCCAGCCCCTGGTCCGGACTCGGACCAGCAGCCGTGGCAGCCGTGGCAGTAGCAGCAGCAGCCGCGGCCACCGCCGCTGCTGTGCCAGGCATCGCAGGCCTTGGCCCCAAGAGGGGAAAGGGCTCTGTCGGGTGGTTTGGGGGCCGGCGGGGGAGCGTTGTCTACGCGGCTGCGGTTGAGCGAGGGTCGGGGGGCTGCACTAGGTGCGGGCTCTGCAGAGGATGGCGAGCCACTTCCGTGGCCTCGGGGCGAGCGGTCAGTCGGACCCGAGTGCGGGGTCCGTTCTTTCTCTCGGAATGGGAATCTATCTGGGCTCTCCTGGCTGGTCAGAAAGGGTTCTTCCTCCCGCCGCTACAGAGGCTGGGGGCGGAGGAGAGGGAAGGGAGGGGAAGGGAAGGGAGGAAACAGAGGATGGCGCTGGCCTGGTAGTTCGCGTGTACGCTGCGCCCTCGGACTGCGGGGTAGCCTTTTGGGCAGTACTCCCGGACAGGCTCCAGCTGCGGGATTAGGGGAATGGCCTGGGCCGGACTCAACCGTCCTGTCCAGGATCAGCCTGGGTCTCCGCGGCGAAGAGCGGGAAGAAACCCTGGGAAAGTGGGGGCGGGGAAGCGGGAGCCGCCGCTGAGGCTGCCGCAGCCACAGCGGCGCTGGGACCCAGTTACTTGGGGCTCCACCCCTTTGCCCGGGATGTGTGCTTGACCACGCCCCCTCGCTTCAAGCCGCCTCACTTCTCGCTGCGATCCCCCTCCAGGCCCGCTTTCTGCCCCTTAAAAATTCTCTCAACCTTGCCAAGGCGTAGTGGCGCATGCCTGTAAATTCCAGCACTCAGGGAGGCTGAGGCAGGAGGATCGCTGTGAGTACGAGGCAAGTTTGAACTATGTAGCGAGACCTGTCTCATAAAACAAAAAGAAAACAAAACAAAAAAGATCACTCAGCCTACCTTCCCAATCCCTTCCTGGTTCCACACAGGCAAGTCTCTGAGCTCAATCCCCCAAGTCTGCCCTTTCATCTCATTTCAGATTTTCTTTACCCCGCTTGCCCATCTCCTCTCTGCCAGAAGGCTTTCCACATGCTTCGGTTTCCTAGGGCTTGGCTCATAGCGGACCTGTCTTTGATACCCAGGACTTTGTTCAGCTTAGACCTCCTGCTCCTTTACTTTTCCACTCTCTTACCGATAGCTTCAGTTCCCTGGTTTGTTGAATGCCCCTGGCAACATCCCAACCTTGGATCAGTCCAACTATCTGCCTTTTCCATGCCTGTGCAGAAGCAGTTAAACATTGCAGGAGAAAACTATTTAACTGCACAGATTTGTGCCATATAAGCCCATGTTTCTTAGCTTCTATGGGGCCCTAAGTGCTGACCCAGAACCCTACTAATTAGCTCTCTCCTGTTCTCCCCACCCTGACTTACCAGTCCTCTTTCCCTCTCCTAGTCTCCACAGTGGCCATTTTAAACTTTCTCCCCTCCCTTCAGACTCTCAACTCCAGGTGCCTCCTAATCCTCAGCAGATGACTCCACCTCCTACTTCACACAGTAAACAGAAGCCACCGCGGGGAGCTCTTGACTTCTTTCCACCAAGCCTAGGAATTTGTCCCTTGCTCCTTCCCATCAGACTCTAAACACACTCAGGTCCCTTCCATCTAAAAACAATTACCCCCTTCCCCCAAAAAAATTACTCCCAAATTCTCCCTCTCCAAACACCTCCCTCTCTTCTTTCTACAAATTTTCCAAAAGAGTTGCCTATATTAAACTGTCTTTGTTTTCCCGCTCTCACTTGTCTTTCATCCACTCCAATCTGGCTCCACTACTTGCATGAAACTGCTCTCCTGTCAAGGTTCACCATGACTTATGGTCACCAAATCCAATAGAATCTTTTCAGAGATTATCCTATGTGGCTTCTGAGTAGCATTTGGCACTGGTGACTACTTCCTCCTCCTTAAACTGCTTACAAGACATCCCATTCTCAATTGATTGGTAATTCCTTTTTACTTTCCAGACTCCTCCTTGTCCAACCTCTAATATTGGTGGCTTTTTTTTTTTTATGCTGTACTGGGGATTGAATCACCCAGGGCTTTTGCACTGAGCTAGATCCCCAGGCCTTTTTATTTTGGGACAGGATCTGACTAAATTGCCCAGGCTGGGTTTAAACTTTGAATCCTGCTTCAGCCTCCCAGAGTTCTGAGATTATAGGAGAGTGTCAAAGATTTGGCCTGAACTCTTATGTCTTCTTTGCTCTCTGCTCTTTCCTTCAGTTATCTCATTTGCTCTCGCTGCTTCAGTTATTTCTTTGATGATGATCCTAAACTGACACCTCAAGTCCATGTTTCTCTTGGCCCATACATTCAGCTGGTTATTAGACAACTTTACCTTAATATCTCAGCCAGCAACACCTAAATCCTCAGCTTTCCCCAACTCAAGCCATTCTCCTCCCAACTGATTTGTCCTTCTTTGCACCTTACCTTAGTGAATGACTCCAGTCAAAGCAAAAAAACTGAGCAATACCCCGGCTCTTCTCTCTCCTCCATCTCACAAGCCATTACTAAATTCTGTCACTTACCTCCTAAATATCTTCTAAATCTGTTTAGTCTCTTTGTTACTACAGCTACTTCCCTAGGATAGTTTACCATAGCTTTCCCTCCTCCCTTCCTTTCTTTCTCTTTCTTGCTTTCTTACTTTTTTTGTTTTGCTTTTTTAAACAAAGTCTCACTATGTAGCCCAGGCTGGCTTTGAACTCCTAATCCTCCTGCCTCAGCCTCCAAGTTCTAGACTTACAGGCTGATGCCACCACACCCAGCAGGCCAGGACCATTTCTAACCTGCAATACTTTCACAGCTTCCTTGTTCTAGTCTTGTTCCTTGAAATCTATTCTCTACACTGCTGGCAATGTGTATCTTTTGAAAAGGCAAATCAAACCATATCATTCCCTTGTTTAGAATCCGTGAATGAATCCCCACTGCCTCAAAAGGAAATTTACCTTCCTTAACAGGGACAGTTAAGCTGGGCCCTTCATAATCTGGCCCCTTGCTAGCTTTTCCAGATTCTATGCATGAGTCAAAACTGCAATTCTTAGGCTGTTCCTTAGCCTCTCTAGCCTCTGAATGTTTGCATATGCTGTTGCCTCTGCATGCAACTCTCTCCAGTTTTTCCTAATTCCATTTCATTTGTTCTCCAAATCTCAGTTCATTCAGTGAGTGTCTTCTGAGCACAACCATGGGCTAGGCTCCATGTGAGTCACTAGCTGTGCAGTACTAAGACCTGAACAAGTCAGTGATGAATAAACCACCCTCAAGTTTACAGTCTTTTATTAACGAGAATGTGAAATAAACACGTAATTACAATACATAGACACACATAATTACCAATTGTGATAAGTCTCTAAAAGAGCAGAACAGTGATAGGAAAAATAATAATGGGTCTGGAGATGATTTAGCCTGAGGGGCCAGGTAAAGCCTGATGTTTAAGGTGAGACTGGAAGAATGAAAGTCCACAGATGATGACCAAAGGCAAAAGTGCTCCAGGCAGGGGACACAGCAAGTGGGAAGGCCCTAGGAAGGAAAATGGCATACAGTTGTCCCTCTGTCACATCCACTGATTCAACCAACCTTAGATCAAAAATATTTGAAAAAACTGTGCATGTACTGAACATGTACAGACTTTTTTTGTTGTAATTACTCCCTAAATAATACAGTATGAAACCCATTTCCATATTATTTGCAAATATTATGTCTTTCTTCTTGGTGGTACTGGGAATTGAACCCAGAATTTTTACACTGAGCTATATATCCCCAACACTTATTTTTTATTTTGAAACAAAATCTCCCTAAATTGCTAAATTGTCTAGGCTGGGCTGGTACTTGCAATCCTCTTGCCTTAGCCTTTCAGAGTGCCGGAATTACAGGTGTGTACCACCATACCTTGCCAATACAGTCCTATGCATTTTTAAAAATGTGGTCCTGCTGGGTGTGGTGATGCATCCCTGTAATCCCAGAATTTAGGAGGTTGAGGCAGGAGGATGGCTGTGAGTTCAAGGCCAGCTTGCTACATAGTACGTTCAAGGGCAGCCTGAACTACATAGTGAGACCCCGTCTCAAAAACACCCCCCCAAAAGAACTCACCATGTTGCCTTGGCTATGTCATTTTGTATAAGGGACTGTGAACATTTGTGGATTTTTGTGTCCATGCCTGGGGGTCGTGGAACCAATTCCCCCAAGGACAGGAAGACTAATGTGACTGGAGCATAGAAAGTCAATGGCAAGTGGGGTGAGATATGCAGTTGGAGAGGCAGGCAGGAACCATATTATGTAGGACTTTCTAGGCCATGGTAAAAAGAATAGATTTTATTTTTCAAACAATGCAAAGGTAGTGAAGAGTAATTTTTTAAAGGGGGTACAAATTAAACTTTTTTTTTTGGTACCGGGGATTGAAGAGTAATTTTAAATGTGGGTCAAACTAGAGAAGGTACTGAAGTCAGATGAGAAAAGAATAGAAAATGTAAGAGTGTATCATAGGATCATGTAGAAAAGGTTAAGTACGTGTCATAAAACTTCTCAATTTGTATCATATGTGAACTGGATCATAAGGAAAAAGTGTCTCTTTAGCAGACACTTTCTGTTCAAAAAATGTTGAAGTATTTATTGAAAGGTTTTAGGTTTGGGATTGGCATGGCATATTTAAGATTTTACAATGACAACTTGGTTGCTGTGGGTTGGATTGGAGGTGGACAAGATTGGAACCCACTGCAGTCAGAGATGATAATGAGTTGACTAAGGTGGAAGGAGTGGAGATAGAGAGAGGTAGACAGATTTAAGAGATACATAGAATTAAAAAAAAAGAGATACATAGAATTGAGAGGGCTTAGTGTGCAGGCTTGGAAGGGGGAAAGAGAAGAGGGAATCAAGGATGACCCACAGGGATCTAGTTGTGGTGGAGCCAGTTGATTCATTGAGATGAGAAAGACAGAAAGAGGAACAGCTTTTTCAGGGAAGACCAAGAGTTCAGTTTTGGTTATGTTCTCTATTCAAGTAGAGAATTCAAGTAGGTGGTGGTATATACATCCAAGGGGAGAGGTTTGGGTTTCATAAGCATAGAGATGACATTAAGTCATAAGAGCTAGATGTGATGGCTCACATCCCAGTACTCTGGGAGGCTGAGACAGGAGGATCACAAGTTCGGACCCAGCCCAGGCAACTTAGCAAGACCTTGTCTCAAAAAACAAAAACAACAAAAAAAACCTTATATACTAATAAAATAAAAAAAATTTGGTGGGATGTGGATTTTTTTTGGGGGGAAGGGGTCTCACTATGCAGTTCAGGTTGGTCTTGAACTCATTATGTAGCCCAAGTTGGCTAAAAACTAGCAGCAATCCTCCTACCTCAGCCTCCCAAGTGCTGGGAAAAATAAATTTTTAAAAAATATGAAAAAGAACTGGGGATGTAGCTCAGTGAATCAATACACTATTGGTGAGTGTGTAAATTGATACAATTACTCTAGAAAAAGTTGGGTATTTTCTAGTAAACCTGAATGATACACATACATATTCTATGACCCAACAATTCCAGGTACAGATCCCAGACCAGATCAGTGGTTCTAACAGTATGGCCTGGGAATCCTGTGGACTGGACTTGGGGAGGAGCCAGAACTATAATACTAGTAAGATGTTATTTGCTTTTTTTTTTTTTTTTTGAGACAAGGTCTCACTATGTATTCCAGACTGGCCTGGAACTCATGGCGATCCTCCTGCCTCAGCCTCCCTAGTGCTGGGATTACAGGTGTGCACCACCACGCCCAGCTGTTATTTGCTTTTTTTACTCTTATTCTCTCAAGAATGTAGAGTGGAGCTTTCCAGAGACTACTGACATGTGATATCACAACCGATTGAATATAGAAGCAGATATGAGAATCCAGCTGTCTTCTATTAAGCCTCACAGTTAAGAGATTTACAAAAATGTAAAACAGTGCCACTCTTCTCACTATTTTTGTTTTGAAAAATATAGCTATTTTTCATAAAAATGTGCTATTTGTGCTAATACAGTAGTAGATTTATTGTCATTTTAAAATTAATATAAACTTTTGTTTTTTTGAGACAGGGCCTTACTGTGTGTAGTCCAAGCTGGCCATGAACTATGTAGTCCAGGCCATCCTCCTGCCTCAACCTCCTAAGTGCAGGCATGCACCACCATGCCCTGACCATCAGCTTTTTCTTTTTTTCTCGGTACTGAGGATGGAACCCAAGGACACTCCACCATGGAGCTACATCTCCAGCCCTTTTTTCTTTTGTCTATGGCCATACCACCCTGAATGCCCCCGATCTCGTCGAGCCCTTTTTATTTTTATTTTGAGATAGGGTCTCACTAAGTTGCCCAGGCAGGTTTCAAACTCAGTCCTCCTACCTCTACCTCCTGAGTAGCTGGGATATAGGTATGGGCCACCATACCCAGCCAGTTTTAATATCTAATGCAGAAAATATCAATTGATATATTCCCATAAACCAAAGTTCTCTGAAGCCTGCACTGCTTTTAAGAATGTAAGTCAGCACAGTGCCACATGCTTGTAGTCCCAGCTACTTGGGAGAATGAGGCAGGAGGATTGCTTCAGCAGTTCGAGGCCAACCTGGGCAACAGAGTAAGAACCTGTCTCAAAAAATAAAGTTTAAAACCTGCCCCTTAGAGCAATCCTTGCACATGTATACTAGGAGACACTACAGGAGTGTTCACAAAAGCCTGTTTATAATAGTAAGAAACTGGAAACAGAAGGATGGGATGAATATATTGAGACATTTGTA
The DNA here is from genome assembly GCF_000247695.1 of Heterocephalus glaber. Next base: position 2,377,025 of record NW_004624909.1, read on the forward strand.
CAATGGAGTATTATAAGAAAATTTTTTAAATGAATGAACTCATACCTATAATCTCAGCACCCATAGAGGCAGGAAGATTGCAAATTCAACCCCAGCCTAAGCAATTTAGCCAGAGCCTATCTAAAAAAATAAAGGAAGGGGGGTGGGGCTACGGTTGAATCCCTGGTAGGGGGGTGGATAAACAATTGTAGCTACATGTATCAACATCAGTGAGACTCAGAAAACCTACTGCTGATTCCAAAAAGTCACTGGAATCATATGTTTCTATAAAGCTGAAAAACATGCAAAATTAAACAATAAATGGATGTAGTCACATGTTGTAAAATCATATAGAAAAGCAATGAAAAAGGAAAAAATCAGGACAGTGGTTATCTTTCAGGGAGGGGAAGAGATATGATTGGGAATGGTTTCACGGGGGTCTTGTCATTAGTAAATGATCTTATTTTTTCTATTTTTTTGAGACAGGGTCTCGCTATAAATGATCTTTTTTTGAAGCTGGGTGATAAGGTACACAGATTTTGTTTTATTAAATAATAAATACTGAGTAAATATTAAAACTGTACAATTTCTTTTCTAAAATTTATAATGTATATCATGAAAAAGAAATACATTAATTTTTAACAAACAGGACTAATTGGCTAGAGTGCTGGTGGGCATGCAGATTGTTACAGGACCCTCAATGACGTCTGAAGGAACACAACACTTTCCTTCACCCCACGAAAGTGGGGCTAGGTGTGTAGACAGTGTCCTTGAGAAACTTGTTGTTGAGGGGAACAGAGCCCAGGAGACAAGGTGATGGTAGGGAGAGAGTCAAAGAATAACTTTTGAAAAAAAAAAGAATAACTTTTGAAAGATAGGAGATATTGGAATATGCTGCTTGGACTAATGGGGGGAGGGGAAGGAGGGGAAGAAGAAAAAGGAGGAGGGGGAAGGGGAAGGGAATAATGCAAGGGGAAGGAGAGGTGTGAGACCCTGTCTAAAACAAAACAAAACAAAACAAAGACAAATTTTCAGTATAACCAAGGCCTTGAAGAGACCTGTGCAAAAGAAGCCTCCTGAAGCTTGAGATTCATTGATTTTTGTTTGTTTGTTTGAGACAAGGTCTCACTATGTAGTTTAGGCTGTCCTTGCACTCACTATGTAGCCCAGACTGGCCTCAAAATCACAGCAATCCTCATGCCTCTGCCTCCTGAGTGCTGGGATGACAGGTGTGCATCACCATGCCCAGCTTCATCGACTTTTATATAAATCTGCCTCTGGCCTCTTTGAACTTCCTCTTCCTCCCTCTCCCCCTCCTCTTCCTCCAGGAATCTTTCTTTGTATTTCCCAGACTGCTGTTCTCCAAGAGGGATTTATTTCTGCCATTCATAGGGCTTTTCCATTTCTCAAACAAGCTAGGATCATCTCTTTATTAGATGGTAGGTGCTCCAGAGGATAGAGTCAGAATACACAGTAGAGGTTCTGCTGTCTTCCATTAGTCTGTCAGCAATCTTTCATCAAAGCAGTATGGCATGGTGGTCAAACATGTATGCCTTGGAGGCAAGCAGCCTGGAATTGACTTTTTGTACCTCAGGTGCACAAGACAGGATTCATCTTAATCCTTGGTTTGTGATATACTTTTACTATTGGTCACTCCTAGCTCCTCTGTGTGACTTTGGGCAAGTTACTCATCACTTGGAGTATTAGTTTCCTCATCTGTAACAATAATACCTACTACATCAGAGTTGTGAAGATTTGGTGATATAATCAAAACAAATGCATGCATATGAATATGGTCTCTCATACTATACTGTTTGGATTGTAATACTAGCAGTGCCACTGACTTGCTATGCCTCAGACCCCAATACCTAATACATAATAAATGGGAGTCTTCTCCATGACTAGCATTTATATTATGAGTGTAGAATATGATAGTGAGTGACAAAGGCCCAGGTCCTTTGTCTAGTGGGTCCCATGCAGCCCATTTACGGCCCTGATATATGAAAGACTTGTGAATAGTTGTTAGATTGAAATGACTTCATTCCCCCCCCGCCCCCGCCCATTACTAGGGATTAAACTCAGGGATTTGTGCACACTAAGCAAGCATTCTACCACTGAGCTACATCCTCAATCTGAAATGACTTCATCCTTTTGCCTCTATTTTCCTTTCCTTTTTTTTTTTTTTGAGACAGGATCTTGCTATGTAGTCAAGGCTAGCCTTGAACTCGAGGGGATCCTCCAGCCTCAGCCTCCTAAGTGCTAGGATTACGGGCCACCATGCCTGGCTCTGTTTTTCTTTCTTTTGCCCTCCCTCCTGCCCTCATGCAGTTTATCATCACTGTCACCACCTCTCAGACCCCATCCCCCATCTTTATTTTACTTTTACTTGTCTGTTTACATCTTGCTGTTTCTTTTTCCTGTCTCTCCTATTCTCTTTCCCATACTCCCCTTCCTGCTGTTGCTTTCTCACTCTTTGTATGTTAGTTATGTTGGGGGCCTCCATCCTACACCCAACTTGTAGGCCTCATCTTAGTCTGCGTCTCTATTCTTATGTATGTGACCATGTTTGTCTACCTTTTATATCTGAGTTTTTGTGTGTTCTAAAATTTCTTTCTTTTCTGCTTCTCTTTCAATTCCCCCTTGGTTTTTTTTTGTCCATCTATTCCTATTATTCTGTTCTTATTTATCTTATCCCTGGCTGTCTCCCACTCCGCATCTTTCTAATTGTGTTGCTGCATTCACTTGTCCCTGTTCCCACTATCATTCTCTGTTTTTACCTTCCTGTTCCAATCTTTGTATCTCTGTCCTCATCTCCATCTCCATCTCCACTCCATGCACATTCTTTGTCTCCATCACTCTGCCACTGACAGAATTAGTTAAGAGTATGGTCTCTGGTGCTAGACTGTTTGGATTCCAATCCTAGCAGTGCCACGGACTTTCTGTGCCTCAGCGTCCTCATCTGAAGTAAAGTACCTGTACTTCACAGTATTACTGTGAGGATTAAATAAGTAGTATATCAACAGCTCATAGAATGATTCCTCAGATGAACAAATGCTCAAGAATGTTAGCTTCAGCATCAACATCTTCCTCACTGTCTTCACTGTGTCTATTTCCATCTTATCTAATCCTCCAGTTGCTCCCTCCTGATCTACCTGGTTCATTGTGTGTTTCTCTCGCCTTAATTTTTTGTTGTTGTTGTTTTTGAGACAGGGTCTCACTACGTAGTCCAGGCTGGCCTTGAACTTGAAGCAATCCTCCTACCTCAGTCTTCTGAGTGCTGGGATTACAGGTATGCACCACCATGCCTAGCCCTGCCTTCATTTTTAATGTAGCTGCTCCTCTGATCCCAGTCTTTCCATCTCTATCTTCATTTCTCCATCATCTCTGCTATTCCTGCTTCATTTTGGTTACACTCTTTTTTCCTGCCCAGCTTACTTCGTCTCTCTCTGTACATCTTATCCAACCTCTTAGATTTTTGATTGTCTGCTCCTACCTTTCAAACCCTATTTCTTGGACTCTCTTTATTTTTTTTTCCAGCACTGGGGATTGAACCCAGGGCCTCTTGAATGCTAAGTAAGTGCTCAGCCACTTAACTACACCCCCATCCCCTAAAAAATTTTTATTTTGAGTTGGGCATGGTGGCACATGCCCATAATCCTAGTACTTGGGAGGCTGAGGTGGGAGGATTGCCATAAGTTCCAGGCCAGCCTGGGCTACATAGTGAGTTCAAGGCCAGCCTGAACTATATAGTGAGAACCTGTCTCAAAAAACAAAAAACAAAAAATTTATTTTGAGACAACGTCTTGCTAAATTTACTAAGCTGGCTTTGAGCTTGCTGATCCTCCTACCTCAACCTCCAGTGTAGCTGGGATTACAGGCATGTTCCACCAAGCCCAGTATCTGTCTCTTTGTCTTTATCTGTCCATTTGACCCCATGTCTATCTTTATTTATTGATTTAAAAAAAATCTATGCAGTTTCTTTGTCCCTATAGCCCTGTGTCTTCCTCTGGCCACTTGGAACAATTCCGATTGAAATTGGTTTAGTAGATAATGTGGAGCTATAAAGGGTTCAAGAGGAAGAAGTAGGCCTGGCAAGAAGCAAGTGGCAGGGTGTGGAATTTCATGGCTCTGCCAAAACCTCCTGAAATACATGGCCTCTGGGGTCAAGGTTAACATAAACCCCCTCAACTCAGCCTCTTGAAAAAAGACAAAGAATGCTGCATTTATTGGGAGGACCAGGAAGGGGTATTTTTGTGAGTGAAATTCCATCCGGAAACTGGAATCCAGAGCATTTCCTGTTGTAATGTTTCTTCCAGACTTAGAGAGTCTGAACTTGCCACGTAGCATGTGCACTCCATACATACATTTCTACAGTGAAACACAGAGATGCATACAGAATCCTCCACCCTTGGAGACCCAGACAGATGCAGAAACATAAAGACACACAGAATCTACTCTCACAGATGTAGATACTGAGAGACATGGAAAAGCACAAAGAACTCACTGGCAGAGATGTAGGCATACACAGGGATATCAAGAGGCCCGCAGTTACACCTTTGCTGCTTAGGACCCGTGCAAACAGATACAGAATAGCTACACAAAGAATCATCCAGCCAATTGCCCTTTGAAAAACTGTTCTCTTTCAGTCTTATATTTTCATATGAATAGAAGCATAGCAGAGTATCATGTATAAACACAATCACACATAGTTTTTTTGTTTTTTTTTCTGGAAGTGCAAGGGGAGCTAAACTCCCTCTTGCCCCAAATGACAGGTGTGCTGCTCCTCTGGCACCCTCCTCTCTGTGAAGGCACTGCCAGGTGCTCAAGCCAGAAACCTGACTGTTAGGAAATACACAGAAATAATCAAGGTTGGGGGGGGTGCACTCCTATAATCCTAGCACTCGAGAGGCTGAAGCAAGAGGATCATTGCAAGTTCAAGGCCAGCCTGAACTGCATAGTGAGACCCTGTCACACACACAAAAAAATCTGAAAATTTGTATAAGACATTTTCCTAGAAAAATATACAATCACAAAAATGGTATCTGAAGAAGTATAGAACTTGAATAGACCACTAAGTGTTAATGAAATTAAAATGGTAGTCAAAGACCTCCCTTTCCCACCTCATAGTTAAGGCTCAGGTAATTTTGCAGGTACATTGTACTAGATTCTGAAGAAACAGTTATTCCCCCCACTCATTCTCCTCTTCCTCCTCCCCTTCCTCCTTTTTCTCTTCTTTTTATGGTGCTAGGGATCAAACTCAGGGCTACCACTGAGTTATACTCCTGGCCAATTCTCTTCTTTTTTTTTTTTTTGGTAAGAGGGATCAAACTCGGGACATTGTGCTTTCGAGGCAGGCAGCAGCACCACTGAGCTAAATCCCTAGCCCTGGCCAATTCTCCTTATGTAAGTTATTTCAGAAAACAGAAAAGTAGAAAAAGATGCTCAGCTCATTTTACTCATCTAGTACAATCTTGAAATCTTTTTTGTTTGTTTTTGAGGCAGGGTCTTGCTATGTAGTTCAGACTGGCCTTGAACTCACTATGTAGCCCAGGCTGGCCTCAAACTAACAGTGATCTTCCTGCTTCAGTCTCCCAAGTGCTGGGATTACAGGCATGTGCCACGACATTTGGCACAATCTTAAAATCTTGACTCTAAAACCAGATAAAGATAATATAAGAAAAGAAAATTATAGGCTCATTTTATTTACATGTATAGAAGCAGAAATTTCATATAAAGTATTAGCTAATAAAATCCAATAGTGGGCCGGGGATTTAGCTCAGTGGCACTGCACCTGCCTCGAAAGCACAAGGTCCTGAGTTTGATCTGAAGAAGAAGAAGGAGAAGGAGGAGGAGGAGGAAGAGGAAGAAGAAAAAAAGAAAGAAAGAAAGAAAGAAAGAAAAGAAAATCTACCAATGAAATACGTCACATTAAGACTAAAGGAGAGTAATCAAATGATTATCTCAATGTAAAAAAAAGCATATTACACACCTACAAACATCTCTCAGCAAACTAGGAATAAGAAGCAAATTTCTCAACTTGGTTATGGTTACATACCAAAAACTTACAGCATACTTTATACTAAATAGAAAAACATAATATATATTTCCTTTGTTACGGCTTGTGTCTCATGCAGTCACGGGAGGTGCTTTTCAGAGGTGGCTGGATCGAGAGTTTGTGGCTGGGATCAAAGGTGTGTGATTACTAAATCTGTCTGCTGACTGGGTTGGCATAGTTCTGGCTAGGATTAATGGTGTGAGTGCTATACCTGCCCTACGGTGGGTAGCTTACATGAAATACAAGGGACAGAAAGAAGGCTAATGTGCGCTCACTTGCCTGCTTGCCGACTATTTCTCCTCTGCAATGCCCCTCTTCCATGCCACCTTGCCTTGGAGCCAGCCAAGTATGGCCTGAAACCTCTACAAACTGTGACCCAAATAAACCTTTCTTTCTTTAACTCTTGAGTATCGGATATTTTGTCTCAGGAACAAGAAAAGTAACTAAGACATCCTTTAAGGTTGAGAATAAGACTATATTTAACACTACTATTTAACACAGAACTGAAAATCTTGGTCAAGACTATAAGGGGATAAAAAGAAATGAGACGGACAACTAACTCATAACTATGTTGGATAATTATATTTTACAAAGATATAGAAAGTTTACAAAGCAGTATCTAAATCTAATTATCATTAGTTGCGTGTGCACTGAAAGTGATGATATACTTTTTGTAATTTTTCTGTAAATGATTACATTAAAAACATTTGTATTAAAAAGAATGAAAAGAAAAGATACATGTTACCTTTAGATAACTGTACTGGTACTTTACTGGAATTAATCCTGCCTGCCTAGTCAGATTTGAAATGAGTCTAGGAAAATAGAAAGGTTTCAGAAGAGATCAGAATTTGGAAAGTACTGTCCTTAGACAATATTTCAACCTTCTACAATAATTTTCATTTGGCTAATTCCTACATATGGAATATTCACATTTTCTCATCCGCAGATAATTTTCTTTCCCAAGCAAAAGAAAAGAAAAATTACCCATTTATTCTATTTTCTTCTCAGTAAATTATTTGCGCTATGTTAGAAACCTAAAAATTATTGATCTGAGGTTTTTGTTCTGAGTGCTCACTGAAGAGGACAAGAAAGCACAATGTTTCACATGGAATTCAGGACTCCTGATTTGTGGTGGAGAAGGATCATTGCAGCAGTTAGTTTGGTATTGCTGTAGGGGCAGCCAGACCAAGGAGAGAGGAATGAGGGAGAGGGTGAGGAGAAGTGTAAGAAAGCAAAATGAGGGGGAGGAATAATGGATTTCTCATTTTTTCAGTTCATCAGCTAATTTGTACACCTAGACATCAGTGTCAATTGCTATTGAGAAAATTTTAGTTGGGCCGAGCTGGTTCTCCTGTAAAATTGTGCTAGTTATCTTTAAGCTTACTGGTTGTTTGTCCAATTAAAACACTTGACCGATGTTTAGTCCAGGTGGTACAGATGGTGTCTTTGGCTTATTGTCATTTTTCTTTTATGGATTCAAAACAACTATTTTAAACTACCAGGGGAGTGTGTAGAGTGTAACAATAATAGATTTATGATTCTGATGATGTTTTTTAAATATAATAATGTTGGATCTTCCATGTATAATAAAAAAATTTAAACTAGTTTTTAAAAGGGGAAAAGTATTAAAATTTATGGACAAAAAAAGAAATGGGAGATGTCAGGATTAGAAAACAAAATATTTTTGAAAAGATTCAACAAACATGATTAGAATTAAAGAAGATTGGTAGATAAAAAAACTAACATAAAAATCAATAACAAAGCTGGGCATGGTGACACTTGTAATCCCAGCACTCTGGGAAGCTGAGGTAGGTGGATGGCAAGTTTGAGCCTATCCTAAGCAACTTGGCAAGACCATGTCTCAAAAAAACAAAACAAAACCAAACAAAACACCCAAAGGGTTAGGGATGCAACACAGTATTTAATCCCAGGTACTCAAAAAAAAAAGTCAGTAACAAGGGCTAGGGTGTAGGTCAGTGGGTTTCATCCTTAGCACCATAAAACAAACAAATCAACCAACTCAGAAACCAAACCAAACAAACAAACAAAATCCCACTAACATCTCTTTACCTTAGTAATTAAAAATTAGAAAAATCTGGGTGTGGTGGCACACACCTGTAATCCCAGCACCTGGGAAGTTGACAAAGCAGGATCGCAGTGAGTTTAAAGCCAGTTTGAAGTGCATATTGAGACCCCATCTCACAAAAGTACCAAAAAAAAAAAAAGATTAATCCCTAGTCTAAAATATAAACTTTAATTTTTGTTTTTGTTTTTTAATATTTTGAGACAGGGTCTCACTATGTGGTTCAGACTGGCCTTGAACTCCAGGGATCCTCCTGCCTCAGCCTCCTGAGTGGTGGGATTACAGGTGTGAGCCACCACGCCTGGCTACTTTTTGTCTTTTTTTTTTTTTTCCTGCAAAGGTTTATTCGGAACAGAGGAGAGTGGCTCTCGAGCCAGTGCTTCTTGGCAGCTGCTTTCCTCATGGCGGCCAGCACGTTGCTCAGCTCCTTGGGTTTCCTCTTGGCACAGATGTGCATCCCCACCCTTTTCTTGATGAATTTGAGGACCTGTTTGACCTTGGAGACCCTGAGCAGCTCCACAGTGCACTGCTTGTAGGGTGTGAAACCGCACACATCTCAGATCATGTCCCGCACAAACTTTGTGTGCTTGGTGAGGCGCCCACTGCGGAGGCTGTGCCTCGGTTTGCTGGTTTGCTCACATTCTTGGTCACCTTGTGGCCCTTGTTGAGGCCCACGGGCATGGGGTAGCATAGAGCCATGGCTGCTGCTCTTCAAAAGCTGCTACAACAATTTTTGTCTTTTTGAAACAGGGCCTCACTGTGTAGTTCAGACTGGTCTTGAACTATGTAACCCAGGCTGGCCTTGAACTTTTGATCCTCCTGCCTCAGCCTCTCAAGTGCTGGGATTACTGGTATGTGCCACCATGCCAGAACATTTTTATAAGATAAACATTTTTATCTTAAAAATTTGTTTTTTTTTCTTTTGAAAACAATTTCCCTTTTTTATTCCACACATACTGTGCACACAACCAGAGAAGGGCAACAGCTACTCCATTATTATTTTTTTGTTGTTGTTCAGTGTTGTAAGCAGCACTTATAAATGTTACAAGAAAAACCCTGTAAGCATCCATTCCACCAGATGAAGAAACTGAAGTGTAAGGCTTTTCTTCATCTCATCTTCTCACCCTCCCCTCTCACCTCCAAGAAAAGGCTCAAGTATTTAAAACAATTTACAGACGTATGTACAAAAGGGATGGGATTTTTTTTCTTTTTAAAAAAATTTGTTTTGTGGTGTTGAAGACAACTATCTAAGGCCTCGCTGATGCTAGGCAAGTGCTCCAACACTGACTTACACCCCCAGCCCCAAACTTTTGTAAATGTCAGGATAGGTACAAAAACAGACCAAAACACAGAGTTATTAGAGAAATGCTGCTAATATATAAACATATAGATAAAAATAAAATAAAGCAAAGCCTAGCATGGTGATGCACACCTAATCTCAGCACTCAGGAGGCTGAGGTAGGAGGATCTCTGTGAGTTCAAGGCCAGCCTGAACTACAGTGAGATTTTGTCTCAAAGAAAGAAAAGAATATAAAATACTGACACTAAACATATTTCATATCAATAAATACAAATGGTTGGTTTAGTTCATGAATTTAAAGAAAAATATTTTGCCATTGGGTCATTGGGCACAGTCCAACTGTTATATTCAAGAGAGTTACCTAGGACAGGGGATATGGCTCAGTGGTAGAATATTTGCCTAGCATACATGAGGCCATGGGTTCCACCCCCAGAACCTAAAAGAAAGAAAGGCAGAGAGAGGGAGAGGAAAAAGAAGAGGGAGACAGTAAGAAACTGATTTAGAAATGTTTCAAAATACAAACACAAGAATGGGCAAAGATATATCAGTCAAATACAAATAAAGAAAGCCAACAGTGCAATCTTAACAAGTTAGAAACTCAGAACAAAAAGCATTAATTGACTATTAAAGTCACAAAAAATAAAACAATACCAAGTAATTATAGATTGGAGCAGACATGATGACTAGTGCAATGTGGGCCAGGCATGGTGACAGATACCTGTAATCCCAGCACTCTAGAGGCTGAGGCAGGAGGATCATCATGAGTTCCAGGCTAACATGGACCACATAAACATTTTTTTTCTGTTGAACATAGTGAGTTCAAGGCCAGTCTGAACTACATAGTGAGACTCTGTCTCAAAAAGGAACAAACAGGGCTGGGAATTTAGCTCAGTGGCACTGTGCCTGCCTTGTAAGTGCAAGGTCCTGAGTTCAATCCTCGGTACCACAAAACAAAAACAAAAAAAGTGAACAAAAATATAAAATTAATTCATTAATTAAATGTGATGTGGTATCCTGAATTGGACCTTGAGATTAAAAAATGGATACTAAACTGGGCATGGTGGTGCATGCCTGTAATCCCAGCACTCCAGAGCCTGAGGCAGGGGGATCGCCAGGAGTTTGAGGCCACCCTCAGCTACATAGCAAGTTCAAGACCAGCCTGGAGTATCTTGTCTCAAAGGAACAAAAACTGGATACTAGTGAAAAAAACTGGCAAAATCTGAAAAAAAAAATCTGAAGTTTAGTACAGAGCAATATACCAATATCTCAAGCGGGGCGTGATGGCACAATCCTGTAATCCCAGCACTTGGGAGCCTGAGGCAGGAGAATCACCATGAGTTCCAGGCCAGCCTGGGCTACCTAGCAAGACCCTGACTCAAAAAACAAAAACAAAGGGCTGGGGATTTAGTCAGTGGTGCTGCCGCCTGCCTTGCAAATGCAAGGTCCTGAGTTTGATCCCCAGTATCCCCTCCAAAACAACAACAACAAAAACGAACTATATATATATACATATATACACACACACACACACACACACACACACACACCCCAATATTAACCTTGTACTTTTGAGAAATGTTATACAACACGTTAACACAAGGAACAATTAGGTGAAGGCTATATGGCAGCTATCATCTTTGTAACTTCTCTGTAAGTCTAAAAGTATTTCAAACTAAAAAGCTTATTACAAAAAAGCATTGAGACAAAACTATAATTCACAATGAAGATATAAAGCTTTGAATGTTTTTGTATAAAATAATATAGCAACTTTCACAAACCTGAAATGATGAGATACAAAGAGGAACAGATAATAGATTGAAACACACTAAAACCAGGAGATATTTAACTTTCCTTTCTCATTCCAGGACAAATTAAAGGAACAAAAAAACCTGGTAACAATATAGAAATCATTATTAGGAGCTGGGCACACACCTATAATCCCAGCACCCTAGTAGGCTGTGTTGGGAGAATTGCAATTTTGAGTCTTGCCTGGACGACTTAGAAAGACCCTGTCTCAAAAAAAAAGCATAGTGATATAACTCAGTGCAAAGGCCCTGGGTTTAATCCCTAGTACCACAAAAATTAAAAAATAAAATAAATCAATATTAGGCCCAGAAGAAAATCTCAATAGATTCCCCAAAGTAAAACTAATATAAACAATTTTCTCTAATCACAATTGGGTAAAACTAGAAATCAATATAAAATGTATTTGTCTGAAAAGCAAAAACTTTGGGCTGGGATTTAGCTCAGTAGTGCCATGCCTGCCTCGCAAGTGCAAGATCCTGAGTTCGATCCCCAGTACCAAAAAAAAAGCAAAAACTGTGTCAATCCTTAGGCCAAAGGAGTAACTCAAACCAAAATGGCTGAATTTCTAGACCACAATTATAGCAAAAACATTACATATCATAATCTATGGATATAGCTAAAGCAGTGCTCAGACAAAAGTTCATAGCCTTAAAATATATTAAATACAAGTAGGGTGTGTTGGTGCATGCCTACAATTCCAGCCATTCAGGGTGCTGAGGCACAAGGATTGCAACTGAGGCCAGCCTGGGCAACTAAATCTCAAAATAAAAAAAAGGACTAGGGTTGTAGTTTAATGCAAGGCTCTGGGTTCAATCCTTAATACCAAAAAAAAAAAAAAAAGTCAATGAAAAAACACTGGATTCAAAAGAAGGAAGAAAAGCAAAATAGATTCAAAGGGAGCAAAAGATTAACAAAAATGAAAGTTTAAAGAAGTTTGCGAGTGCAAGGTCCCCAGTTCAATCCCCAGTACCAAAAAAGAAGTTAGAAAATACATATGGTACAATGAATAAATGAACTGATAATGTGAAAAAGGTAGTTGAAAAAAGGAAAAGATATGAATATACAAAATAAGACATGAAAAGTTGACATAACTATACTAAGAGGACATTTTATTTTTATTTACTTTTATTGTTTTGGTTTTTGAGACAGGGTTTCACTATATAGTTCAGGCTGTCCTTGAACTCACTATGTAGCCCAGGTTGGCCTAGAACTCCTGATGATCCTCCTGCCTCAGCCTCCAGAGTGCTGGGAGTACAGGCATGTGCCATCACGCTTGGCATTAAGAGGATATTTTAAAGATTGTAAAAGACTTCTTTACACAACTCTATGCAAATGGCTTAACGATCTGAAAGAAATGGATAATTCATAGGAAAATATAATTCACCAAAACTGATCCTAAAAGAGAAAATTCCATGTATGACAATTTCCTTATAAGAAATAGAGAACATTACAAAGAGCTACCCATTTCCCCAAAACACAAGAACAAGATCCTTTCACAAGGGGATGTCCATTACCACTAAAAAGAAAATACAGAATCCCAATCCTATTTTTATTTTTCTGAACCTAAATATGAAACTTTTTTGTGGTGCCAGAGGTCATATCCAGGGCCTTATGCATGCTAACAAACCTTGCTACCACTTGGGTATACTCTCCAGCCTAAGGAACATTTTTAAATCTTTTTTTTTTTTGGAGGTACCAGTGAGACAGAAGATTAGGGCATGGTAAAGCTGACTGGGGAAGTAGGTTTCACTTGTTAATTACAAAATCACAGGACACACGTGCAGAGCAATTCCCAAAATCCTGCACATGGACTTCTCGTGAGAATTCAAGTAGGTATTCTATAGGATGACCTACACCTAATGTCAGCCTGAGGGGTGACACAAAAAGGACAGTCCACATTGAGTTTTTGTCATTCTATTTGTTCTTGTATGGTGGCCTGCCCTTACACTGTAGGATGTACTTCTTTTCCTACTTTTACTTGGCCAAAACTTGTTCTGCAGAGCCTGTTACTTTTCCTACCTTTAATAAAACTTCGCTACAGTTTGCACTTGTCTTGACCAATTCTTTGTTCAGGAGAGAAAGAACCTAGAAACCACCTCCTGAAGGAGACTCCAGGACTCCAAAACCCAGTAACACTAAGGACTGAGCACAGGGCCTTTATACTAAGCTATATCCCCAGTCCTTTTAAACAATTTTTTTTATTTCAAGGGCTAATGTGTTTTGTTTTGTACTTTTTTGTGGTGCTGGGGATCAAACCCAGGACCTTGTACTCACTAGGCCAGTGCTCTGCCACTAAGCCACACCCACAGCCCTTAAATTGTTTTTTAAAAAATTCTTTTATTGTTACATTTTAGGTATACAATACGTTTACATTTATCATTGGGTGCTTGTACCTGTACATGATATATCTTGGTTCTTATTTTTTGCCCCATTACCTGTGCGCCCTTCACCCCCTCCACCCTTCCCTATTTACATAGATTTTGTTTCCATTTTTTTTTCTCTTCTCATAATAAATCGTTTATTTTTAAAACAGGGTCTCACCAAATTGCTAAATTGCCTAGACTGCAGCTGGGCATAGTGGCACACATCTGTAGTCCCAGCACTTGGGAGGCTGAGACAGGAGGCCATCCTGGGGTACATAGTGAGTTCAAGACCAGCCTAAACCATATGGCAAGAGTCTGTCACACACACAAAAAGAAACAAAAATAAATTGCCTAGACTGTGTTGAACTTGTGATCTTCTTGCCTTTGCCTCCCAGAATGCTGGGATTATAAGCATGTGCAATCATGCCCAACTTACTTTCTTTGTTTTGAGACAGGGTCTTGCTATGTACAGTAAGTAGTTCAGACTGGACTTGAACTCACTATGTAACCCAGGCTGGCCTAGAATTTGCAAGGATCCTCCTGCCTCAGCCTCCTGAATGCTGGAATTACAAGTGTGCACCACCACATCTGGCTCCAATTAACTTTTTTGTTTTGTTTTGTTGTTTTTTTGTGACAGGTTCTTGCTCTGCAGTTCAGGCTGGCCTTAAACTCACTATGTAGCCCAGGCTGGCCTTGAACTCATGGTGACTCTCCTGCCTCAGTTTCTCGAGGGCTGGGATTACAGGGGTGCGCCACGACAGGCTCCAACTCTTTCAAAATTTTTTATGAAGCAAGTATAACACTGATACCGAGATTTGATAAAGACTCTATGAGAAAAAAAAACCATATAGACTAATCCTCACTTATGAATACTAGTGCAAATTTCTAAATAAAGATATTAGCAAACAGAATCCATGACTGTGGGATTTACTCTAGGAATACAGAATCATTCAATTCTAGGAAATCCATTAATAGAATGTAACATTATTCAATTGAAATAGAAAAATCCTATCATCATCTTCAGAGGTGTGAAAGAGTAATTTGACAAAATTCAACATCCATTCTTTTATTTTAAAAAATTGAATGAAAGGTCGGGTGTGGTTGCACACCTGTAATCCCAGCACCTGGGAGGCTGAGGCAGGAGGATTACCATGGGTTCAAGGCCAGCCTGGGCTACATAGTGAGTTCAAGTCCAGCCTGAGTTACATAGCAGACCCTGTATCAAAAAGTAAACAAACAAATGAACAAAAACAAAACAAAACAAAAAATAGAAATATAAATTAAAACTACGGTTTCTTACATTGTAAAAATCTGAAAGTCTAAGAAAATACTTTATTGCTTGTGAGGCTATTGTGAAATAGATACACTCACAGATTGCCAGTAGAAATACAAAATAATATAACACTTATAGAGGGCATTTTTGGCAATATCTGCCAATGTTACAAAGGCAATTCCTGAAATTTATCCTACAGAACTATCTGCATATGTATGAAATATCTATTCATTGTGGCACCATTTGTAACAGCAAAGACTAAAAGCACCTATTATGGTTTGTGTATAGATAGTCCCCCAAAGCTTCATACAGTTTTAGTTGGGGCTTTTTCAGAGTTGGCTGAGTCTGGAGTGTACGATGCTGGGATTAAAATTGTGTGATTACTAAATCAGTGCACTGATTGGCTTGGGACAGCCCTAATTCCAGTTGTCTAGATAAGATAAAAGGGGAAGAAAGACATTGTTAAGGTTTCCTTGTTGCTTTTTGCTACCTTCTGTCAGCTGCCATGAACTGTTGTCTCTCTGCCATGTGCCACCCTGGCTTGGAGCCAGCTAATTATGGACTGAAACCTCTGCAAACTGTGAGCTAAATAAACCTTTCCTCTTTTAACTTTGGGTGTTGGGTATTTTGTCTCAGCAACAAGAGAAAAGTAACTAAGACAGCATCCCAAGTGGCCATCAATACAGGACTATAGTCATTAAGATTGTATATCCTTTGGGGCTGGGGATTTAGCTCAGTGGTTCTGGCGCCTGCCTCTCAAACGCAAGGTCCCGAGTTCGATCCCCGGTACCAAAAAAAAAAAAAGAAGATTGTATATCCACATAATTTACCACTTTGCAGCAGAACTCTGTCCTTTCATATAATGGTTTTCTAAGTACCAGAAACTCTCTAATGCTCTGATATGGAAAAAACCTCCAGGATGTGTTATTAAAAGTAAAAAAGGCAACATGTGTAAGAGTATAGATAGTATGATACCTCTTGTGTATTAAAGAGGTGGGGTGGCTCAATATTCACATGGGGCCTGAGAACACATGAAGGTCAAGCTATACATTTACACCCTCTAGTGTGAAGGCCCTGGGTTCAATCCTCAGTCCTGCAAAAAAAGAAGACAGAAACAAAAACAAACAAAACTCACACAGGTAGGTGTGGTAGTACACACCTATATTCTCAGACTTTGGGAGACTGAGGTAGGAGGATTGAGATTTCAAGACGAGCCTGGGCTACATAGCTAGACCCTGTGTTGAAGATTAAAAAAAAAAACACAGAAGTGTACTGAACAAACAAAATATTCCAAGGTCTTAAGTGGAATAATTTATTAAATGTCAATTCCTCCAATGCAGTCACCATCAAAATCCCTGCTGGATTTTTTTATCTTTCTTTGAGACAGGGTCTTGCTATGTAGTTCAGGCTGGCCTTGCACTCATTATGTACCCCAGGCTGGCTTCGAACTTGAGGTAATCCTCCTGGCCAGCCTCCCAAAAGCTGGGATTAGAGTTGTGTGCCACCACACCCAGAGCCCCAGTTGGATTTTTTTTTTTGGTACTGGTGATCGAACTTGGGACCTTGTGCTTGCATGGCAGGCGGCAGCACCGAGCTAAATCCCGGCTCTTTTATTTTTATTGATTTATTTTCACACAATTATATAAAGCAAACATTAATGGATATGAAAAATCATATAAGCACTAAAACTTTTATAATGGGGGACTTCAATATCCTACTGTCAAAATAACAGATCAACTAGACAAAAAATAAACAAAGAAATATCTGAGTTGAACCAAAGCTTTGAACAAATGGACTTAATAGACATCTGTAGAGTGTTTCACTCCACAAAAATTGAATAAACTTTTTTCTCATATATACATGGGATTTTCTCCAAAATAGACCATACTTCAGCAAATACAAAGGAATTGAAATTATCCCATGTTTATTATCAGACCACAGCACAATGAAATTGGAAATCAATAGCAAAATAGACCACAAAAACTACATAAACACATAGAAATTAAATACCCTCTTGAACAACCAATGGGTCACAGATGAAATTAAAGAAGAAATTAGACAGTTTCTACAATTAAATGATAATGCCAATTTGACATGCCAGAACTTATGGGATACAATGAAAGCAGTCCTAGGAGGGAAATTTATAGTGGTGAATTCCCACATCAGAAAAACTGAGCAAATTCACATAAATAACCTAATGTTGAATCTCAAGCTTCTAGAAAAAGAAAAGCAAGTCAAGCCCAAAACTCGTACGAGGGAGGAAATTATAAAGATCAGAGCAGAAATTAATCCAATTGAGACTAAGAAAACAATACGAAGAATCAAAGAATTGGTTGTTTGAAAGATTAAATAAAGTAGACAAAGTCTTAACCAACCTCATCAAAAAAGGAAAGAAAAAAAAGGAAAGAAAAGACTCAAATCCATGCAATTAGCAATGAAAAGGGTGAAATCACAAGGGATCCTGCAGAAATCCAGAAGATCATCAATATGTACTTCGTACTTTGAGAACTTGTACTGTAATAAGATAAAAAATGCAAAAGAAATGAACAATTCCTTGATACATATGAATTATCAAAGCTGAATCAAGAAGATAGAGAAATTCTAAATAACTTAATATCAGTCAATGAAATTGAAGAAGTAATTTAAAAAACTACTAAAAAGAAAAGCTCAGGACCAGACAGATTCATTGCTGAATCCTACAAGAACTTTAGACAAGAACTAATGCCACTACTCCTCAAAGTCTCTAATGAAATTGAAAGCAAAGCAATACTCCCAAACTCATTCCTGGAAGCAAGCATTACCTTGATAACAAAACCAGACAAGGATCCAACCGAAAAAGAAAACTACAGGCTAATTTCCCTAATGAACACAGATGCAAAAATCCTCAATAAGACATGGCAAACAGAATGTAGCAAATTATCAAGAAAACTATACACCATCACCAAATAGGATTCATCACAGGGATGCGGGGATGGTTCAACACACGCAAGTCAATAAATGTAATATGCCACATTAACTGATTGGAGGACAAAACCCACATAATCATCTCAATAGATGCAGAAAAAGCACTTGACAGAGTCCAACACTCATTCATGATAAAAAAGAAAAGCTCTACAAAAGCCAGTGTGGTGGCGCATATGTGTAATCCCAGCACTTGGAAGGCCAAGGCAGGAGGATTGCCTCCAGTTGGAGGCCAGCCTGAACTACACAGTGAGACCTTGCCTCAAAAAACCAAACCAAATGAAGCAAAACAAAACCCTAGAAAATTAAATAGAAGGTCTTTCTTTCAATCTCATAAAAGCCACCTATGACAAACCAACAGCCAACATCATATTAAACGGTCAAAAATGGAAAGCTTTCACTCTAAAATCAGGAATAAGATAAGAATGCCCATGATCACCACTCCTATTCCATATAGTTCTAGAAACATTAGCCAGAGCAAATAGACAAGAGGAAGAAATTAATGAAATAAGGATAGGAAAGGAAAAGTTAAATTAGCATTATTTGCAGATGACATGATACTCTATATAGGAGACCCTCAAAACTCCACCAAAAGACTTCCAGATTTAATAACCAAATTCAGTAGTGTAGCAGGATACAGTCAACACTCAAAAATCAATAGCATTCCTATACACAAATAACAAACTCATTGAGCGAGAAATTAGGGAAACAACACCGTTCACAATAGCATGAAGAAAAATGAAATACTTAAGCATCAATCTAATGAAGGAAGTAAAAAACCTTTACATTAAAAACTACAGTACTCTGAAACAGGAGATTGAAGAGGATATCAGAAAATAGAAAGACATACCTTGTGCTTGGATAGGCAAAACCAATATAATGAACATGGCCATATTTCCAAAACTCTTATACAGATTTAATGCGATCCCAATCAAAATACCAATAGTTGGCCTCACAAAACTAGAGCAAACAATCCTAAAATTCATTTGTAACAAGAAGAGACCTAGAATAGCAAAGGCAATTCTGGGCAACAAAGACAGGCAGGGAGCATCACGGTCTTTGACCTGAAATTATACTACAAAGCTATTGTGATAAAACCAGCATGGTAAAAAAACCCCACAAAAAACCCCAGCATGGTACTGGCAAAAAAACACCAAAAAACAAAAACACAGACCCAAGGATCAATGGAACAGATTAGAAGATGCAGAAACAACTCAAAACACACTCAGCCACCTTATTTTTGACAAAGGGGCCAAACACCTTCACAGAAAGATAGCCTATTTAATAAATGGTGCTGGAAAAACATGCTTTCCACATGCTGAAGATTAAACGTAAACCCCTATTTCTCCCTGTGCACTAAACTAAAATAAAAATGGATCAAAAATCTAAATATTAAAATGGAGACAATCTGCTGGACGATGGTGGTGTAGGCAATGATTTTATGACCAGAACCCCAACCACAGAGGAAATATAACAAAGAATCAACAACTGGGATCACATCATATTAAAAAGCTTTTGCACAGCAAAAGAAACCACCAACAGAGTGAAGAGGCAATGGGGCCAGGGATTTAGCTCAGTGATATACGGCCATCTGCCTCGAGAGCGGAAGGTCTGGAGTTTGATCCCTAGTTAAAAAAAAAAAAAAAAAGGCAACCCACATAATGGGAAAAAGTTTTTGCCAACTATTCTTCAGACAAAGGATTAATATGTACAATATATAAACAATTTTTAAAAATTCGAGCACTGTTGCATGGTAGCACACAGTTGTAATCCAGGCACTCAGGAGGCTGAGGCAGGAGGATTGCTGTAAGCTCGAAGCCAGCTTGGGGTACACAGTGAGATTCTGTCTCAAAAAACAAAAACCAAAACAAATCAGAGCCCCTAAATGTAAAGTTCCATTCCAAAACATGGGCATCTGAAATGCATAGACACTTCTCACATGAAGTAGTATAAACAGCAAATAAATATATGAAAAAAATGTTCAGGGCCAGGGATTTAGCTCAGTGGCACTGTGCCTGCCTTGAAAGTGCAAGGTCCTGAGTTCAATCCCGAGTACCAAAAAAAAGGGAAAAAAATCAACATCACTGGTCATTTGAGAAATGTAAACTAAAATAACACTGAGGCTACATCTCACTCCAGAAAGAATGGCTATCATTAAGAAATCAACCAATAGCAAATGTTGGTGGGGCTGCAGGAAAAAAGGAACCCTTCTCCATTGTTGGTGGGAGCGTACTCAGGTGCAACCACTGAGGAAATCAGTGTGGAGATTCCTCAAAAACTAAAACTAGAGATTCCATATGACCCAGGTATTCCCCCTTCAAGGTGTCTTCTGGAAAGAGTTAGAAGCACCATACCACAGCCATATATGTGTACCCATGTTTATAGCAGCATAGTTTGTAATAGCTAATTTTGGAAACAGCCCAGATGCTCATCATTGGATGGATAAAGAAAATGTGGTTTTTATATACAATGGAGTACTACTCTGCCATAAAGGGCAAACTTGAGTAATTTTTAGATAAAAGGATGCTTCTTGAGAACATAATTTTAAATGAAATAAATTGGACACATGGTTTAAATATTGCATTGTTTCTATTGGGTGAGAAACCAAAAGGGTGAATAATGACCTAAATGGATGACAGATATTGGGAAGTAGGAAGAAAATGTTCAAATGGGAAGGCAAGCAAGGGAGGGGAGAGGAGGAAGAAAGTCAGAAAAAAAGAGACTAGAAGGAGAAAAACGGAAACAAAGTTTTTGTAAATGAGGAGGGGACAAAGAGTTGAAGGGAGGGGAGGGGAATGGGGAAAAAAAGAAGAATCAAGATATATTATGTACAGGTACAAATACCCTATGACGAATGCAATATTTTTGCATATCAAAAGTGTGCCAATAAAATTAATTTTAAAAATTAATTGGGAGGAACTTGGGAAGCTAAGGCAGGAGGATTACCACAAGTTCAAGGCCAGTCTGGGCTACATAGTGAGTTTAAGGCCAGCTTGACGCTGCCTCATAAAAACCTTGTGTAGTGATATAGCTAAGGCAACCTTAAAAATAGACCAAGAGGAGGAAATACCCTATCAGATATTAAGATACATTACTGGCAGGGTGTGGTGGAGCATTCCTGTCTTCCCAGCATTCAGAGGCTGAGATAGGAGGTGATTTTGAGGCTAGTCTGAACTACATAGTGAAACCTTGTCTCAGAACAGAAAAAAGGATACATTATAAAACGTTAAAACCAGAGTGGCATTAATGCAAGAACAGATATAGACCTATGCATGCATGTGTGTGTATCATAATGTACATATGATAAAGGGGGCCTGGTAAATAAATGGGAAATGCGGGAATTTTTTAGCACAGTATTTGATGGTGGGAAATATGGCTCAGTATATGAAAAAAACCCTGTATCTCTTTTAAGAGTGAATTCTAGATGGATTAAAAGCTAAATTTGAAAATTAAAAAAAAGATAAATTTGAGAGCTGGGTGTGGTGACACACATGTGTGCAATAGCAGGCCCTGAGAGGCTGAGCCAGGAGGATCATCATGAATTTGAGGCAGCCTGGGCTACATAGTAAGTTCAAGGGTAGCCTGGACTACACAGTGAGACCCTGTCTCAAAAAAACCAAACCAAAACTGGCTGGGAACGGTGGCGCATGCCTGTAATCCCAGCACTCTGGAGGATGAGGCAGGAGGACTGCCATGAGTTCAAGGCCAGACTGGGCTACATAGTGAGTTCAAGGTCAGTTTGTGGGACTGCATAACTCTGTAATCATAAAACTCCCCTAGCCCCAACCTGATTGAATGTGAGTAAATAGATAAAGATGCTCTTAGTTCCAGGACACTAGATAAGATCTGTATCAGCTATAATTATTCAACTCTTTGTTCAAAAACTCATGTTCAGACACTGCTATCTATAGAACAATCTACAAAACATCTGCTGACCATCAGTACTTGTCAGGCTAATTAACATGCAAGTGTAAGACCACTAACCTTTGTTCCCTCTTCTGTAAATTTCGCCTGTTAACGTCCCTGCAACCCCCTATAAAAAGAGCCTCGGACTCTGGGCTGATCGCCTCTCTAAGCTACTTTGCTTTGGGAGTGCCGTCTGCCAACTTGTCCGGTGTGTTCCTTCCCGGGTGTTCTTCGCTGCAGTCAGCTCCTTGGAGCATTTGGTAAGGCCCTTGGTCTTACATTCTGGAGGCACCGCTGGGATCCCTGGGTGCGCTCCACTACAGTCAGCTCCTTGGAGCATTTGGTAAGGCCCTTGGTCTTACATTCTGGAGGCACCGCTGGGATCCCTGGGTGTGCTTCACTATAGTCAGCTCCTGGGAGCCTTTGGTAAGGACAGCGGTCTTACAAGCTAAAACTACAAAGTGAGACCCTATCTCCAAACAAAACAAAACAAAATACACCCTAAATTTGAAGGGTAAAACTATCAAGTTAACAGAAAGAAAATAAATGCAGAATATTTTTGTAATTTAGGAGGAGGGATATACTTTTAAAATAAAATCCCCAAACCAAAACCCACAAAATGTAATCCCAGCAATCGAGAGGCTGAGTTAGGACTGTGAGTTCCAGGTCAGCCTGGGCTACATAGATGTATTCTCATCATATTCTAGGCTTTCCAATCTATTGAAACCAGGGGCACTTGGTTTGCTTACATTTTTGAAGAACAAGTCTAACTGAAACATGCGCGGAGATGTCTCTCTCAGTGCTTGGATGTTTAAAAGCATCTCTCCTGTACATTTTATATGATTTTTATCGTTATCTTTCTTTTTGTTTGTTTTTTTGAGACAGGGCCTTACTTTGTAGTACAGGCTAGCCTTGAACTCTCTATGTAGTCCAGGAACTCACTATGTAGCTCAGGCTGGCCTTGCACTCCCAGTGATCCTCCTGCCTCAACTTCCAGAGTGCTGGGATTACAGGTATGTGCCACCATGCCTGGCTATTGTTATCTTTCACATTGCCAGGGTATCCTCTTATGCAGACTAAGGATCTAGTTTTATTTTTCTCTTTATGATGAGCCAAATTTCCCAATATTCATGGTATAGGCCATAAACTCATTCATTTAACAAGCTCGTTGAAGCCATACTTCTACCATTTTTTTTTTTTTTGGTACCAGGGATCAAACTTGGGTCCTTGTGCTTGCGAAGCAGGAGACGAAACCATTGAGCTAAATCCCCGGCCCCGACTTCTACCATTTTTATGCAGGGTCTGGTTGAAGGCTCCAGCACATACAGCCCCTTTATAATAAGGAAGTCCATTTTCCTGTGGAAATAACAGCTACATAATCAGGACAGCGTTAAGTATTTGGTACAGTATTAAGTGATAAGTACTAGGTTAGCTGTATCAACAATGTGCTCTGGGTTTGTTACTCAATTGGGGAACTCAGGGTAAGTTTTAACTTCCCAGAAGTGACAGGAGTTAGGTCTTGGAGAAAAAATGCAGAGGGGAATGTGAAGATGGCCAGGTCTGGGGTCCAGAGGAACTTTGTGTCTTTTGCGTGACAGGTGTGAAGGCTCACATGGACATATGGGTAGTGAGTCCAGCAAGAGTAAGAGGCAGGAGGGCAGAGGGAGTCATTTTCAGCCTGAAAATGCCTATAGTGGAGGAACTTATCCTAGGGGTAGAGCCCCACCTCAAAGTTTAGGCTTGAAGAAGAAGAGGCTGGAATTTAGTGATGAGGAAGTCATTTTTCAGACTTACATTTACTGTTTTTAAGGGCATATGTCACTTTGTCAGCCAGGTCAGAAGGTCCTCGAGATAATTTCCTTAGAAACTTTTACTTGCCCCCATTTCTAAGATATAAATTCACTCATTTCTGCCAACGGTGTTCCAACATTCAGAGAAAGAGGTGAGGAGGTGGGGAAAGGGTCACATGGGTGGGAGAGGATTCCAGGTTTCAGGTTTCTCCTCTGGCTGGGCAAGGTCATGGGTCTGAGCTTCTGCATAAAGTGCTGGGAGTGTTGCCTTAAGGTTTGTCTGGAATCCTACCAGCTAGGAAGGTTGTTGGGAACAGCTAACCAATTCATTTCAGGTGGGAAGCTCTCGGCCAGACCTGCGACCCAGCGGCCATTTTCTCACACCATGTCCGTCGCCATCTTCCAGGCAGACAAAGACACACCCCCACCCTCGTCTGATACAGGCAGCGGTCGCCTGCCTGCTCACTAACAGGCACATGCATTTTTAGTTCCAGACAGAAGCCAGCAGACAAGATTTCGTCTTGCTTGTAGGTTATAAGGCCACAGGATCAGATCCGTCACTTTCTTCATTACTTCCGCACCTTCTTCCTTCCCCTTCAGCTGTTTCTTTATCTACCGTGCAGTCAGGAGGCGGGGCGACGAAGGTGAAGAGGGACTAGCTGGCGTGAGCGGTCCAAGCGAAGCCCAGCCCCGCAGAGGACGCACAGTAGGCGGAGCCTTGTGCCGCGAGGCTGGGATCCGGAAGTCGGAGCTTCGCGACTCGCGCGCCTCTCTTCCGCCGTCCTTGTTACACTACTTTCTCCTCTCAGATCTCCGCCGGAAGTGTAGGTAAGAGATTACTTTTCTCTTTTCTCTTGTTGATCGGTCTCTCACCCAGCCTGCTGTGCAGTTTGGATCGTCTGTCTGAGGTTCAATTAGAGATGCTGGCCAGCCTGAAATAAATAAAACGACTGGCTCCAGGGTTGAAGGGCCCAGAAGAGGGGCAAGGATTGCTCTGCAAGTGGAGGTGGCGCTGAATTACACTATCGCGGGGTAGAAGGGTACAGTCCCACCCACACGTAGGAAAGTGTAGACCGCAGACATACTGTGTAGAGAGTCACAGACCTCACTGTGGACCCCATAGGGTCAGTTGCCCTCCGTCCTTCAGGACTGTGAGGCTCCATGCCTCGTTACTCCCTCTGGTGTAGACAGGCGTTACAACCCAACGGGAGTGTGGCGACGTCGCCCACACTGTCTTGGGACAGAATGTCCATTACACAACTGAGTAGCTCAGACCTCTTCCTGTTTAAGACACACTGATTCGGATCGAGGCACATTCTCCATCAGGACAGAAACTTTGATATAACGCCCTCCCTCCAGTCCAATATAGAGGAGCTCAGAAAATCGTAATATACAGGAGGAAACTTAACTTCCCTGATTTGAGACCTTGAGCCCTTTTGTCTCCTCCACTCCTTCGGAGTGACTAATTGATAAAAGTCCCACCCCCACTCTTGCAGAGCCGGTAGATCACTCACTCCTGAAGTGGTTAGAGGCACAGGTCTTAGCCTGTGGAGAACCACTTCCCCCTTCTCCTGGTTAGGATGAGTTCCCATTGTGGAGAATTAGGCCCGACTACTACCCCATAAACAAGTGCTATTTTACTAAATCTGTAATGGCCTACCCCCAAATCATCTCACAATAAACAGAAGCAGACCTTACTTTCTGAAGGTTCAGTTAGATCTGACCCTCTAGAGACCCTCAGGGTAGGGGACTCATTTTCTTCCTCTTGAGGTAGACACAGACCTTTCTAAGGACTCACTATCACCAAATGTAGCCAAGGGCCACTGAAGCAGATATACAGCTCCCACTCCTATAATGTCGAGATGCAGTGACATCACTGATTACCCTACAGTGCAGTGCATGTGGACTCTTGTCTTTACTCAAGGTACAGTAGTTCAGATTTGTTTCTTCTCACCCAGGGTAAAATGACAGATCCTCTCAATGTAGGATAAATCCATTGAATTTGTAATTGTATTGCCTTCTGCTTTCTCACCCCTGACCCGTGCCTGCAACTGGAGCCCCTATTCTCTTCAATGTTAGTGTGCTGCTGCTGACTTCAACCCAGATAAAAGATAAGCAGATAATACCAATCCACCACCCATGGAAAGGTTCAGAATCAGTTCCTTTTTTTTTTTTTGGTATTGGGAATCGAACTCAGGACCTTGCACTTGCCAGGCAGGCATGGTACCACTGACCTAAATCTCCGGCCTCAGAATAGGTTCCTACAAAAGTGTATACACCACTCATTCAAAGCTGCATAATTTTCCACCTTTATTAGTATGGCATTGATGTCATCTCATCTTGAAATCAGTCCTGCCTGTCTATGGTAAAGAGACGCAAGACCATTCATTCCCCTTCCAACAATTTAGAGATACATGGTCCTCAGTTTCTCTTCCATGCAGCAGAGGTGCATATAGCCACTGTGTTAATTTCCATAGTTTCTTTTTGCCTTAGAGTTGAGGGACAGATGGCAGCCCCCCAAATGCCAGGATGCAGACTCTAGCCATACACACAGAGGCACAGATTTTACTCCCTCTAAGATTTTTTTTCTTGAGAAAGGGTCTCACAATGTAGTTCAGTCTGGCCTTGAACTCCCTATGTATCTCAGGTTGGCCTTGAACTGCAGCAATCCTCCTTCCTGAGGCTCCTGAGTGGTGGAATCATAGGCATCTGCCACCATGCCCGGCAGCTCCCCTAAGATTTTGCACAGACCTCAGTCAACATAGACCCTGGTTTTTTGTTTTGTTTTGTACCTTCCAGAGCATGTCGAACTAAGAGACCTGTTCTGAGGCTCTTTTTCCTCAGGGTAGACTCCTCAGATCTATCCCCACTGTCACTTCTTCCAAGGGTAGATGAAACATAGAACACTTTACTTGGGAAAAGACACTGCGTATTATCACCTCACCTCATGAAGAAACAGACCATGCTTGCATGCTCCTCTCAGTATGGAACGGTTTAGAACTAGTCCCTTACCTAGTGCATAATACTATAAGACAGTGGAATAAGGATCAAAGACCCTATTGAATACATTGAGGCACAGACTCCACCCAGGAAGAGAGGTTCAGACCTACCCCTCTCTTTGGGTAATGTGATACTGCCTTTCCTGTGTGCACCGAGCCATATCAGGCTAGCTCCAGTATACCTTCTCCATTTCCCTACTTGTTAGAGCTATTTTGACTTCTTTTTTTGGTGCTTTGAGAGGGTCTTGCTATGTAGTTCAGGTTGGCCTTGAACTCAATATGTAGCCTAAGCTGGCCTCAATTCGTGGTGATCCTCCTGCTTCAGCTTCCCTAGTGCTGGGATTATAGGCGTGTGTCACTCACTACACCTGGCTTATTCTGACATTTTACTTTACCTTTGGGTAGTTGAGAAGGGGGCTTGTGGCACTGTGGTTTCCAGGTCTGTCTTCAAATTGCTGCTTCTATTCTGACAGGAAGAAAGTGGGCATATTTGAACTTACCTGTGTCCAAGCTGGTTGATCATCATGATGAAGTTTAGACACAGTGAGTTTCCTTTTCCTCTTGCTCCTAATCCTGTATTTTCAATGAATAGTCATAGTATTTCACCACAACTTAAAAAATATATTCTTAATATCATTTTTAAAATTAGTACATTTTGTGCTTGCTTTGGCAGCACATATACTAAAATTAGTACATTTTGCAGTACATAATGATTACATTTACTGTGAGGCGTTTGTACATGTACATAACACATCTTATTTTTAGCCCCCTTCCTTTTTCATCCCTCTCTGTTGCCCCCAACTGTTCTTCCCCTTCCCATTTGTAAAAGCTCTATTTCCATTTTTTTTTTTTTGAGACAGGGTCTTGCTATGTAGTTTAGGCTGACCTTGAACTCCTGCCCAAGCCTCCCAAGTGCTGGGATTATAGGTGTGCCACCATGCACAGCTGCTATTTTCATTTTTTCTTCGACTCTTTTTTAAATCCCTTTCTTCCCCCTCCCCCATCTCTTGTTTCCCTTCCCATTTGAAAAGGATCTCCCTATTTGCTGTTACTTATCTTTTATTTTTCTCTTTACTTATGCTTTGTTCACTACAATTTTTAAAAATTGAAGGCTGGCATGGTGGCTCACGCCTGTAATTCCAGCATTTGGGAGGCTGAGGCAGAAGGATCACCATGAGTTTGAGGCCGGCCTGGGCTACATAGTGAGTTCAAGGCCAGCCTGAACTATATAGCATAGCAAGACCCTGTATCAAAAAAAAAACAAAACAAAAAAATTGCTCAGTATGTTATAGATCACTCACCCTGGGTCTTTTACATATCACATCATGCTTTCCTCCTGAGTCTCTTTATAAGTATGTTCCTCATATTCCCATTCCCATTTTACACATGAGAAAATTGAGACTTAGCAAGGTTAAGTGATTTGATCTGAGGCTAATAGTGGTAGATACTATATAGCACTACATAATGTGGCATAACTTTTTTTTTCATAAGTTATTCCTTTATGTTGTACTATATGTTGTACCATGGCTATGAGCATGACCTTTGGAGCCAAACTAGGTTTGAATCTCAGTGGACTCACTCACTTAGCAGTCTGTGTGTGTGTGTGTGTGTGTGTGTGGCCTTAGGCAAGTTGTTTAACTCAATTTTCTTTATCTACAAAGCAGAGGTAATTAATTATAGCATCCATCTACTAGCATTGTTGTGAGGATTTGTTTTTTGTTGGAGACAAGGTTTTGCTGCATTGTCCAGTTGTCCAGGGTGGTCTTGAACTCCTGGGCTCAAGTGAACCTTATTCCTCAGCCTCACAAGTAGCTGGAGTTGCAAGGATTTAATGAGTTTAAAGAGGTAAAATGCTCAGAACAGTGCCTGGCACATAGTAAGCATTCTTTGTGTGTGTGTGTGTGGTTTTTTTTTTGGTTTCGGGAATCCAACTCAGGACCTTGCACTTGCAATGCAGGCGTGGTGCCACTGAGCTACATCCCAGTCCCAACATTCTTTATAAGTACAGTTGTCTCTCTGAATCTGTGGGAGATTGGTTCCAGGACCCCTGGTAGATACCAAAATCAGTGTATGCTCTAATCCCATATATAAAATGGCATAGTACAGTGGATTCTTATTAACTCGATTGGTTCCTGAGGGCTTGTTGTAACTCAATACAACTGAGATCTGGATGTTTACCTGGGTACATGCTATAGATTATATGAGGCAGATGAATCTTCCATTAACCTAATGAACCCAAATTGTTTGTATGTCAGGCTGGTTGTAACTTGAGGGTCCACTGTATTTGCATATAACCTGCACATATCCTCCTTTACATTTTAAATCCCCTGTAGATTACTTATAATATCTACTACAATGTAAATGCTCTGTGAACAATTGTTATGTTCTTGTTTAGGAAATAATGACAAGGAAAAAAATTGTACATTGGACCTTTGACTTATGAACTCAATTAGTTCTCAAGGGCTGGTTGTAACTTAAGTTGGTCTATTGAAGGCTCAGGCTCCTCTACAAAGCCTTCAGAGTCTCCTGTGTACAGGCAGATCTCAGTGTCCTTATAGACATTGGCTTAGGATTTCTCAATTGACCCCATACAGGAAAGGATGCTGTAATGTTCCTTCCAGAATACTTTAAGGCATAAATCTGTATCTGAGACCATGTGGAAATGCAAGTGGCCAGCCTTGGGTTTGTAACTCAAGACTTTGTTCATAAGTTAAAACTAAAATTCCAGTTGTAAACCAAGTTATTTGTATGTCAGGCTGGTCGCAACTCGAGGGTCCACTGTACATGTTCAGTACAGACACAGGGTTTTTTAGTTACTGTTTATTTAAGACAGGGTCTTGCTATGTAGTGCAGACTGGCCTTAAACTCACTATGTAGTTGAGGCTGGCCTCCACCTCTCAGTGATCCTCCTGCCTCAGCCTCCTGAGTGCTGGGATTACAGGTGTTTGTCACCATGCCCCTAGCCTTTTGGATATTTTTGAACTGCAGATGGTTGAGTCCATGGATGTGTAACCCATGGATATGGAGGGTCAATTTTACTGGCTTAAAAAATTCAGACTCCTTACTTCTTTTTGGAATTTCCTGCCTCATAAGGTGCATTCATTATGCTGACACCAAATTGTTTTCTGACCTCTCTGAGCTTTGGAATTTTCTTAACTGTTGGACAGACCGTGTGAATCAGTTGCTACTTTTTAGCCTTCAGGACTCCTGCCTCATCCTTCAGTTGGATAATTCCTACTTTCCAGATTTTAACTTATACAGCACTTCTTCTGGGAATCCTCAGTTAACCTCCTTCCTTGATTTCCACTCTGTACCCACAGGGACTGGGGCTATTGACGCTGTGCAATCAGGTCTGTCTTCACTACTATACTGTCTCATCCACATCTGATTCGTCATTGACTCAAGGGCCCAGCATGAGCAAGCATAGTTTTTTGGCACTGTGTGCCAGGCACTGTTGTCTCAGTAATGCTGACTCAGTTTCCCCTCTTCCCACCATGATGCCTACAGCCTAGGAGGAGAAGACGAGTCACACAGATTCTTCCTAAAAAAGGGAAGGCAAGGACATCAGGACAGGTATACTTCTGGGCTTCCCTGTCTTTATCCTGCCATAGTCCACATGGGAAATGATGACATTTAGATCACACATTCAGTAGACTTGATGAGAATTGTACAACCTAGTGACCCTGTATTCTATGTGAATGGTGGCCATGCCTATGTAGAGCTTGGTAAAAAAAAAAAAGAATTTTTTTTTTATATAATCATAAGAGATTTCATCATGAACCAGACTATGTTAATACCCAAAACAAAGAATAATTTTTACACGGTACACATGACAAATGAACAAAAGTATACTTACTTAGGAACATTTAAAATCAGATGATAATAAAAATACTGATAGTGGGCCAGGGATTTAGCTCAGTGGTTCCGCCACCTGCCTCACAAGTGCAAAGACCTGAGTTTGATCAGTACCAAAAAAAAATACTGA
Organism: Heterocephalus glaber; assembly: GCF_000247695.1. The sequence continues at coordinate 2,407,525 of NW_004624909.1, forward strand.
TAGTGAAGTCAAGTGTGATGATGTACACCTGTAATCCCAGCACTCTGGGAGGCTGAGGCAGGAGGATTTTAAGTTCATGTCCAGCTTGGGTATCTTAAAGAGACCCTGTTTCAAAAAAAAGGGGAGGAGGCTGAGGATGTAGCTCATTGTGAAGGCCCTGGATTCAGTCCTCAATACTGCAAAAGAAACAATCTGTTGATGAAAAAGACAGTAACTCATGAAATAAAGTGGGATATATGTATACATAGGTATCCTGTCAATTTAAAAAATGAAGTACACGAAAAGATTATTTGGAAAAACTATTAGATGGAAAGATTTCTAGGATATTTTGTTTTGTTTTGACTTTTGGTTTTTTTATACAGGGTCTCACTGTATAGTTCGTGGCCTTGAACTCACTATGTAGCCCAAGCTCATGTGATCTTCCTCAGCCTCCCGAATGCTGGGATTACAGGCATGTGCCACCATGATCGGTGTTCTAGGATTTGTTAAATGAATAAAAGCAAGTTGCCAACAGGACTACACTATATTACCTTTTATGGGAGAAAATGGGGATAAATAAGATTGTGTTAGTATTTGCATAAAGAAACTGCATGATACCCAATAAATAAAGTGAGTGGGGCATGGTGGTGCATGCCTGTAATCCTGTCACTCAGGAAACTGAGGCAGGAGGGTTGTCATGAGTTTGAGACCAGGTTGGGTTACACAGTGAATTCAAGGCCAGCTTGAACTACATAGTGAGACCCTGTCTCAAAAAAACAAAAAAAAAGTGGCATGGGGGACTACAGTGGATAGGGACAAGTACGGGGTTGGGGGAAAGCCTCTTAAAATATACTTTTTTTGGCCATGCTGAAGATTGAACCTAGGCAGAGCTTTACATGTGGTAGGCAAGTGATCTACCACTGAGTTATACCCTCAGTCTCAAAACATTCTTTTATTTTTGCTTTTTTTCCCCACACTTTTAATTTTGGAGCCATGTGATGATTACCTGTTATAAATGAAGAAGAGTGGGTTGAGGGTATAACTGGTAGAGTGCTTGCCTTAGCATGTGTGAAGCCCTGTGTTTGATCCTCAGCACTGAAAAGAACCTCCTACATTAGTGGAGGAATTGTGAAAATTAAGTAGATAAACTTCACATGTGCCTACACAACAAAGACCTTCACTGGTAAGTTGCAACTATAGTAATGAGTAGATTAAGTGACTGATTGCTGGGCGAAATGAGGGAAGGTGCTGTGTGTTGTAGTTACCTGTGATCTAGGATGGCCTAGCACCCAAATAATAATTAAATCTGGGAAGGTAATCAGTCCTGCAAAGAGTGTTCAAATGGATTTTTTTGTAGTGCTGGGGATCGAACCCAGGGACTTACGTGTGCTAGGCAATTGCTGTACCACTGAGCTGCATCCCTCAGCCCTACAATTTTATTCACTTTTTTTTGTACCGAAGATCGAGCTCAGAACCTTGTGCTTGCGGGGCAGGTGGTGGCACCACTGAACTAAATCCCCGGCCTCCTAATACAATTTTAATGGTTGTAATTTATTGTGTGTGTGTGTGTGATTTTTTTTCCCTGGTACTGGGGCCTGAACCCAGGACCTTTACACTGAGCTATGTCCTAAACCCCTTTTAAGAATTTTTTTTTTATTTTGAGACTGGGTCTTGCTATGTTGCTAAGTTGCCTGGGCTGGGCTTAAATTTGCAATCCTCCTTCTTCAGCCTCCAAGAATGCTGGGATTGCAAGCATGCACCACCATGCCTGACTTTGAGTGGTTATTTAAAGGGGGACTGTTTTATTACTTAGTTTATAAATCGTCAGTGTTGGTGGTGACAGGTAATCCATAGAAGCAGCCTGCCTGCCTTCTGGCTAGTTGATAAACAGTGGTAAAGGTATCTAGTGGGGTGGTGGAGGGGCAAGGGAATTGAGGCGTTTTGCAAAAGTGCAATTGTAGTGATAGCCTAAGGGGTATTAGCTGGACCTGGAGGAAAAAGGAGTGGGTGATGAATCAGGAACTGAATAGAGGATTCAGGTTTCTAGGAGGTTGGATAGATGAGCTTGAAATTAGACATTTTAGATATACGTAATGATAACATTCATCATAGGAAATTTGTACCTGCTCATGGTATATCTTGCTTTTTTCCCATTCTCTTCCCCTCCCTTCAACCCCTCTTGCCCTTGTTTTTCTCAGTTATTCTTTTTTTTAAAATAAATTTTATTTTATCCCATTTCCCCCTCAACCCTCAGTACTTTTTGAAACAGAGAAATCTGACACATTCTCATTCATTATAACTATTATGTCTGGTCAAATTTCTCCCATCTTATTTTATATTTATTTTTTGTTTCCTCTTTTTATTCCTTTATTTTTTGCTAAACTGACCAAGTTTTTAAATAATACTCCATCAGTAATTAAAGTTACACTAGGAATTGCATTCATATTTATAACAAACGTAATTGAACTTGTATTTTCCTGTCATTTTGCAAATGTCAAATAGTAGCTGTTTTCATCCTACACTTCTAGAGTGAAACCTCTGGCATGCTTTCAAACCTTTGCTTTCCTAATGCCCATTGCTTGATTCTTTGTTGTAATTGGTATTTTAGTTCTGATCTATTTTTTATAATATGCTTCCTGGATATTAAGAGTCTTTTTGTTTGTATATTATAGTTCTTAGCCACATCACTAGCTCTCTTTCTTAGGCTTAATGATCACTTGAAATAGATTTCATGTCTACTATTATGTGTTTCCTTTATATTGAGCTCTTTATTCTGATTTAACTTTTGTATGTATATATGTATATATGTATGTATTTATTTAGAGACATGGTCTCGCTATGTAGTTCAGGCTGGCCTTGAACTCACTATGTAGCCCAGGCTGGCCTTAAACTCAAGGTGATCCTCCTGCCTCAGCTTCCCAAGTTCTGAGATTACAGGTGTGCACCACCATGCCCGGTTTAGGAGCTTTCTTTGTTGTTAAATCTTTTTTCCCCCCAGTGCTAGGGATTGAACCCAAGGCCTTACACATGTGGCTCTACAACTGAGCTACACCCTTTTTTTTTTTTTTACATAATTTTTTTTTTGAGCCAAGGTTTCACTATGCAATTCAGGCTGGCCTCAAACTCGCCAACATGCCCGTCAGCACGCTTGTTAATTTTTGTTTTGTTTTGTTTTGGGGTTTTTTTTTGGTGTTTTTATTTTTTCTTCTTTTATTGGTACATTTTAGGTATACAACACACTCACATTTCTCAATGGGAACTTGTACCTCCACGTGATGCACCTTGGTTCCCATTTTTTCCCCATTCCCTGCACTCCCCTCACCCCTCCACCCTTCCCTATTTACAAAGACTTTGTTTCCATTTTTTCCGTTTTTCATAATCTTTCCCCTCCCTTCCCTCCTTTCCCCCACCCCTTTGGACCTTTTCTTCCTATTTCACATTCTCAACTATTCATTCTAATCATTGGTACATTTTAGGTACACAATATAATGACCTTCATCATTGGACATTTGCACCTTTACATAATCTCTCTTGGTTCTTATTTTTCCCACTTCCCCTATCCTTCCTTCAACCCCTCCATCCCTCCCTATTTACAAAGACTTTGTTTCCATTTTTTCATTTTCTCATATTAATTCCATTCCCTTC